>JAWNPP010000068.1:2955000-3392500 GCA_035047445.1 Drosophila siamana
CAGCACATAATAGACAACGCAGTCGCCATTGTCGTCGTCGCGGGAATCGAACTCATATTCGCACTCATACGCCATGTGGTCCCATAAATATTTATAATTAAGGCAGCTTTCGTTTGCTTTGTTGTCGACCAGACGAAGAAATTTCAATCAGACAATAGTTTCCGATTGCAATTTGATGATAGACAAAACAAAAAGTAGGCGCTCTGTCTATTATACAGTAGACACAAACATCTAGCTTTATAGCTACTTAATTAATTATAAACATGCTGCTCTCTGTGTACATTTCGGCAAGGCGCAACATGAAGGCGACGCTGCGGCACGCGCTTGACACTGTGACCCTTTGCTTTGTTCGTCATTTTGGTTGAAAAGTGAGTTAGCCAAATCAATTAGCAGGGCTCAAAGGCAGCGCACAAATACGTTATAATTGAATTATTCGCGTCGACTATGTATGGCTTTTATCCCAATTTATTTATTTATTGTTGCTGAGTGCAGTGGGTGACTGTTGACCAATTCGATGTGTTGCATATGCCACGAGCCCCTTGCCCCCATCCCCAAAGTTGCCAAACGGCCAAAAGCGGGTCGTCCAGATGTTCGCCGACTTTAGGCATTTTTATTAGCATGTGTTAAATTCGAGTTTCATTGCAAAGCAAATACATAGACGAATACAGTCAGTCAGTCGCACACAGATATCTATATACACACACATATATATACATCACTATATTCATGTGCTAATATTTGTATGCTTGTATGGTTGTCGCTCGATTGGTTCCCTCAGCTGATGGTGATGGTGATGGTGATGATGATGATGATGATGTTGTTGTTTGTTCTTCTTGTGATGTCAGCATCTGCTTGACTTGGGTTATTTATGAGCATACCACATACAAATTTACCATTGCTTTTGTACTTCGACTGTGTTTGCGGCATGGAAAGGCAAAGGGAGCAAATGGAAATGGAAATGGAAATGCGAAAAATGTTTTACTTTGAGCATTCTATCTTGTCAATGACTCACTGGCTGAGCCTACGACAAGATTTTCCACGCTCTGAACAAATTGATTTATTTCCCCTGGAATGTTTATCGTTTAAAAATGTGTCAAATGGGCCCAAAGTTGTGGACATGCCAATAATGTTGTTGCTGCGCTTCAGATTCCACATTTCCCATTTAGTATTGATTATTGAATTACATGTACAATTGTAGAACACACACAATTTTGATAAGCGCTTCACATTCAAGTTAAGGGGTAGATAAACCTATTGGACAACTATGTTAAGTATCAATACATTTCAGCTATCGTGTGCACTCAAGCAGAAGTATTCCAAGTGCTTGAGGGGGATTAGTAAACGTCATATAAACTTTATATATTAGTTTACTACAAAATTGAGAAGGCACAAACACTTATCGTTGCCAGGCAAACAGCCCCTTAGGTAAACAGTAATCTTATAGGCAAGCACTTGACTCGCAGCAGAAGAAACAATTTCCTTGAGTAACTGGTAAGTAACTGAATTGCATATCATCATTGAATCGATGCGCATCGATGCAATAAGTGACACAGCACACTTGAGTTATCGATAGCGCACACTATCGATAGTTAGCAGCAGCTGCAATCAGACCACTTTATATAAGCAATGCGGCTTCGTTGGCTATTTCTTGAATGACTCGCTTATCAGCGAACTCGTCACAACTCGCACTGCAACGCAGCAAGCGCGAGAGCGAGAGCGAGAGAGCGCGAGAGAGAGAGAGCGTGGGTTCAGTGTGCGGGTTGAGGGACGTCGTATCGCGTCGTATCTGCGCTTCGTATTTACCGTTGGCTCAGCAGCGCCCTCTATTTGCACGCCCGTCTCCACGATGCAGTGCAATGCACTGCCTGCCAGCTGATACAACACATGCGACGATCGCAGCGTCGCCTCCCCTCGCCTCGCCTCGCCTCGTGACGCGTCGCCTTAGATGCTAGCCATTGCCATTGGTGCTCATTACCACCTGGCTGTACTTCCTCCACTGCACAGTTCTCTTCTGCCATGTGGTGATATATGTAAATAGGCACAAAGCTGCCAGCCGATAAGCTGACGAAGCGAATGATCTTTTGCTGTTGCTCAACCCACACGATGCGGGACGAGAGAGAAACCACAACAGCAACAACAACAACAACAACAATCAACAGCGCGATAAGCAAATGAACCAAAAGTGCCTTGGGATTTAAGCCAGTGAAGAGTGTCGCATGCCAAACTGCGGCTACTAAATGGAACAGATTTGAATGCCATTCGCTGGTAGCAGAAATTATATGCGATATTTTGCAGATGGAACTCAGAAGTCAAAACTTATGATATGACTATCGTTTATGAGCAATTGTCGACTACTTTCTATGTTCTTTTTTATTTATTAACTATAGAATCCATAGAGCAAATTTGTACTTTAATAGCACAAATGAAAATGAAACATAAGAGTCGAAGCTCATGTTGTAATCTGAGGAATATTTCTCACAAACAGGCTTATAAACTGAATAGCTTTGAATGCCCTTCCCTTTTAGTATAAATCATGTGCGATATTATGCAGATGGAACTCAGAAGTCAAAACTCATTGTAATCTATTGTTTATGAGCAATTGTCGACTACTTTCTATGTTGTTATTCATTTATTAACTATAGAATCCACAGAGCAAATTTGTCCCTTAATAGCACAAATGAAAATGAAATACAGGAGTCGATGCTCATGTTGTAATCTGAGGAATATTTCTTACAAACAGGCTTATAAACTGAATAGCTTTGAATGCCCTTCCCTTTTAGTATAAATGATGTGCGATATTATGCAGATGGAACTCAGAAGTCTAAACTCATTTGTAGCCTTTTTTTTATGAGCAATTGTCGACTACTTTCTATGTTGTTATTCATTTATTAACTATAGAATCCATACAGCAAATTTGTACCTTAATAGCACAAATGAAAATGAAATACAGGAGTCGATGCTCATGTTGTAATCTTAGGAATATTTCTTACAAACAGGCTTATAAACTGAATAGCTTTGAATGCCCTTCCCTTTTAGTATAAATCATGTGTGATATTATGCAGATGTAACTCAGAAGTCAAAACTCATTGTAGACTATTATAAACTTTATATAAACTATTAATTGTCGACTTCTCTTTATGCTGCTGTTTATATATTAACTAAAGAATCCATGCAATTTGTAGCTTCATAACACATTATAGAAAATGAAATAGTTGAAGTTCCCACTGTCCTAAAAAGATTATTTCATACAAACAGAGCTATATCATTAGCTTGGACAATCTCTTTAAACACGTCCCAAAGATCAAGCAGAAAGAAAGAAGTCTTCTAAGTCTGTTCCGATATGTCCACGATTCCTTGCCATATCTGCTTAGCTTTCAATCTGCTCTTCAACTTGTTGCCTATAAATGAAAATCTTATAGCTTTGAGCTACGTGAATTCAAGATTGTAAACTGTGTAATATTCAAGCTGACAACATAAATAACCTTATCAAGAAACGCAGACTGCGGCTGGTATTGGGAATAGCTAATGCCAACGATTAGCGCCAACGATTGGCATTAGCAGCAAAACATCGTCAAGCCGAGTTTGCGCCTTGTGCAAGTGAATAATGCACAGTGAGGAATTCGAAATGTAGATTTGTGGAATGCGGCTGGTGGAGTAGGAATTGGAATTGGAATTGGAATCGGTTGTTTGCGGCCATTTTGCTGTGTTTATGGCGAATATTTTGCGGCTAATTAAACGCAATGCGAGGCGCAGAAACGCATTGAGCATATGTAAAACTGTCTGAAGCGGAGGACGCGGCTTTCGCCAAGGAGACCGTGTGTTGGCGATTGGCAAACACGGTCGGAACAAGGCAAGACGGGGGACGACAGGGGCAAGGCAAGGGCATGCAAATTACCTCAAAAGGCCGCCGCATCGCACCGCAGCGCAGCGCAGTGGATCGCAGCGTGGCGCAGCGAGCACGAAATAAAATCAATAAAAATATATTTTTAACACATTTGCCGCTGGTTCTGGTTCGCTTGAAAATTATGTTCAGCAGCTCTTGCTGGGCGCATAGATTTGGCGTTAATCGCGTGTGAATGCATCCCTTTTGCTTGTGCTTGTGCTTGTGCTTGTGCTTGTGCTTTTGTTTTAGCTTTCGCTTTTTAGTGCCCCAGTGACTCGCCTCGAGTCTCCCGCATCTGTTGTTGGAGCAGCAGGCGAAGTAAAAATAAAATTTATGAATAGTTAAGCAACATGAGATGACCAGATGGACAGCAGCCCCAGCGTCCGATGAGTGTGTCGCCCTCTCGCCCTCCCCCCGCTCCCACTAGCTCCTACTCATCCTTTTGGCTCCTTCGCAGCGGACACTTTTTTTTTTTTTTTTTATCCATTTAAGAAGAATTTTTATAGACGTGCGTTGCTGTCAAATCGATTTTCAATCGCATGACGCAAATGAAAAATTCTACATACACACATATGTATGCATATTTGAGCACAAATTTCCGTTCTACATATTTTTCTCTCCGTGTTTTTATTTCACATTTTTTTGCAAAAAAAAAAAAAAAAAGAGCAGCAGCGAACAACAAAAAAAAAGAACAGATTATTACAAAATGCATAATTGAGGCGTAGCAACGTTTCGCTTCCCTCGATTTACTTGTGCGGCAAATGCGAAATGAGAAATGAAAAATATGTAATACTCGATTTCAAGGGCCTCCGCCCTTCAGCGCACTGACGAAATGTGTTTTACACAAAATGACAAAAATTGTTTTTAGGTTTTTCTCTACTTTATTTTTTTTCCCCCCCCTTCTCTTTGGCTTGTGTCTTGTGTGTGGTTTTTGGACTTTTTGGCAAGAGTACAAGCGACTTGCACGAGCACACGTTTCTGCCCGAATTCTGAGATGTTTCTAATTAGACAAGAGATTGACGGCCAACATTCACAATGCCGCCCTCCGTCCCGCGTCCCTCGCCCCTCGCCCCCCTGGTGGCCACAGGTAGACACCGCAGTAGTTTTGGAGCAGCGACGAAAGTAAAGTGCTTGATGCGAGATGAGCTCGCTGTTGACTGACTGACTGACTGCATGAATGCTTCACTGGATGACTGCCTGACAGCAGCAGCAGCAGCCTCGTCCCTCCCTGTCACGTCAGTGTGATGAGCTGCCCCGCCCACGCATTTGAGAGCGCTGTCAATGTGGTAGAACGATCCGGCAAAAAGGCGAGTGCAGCTCATCTTTCTTTTTTTTTTTTGCTGCGCTCTAAACGCCATTAAGCGAATGCATTTTAATTGCCACGCTAGGCGATTGTGTTGTTCAATTAACTAAATGTATATAAGTAAATCATGTTCTTGGCTGCTCAATTGCATTAAAATATCTTGCAGTGCGCTGACAACTTAATATGACTGCAAGATCAAACCGAAAAGAGTGTCAAGTATGCGACGCAAAAATGTGTAGAATTTATATTTATTTACGCACTGCAAACACGGCTTGCATTTGAGCTTGTAATTAGTTGAAGACTCAATGTAATAATTCGTTACACTTTGTTGTAACCTGTCGTGCAACACTCTATCATTAACCTCTGTGGAAAGATCAAGATGTTGATTGAAATGATCGCAAGTAGAACAACAATAAAATGCTTTGCATGCACAAAGCGAAGTGAGCAAGTGATTTGTATCCAAGACTTGTTTTCATTTCAAGTGCGATCAATCAAAACGTGAACTTAAGACCCGTTGCCAAGTTGCGAAGCGTTCGTTGCATGGCCATCTATTGTGTGTGTGTGTGTGTGTGTGTGTGTGTGTGTGTGTGTGCAACAATTTGACAATTTCATTGCTAGACAATGCGCTGAGAAACTCATACGAGGCACGCGATTCCTCGACGAGCTCACAAATGTCTATAATTTTGTGGCAAATTGTGCAAAGAGAGAGAGAGCTGATTGGGTAAGAGCTGAGCTATCGTCACAATGTGTGCTTGTGCTAAACATCACTTGAACTGCCCTCGGGGCACTTTGGGGGCACTTTGTGTTGACTGGCCGATGACATAACGACGCGAAGGAGGCTAGTTAAATGGGCATCACTTAACGACCATGGTGATTATCAGCAATTCATGTATTTGCTTACATCACAAAACACACACGCCGAGAAAAAGAAGGAGACGGGAGAGAGGGCGGGAGAGAGAGGGGAGTGGGTTGGGAGAACGGGTTGCAGAACCTTGAGAGAGCTGTTGCACACACAGTCACCTCAGCGCTACTTTTGTGTGTGGGGGGGGGCATTGGGGATCATCAGGGTCTGGCTTGTGTCTAATGTAACATGCAGGGCACGCAATCGCAGCGCCGCAATCCATAAAAGAGCAATAGCCAGATACCGACCGAACTTGGCCGCTGGCTAAACATTATGAATGTCAAATATTTGGACGAACGCGCAGCGAGTGAAAAAGCGCGTAACAAGTGGCAAAACACAACAGCAGCAGCAGCAGCAACAACGAAAATGGCCAACGGCAAACAGAAGGCACAAAATGACCAAAAAAAAAAAACAAAACAAAACAAAAACCGATGCGAGGCGACGCCTGACAACTGACAAGCGATAAACGGCATTAAAGGCGGCACGAGGCGGCCGAAAAAAAAAACACACACCACAGAAAGCACAAAGTTAACCATGTAAGTGTGTGTGTGTGTGTGTGTGTAGCGTACGCCTTCAAAGCGACCGCGAAAATGGCCACAGAGACGACGACGGACAGCGAACAATGTCGGGCTATAGCCAAATTACGTATACGTACGAGTAACGAGTAAATAGCCAGCATTGAGTCACGCCTGCATCACTTTGGCATCCGCAGCATGTACGCGGCTCAATTAGAACTCGAAATTGGATTTCAGGAATGCCCCAAAGTGCAGACAGCGACAGACGGACCGAGAGACGGGAATGAAGGCGGCAAGAAGCCCTTCAACTGGAACTGGATTCGCTCGATGCCCAAAAAGTGTGCAGCCAACGCAGAGGCATCATTAAAAACTAATTCAATTAACGAACTGCGCTGCCACCAAAAACACATAGATCAGGCATTGAATCTATATATTTACATAGACAAATGTTTGTCTATTGCGCAATTAACATTGCAATCAAAGTCCATGGAGTAATTGAATTTGCTATAATTTGCATTGTTCCGAGAATTCGCCTATTTCACTGCCCCGCCCCGCCCCTCCCTGCTGTCGTAATTGTGCGCTCTCGTCCTCCAATCTTGCGATGCTGACGCGTTTCACTTAAAAGCGCTTAAAGTGTTGAATTTTAAATGGACAGCTGACAACAGCGCAAACAAAAAACCACAAAAAAAAAAACAAAAAAATTGCGACCCGAAAAATACAAGTAATAACAATTTCAAGAGCCAGCGCATTGTCATTGACTTTGTCCTTAGACAAATAGAAAAACTATGCGAACAAAAAATCAACGTCATCATAATGAAAATCCAAATGGCAAGCGACGAATGCTTAAAGCGAATGCTTTGCGCTTCTCTGCGCGCCGCTGTCGCAAGGACACTCGACACAGCGGGCGATGCGAATTTCATATGAAAGGATTCTGGCGTTGACAGCAACTGCTGCAGCTGGTGGTCCTTGAACTTGAACAGCGTCCGTGAGGCAAATAAAACGGCTCGAATGCCACAAGATACATTTGTATCTCTGGCCGACGCTGACGACTGCTGGAGTGGACACTTAGCAGATGACTTTGGCCACAAAAGGGCCGACACAACTGTCCAACCGGTGTCCTGTGTGTGTCCTGTGTGTGTCCGGCGGCACTCCGATAATGGCGGCGGGTTGTTGAACCAAATGTGCCAAATGAATTGCGCGTCGAGTGCAGCGACCCACGCACCGGAAACAGCTGCAACTTGGCCCAGCAAATGTGCCCACATTGTTTGCTCGCCCCCCCCCCAACTCCCCCAAGTCCCCAAGCGAGGCGCACAGGTGCCGTCTAATGCCCCCGAGAATAAGGATATGGGCGACAGTCAGTTGAGCTGTCAGTTTTATTTATGCGTTTGCCCAGCGAATATTGAGCGCTTATCTACAAAGTTGGCTGCAAGTTTATTTGGCTTTCGGTGAATTTGCTCTATTACATTTGCAACTTTCATCGACCAGTTGATGTTGCACAAATGCACAATTTATATTCACATTTGTGCTGACAATTTAAGTGCATTTTGGCATTAATTACAAAGTAATCAACTCACTGGAGTTAATATGCAACAAGCACTTGCAATGCTGCAGCTTGTTGTGTTTCTGTTGTTGTTTTGTGGATAATCAGCTGCCTAATTTATGTACTAAGTTGTTAGCTCGACACTGCTGTGTTTTTGTTTGCGTTGGGGTCGCGATACATGTGTAAATAAGCCGGCGCATAATCACATAATCAACTCATCAAAATGTGTCGCATTTGTTGTTTTTCCATATACGTATATATATACATATATATTTGTGTTTGACACGCCTTTTTGCATTTGGGCCCGAGCTCTTGACCTTCGCTTGCCCTCAGCTCGCTTCCTGTTTGGCCGCAGCCGTCAATCTCCAGCCATTTATCGGCGTCTATATAGGCGACGTACATCGTGTATATATATGGCATGCATAGTCGCTCTCTCTCTCTCTCTCTCTCTCTCTCTCTCGCTTGGTGGGTGTGATGTCAGGGAGACGAATCGATAAAAGGTTTTCTATTTGGCGACCATAAAGAAGAGACAACGCATATATAATAATGTCACGACGCGTTGCGCTGCATGGATGCCAAAGAGTTTGGCAAATGTTTACCTGGCCGCGGCTGCAACGCTTCAAAGTGTCATTGATAATGAAAAACACAAAAGTTCTTTCCACATATTCACGTCTTGCTGCTGTCCAATACCCAAAGCACTTGACGCTTATCAGCGCCACTTGAGAGCTGATTACGCCCCGCTCCACTGAGTCCCGGATTGGCGCAATTCAATCAGCGGCGCTGATTTTTATGTCTTCTGCTTGTACTTCAATATGCACCCAATATTAAATACTCTTAATGGGGGGGGGGGGGGGCAGAACGCTTGAGTCAACAAAGAGAGAGAGCATGAAAGGGTATTCGCTGGTCGACTGTGTTGGGCAGCACTTGTCGTTTTATTGCCGGCGGGACAGCAAATGACAACAATGACAAGCAATGAAAGATAAATTCGCGCTCATAAATTTAGCACGCATTATGATGATTAGGCGTGGAGCTTCCCACCGGTAGTTGATACACCGACCGATAAGCAGTCAGCAGAGAGACCGGAAAGACGCTTGCCACGGCAGGGGGCAGGGGCAGGGGGCAGGGGGCGTGGCAGTGGCTTTAGTGCAAGTCGTTTATGCATAGCCATGGCCATGTCCAAGTCCATCGCCAAGTCTCCAGCGACGTTCCTTTGGCGTCACTGCGGCACTGCAGTGTTATTATTTAACACACACACACTTGGACACATGGAGAGTTTGGGGCATGGACACCGAGTGTTGCATACAATTTGCGGCAATTGCTGCGCTGCAGACGACAACAAGCCAGTCGGCAAGGCGGCCATTTTGGCCCAGCCGGAAGTCGACAGTCCGCCATTTTGTGGGTCCAATGAGTTCACTGACATCGCCGCATCGATCGCCCTTTACAGCCGTCGCCTTCAACATTATCTAAACAGTTGAAGAGCGGCAAGAAATCAGCATTAACACTGCCATTAATGCGTTCAAAATTAAACGATTTTATATGGTCGTCATAAGTGACGCGTTTTAATTTACTATCGCTTCATCAAATGATTGTTTGTAAAGCCCATTATGAAGATTTATTTGCGCCATAATCAATGAATTGAGCGCACTAATTAGCGCCGAATTAAATTATCAATGGTAATAGAAGAAAGACATTCATCATTGATTTGAATTGGCGCAACTGCAACAAACCTGCCTAAGATAATCCTAGAGTGAAATAACAAATGATTTGCTAACCCAATTGATGACTTTTGAGCAGCGTTCTGCGTGTGATTCCCGCGCTGTTGCAACTGCCGAATTTTCAACGCTTTCATGCGCCAAGACCAGGAAACTAAGTAAACTGAACGATTACGAGTACTATATATATATATATATATATGTGTGTTTAGTACTTTTACGATGCGATGCGATGTGACGATATGATGGATGTGTCGGAGAGTAACGTAGACTCCAGCTCATCATCTTCCACCTAAATGGAAGCATATGTATGCTTGTTTTGTTTTGTTTTTATTTGTCAACGTTGTCGCTAATTTGTTGCGCACACAGACGGCTCGACGCTCCCCCGCAAGACCCTCGACCCCCTCCCCCTTTACAGGTGTGTGGCTCATTAAAAAGAAGAAACTGAAATATTCGTGAGAAGAGAACGAAACTCATTTTAATTAATCAATTTGTATGTGGCTTTAAAAGCGCCGTTCGACGTTCCACGTTCCACGTTCGACGTTCAGCGTTCAGCGTTCAGCGTTCGACGTGCTGATGTTGTTTGTTTATTGTTATTCGCTTACTTCATAAATGCAATAAACTGGCAGCGATTCTTGTTTGAAAAACGATTGCCAGCTAACTGTTGGCCGCCTAAATGTCATAATTGTCGCTACTTAAACGGATCGAATCGGATCGGGCTGCCGAATAATTGTCGCGTCTATTTGCTGCAGAGACAAAGACGACAACGCCAAAGATTCGTGTACGCAATCTGCTAATGATCGATAAATACTTCTGTTTAGAAGCAATCGAATCGCAAACATTTCGCATATTTTCAATTACAAATTCAGCGATTGCGAATCTTATGCAAAGCGCACGTCAACAGTTGGCTTCCATTTGCATACTATGATTTACGATGCGTCGTCAAACAGAATAGCTGCTCTAAATTAAGCATTAAACTGATGAAATACTCATTCCATGACTCAGCAGCAGCTCCCAGCAGCAGTGGGCAGACAATCAATCAATTGCTTGCTCTGTATCGATTGCAATGCAAATGCTGCTGGCTGCATTTCTCGGTCACTTCATTAGCATTTGCGTACATTGCGTACACCATAAATCCTCGTCGCTCGATTTGAGTTAGAGATCGATCCTTTCACACCTTCCCCTTGACCCACATGGCAGATGCGGAAGTGGGCGCCAGGCAGCGAAAAGAGTTGAGCAAACACAGCAGCAGCTGAAGCAAAAGGGCAAATAGTGTCGACAGCTTCGAGTGCTGATAAAGTGCGGTCAAATTGGCAGTTGGCTGTTGGCAGTTGGCAGGCCACAGCAGAGAAGAGCTCTTGAAGTGCTGTCCAGAGAATTCGAGTTCATAACGCAAATTGCGTGTTAATTGTTTGTCTGCGAGCTGCTTCAATCCGACAGCAGAAGCAGGAGGCCATCGACAAGGTGCTGCTGGCCACTCGATGTTGCTAATTGTGGCACTAACAACACACAATTTCACTGCATGTCAAATGCCTGTCAGACTCCCAGTTGCACACATTTATGTACACACATATATCTTCTCTTTCCCTGCCTGATGATTGATTGGCTTTGAGTGCTTTGATTGATCGCTGACCACCAGACGCAGCAGCTTTCAATTTTCAGCCCATCCGAAGCGATGATCATCGCTCATCGCTCATCGCTCATCGCGATGCTGTTAATCTTGTTAGCCACACTAACAAAAACACAGACACTCAACAAAAACGAGACAAAGAGGCAGGCAAACGAAAGGCTGCAGCATACATTTCAAGTAATTGAAATATAGTTGTCAAAACAAACTCAAAACCACTCGAAGCAATCTTTGCTCAAGCTTTGACAGACACTTGACAAGTGGCATTCTCAGCTGAAGTGAACTTGGCCAGCCGAATACTTAACAATCCCCAGCGACTTCTGCGGATAATATCGATCGATCAGCTCTAACTGCCGATAGAAAGCCTTAAAAAAAACAGAGTGAATCTTTTGTTTGGTCTGTGCTGATGCTTTTCTTTGGTCTTTGCCATCGCTAGTAACTATCGATAGCTGACTATCGATAACGCGCTGCTGGCGGAGTGCATTCCAGCGTCGACTTGTTGGCATTAGCTTTTCTTTAATTTGTTACACCAGCAACAACTCAAGTTTCATCAACGGCGCGAACATTACAAATTTGTTACGCGTGCGCAACAGCGACGCCGACGCCGACGCCAACAGCGACGCCAACAGCGACGTCGACTGCGCACATTTTTAAATCGATGCGCGCGCTTTAGTTGTCGCTGCTTCGTTCGGCTTAAGTTGTTCGCCGCTTGACTCAGCGATTTTCTATTTCACTCTCGATTTTCCACTCGCAAACAGTTGCAGTTGCATTCAACGTCCGTCCAAGCGGCGGCACGTCTTTGTCAGGGTTGCCAGCGTGAGTTCATTTTAATTGCCAGCGCATTCCGCTGTCGCTGCGTCGAGTGCTGCGCCTCAGCCGGCCCAAGGGGCATGCAAGCTTTGTGGCGCTGTTTGCAACAGGCAGTTGAAGGTCTGACATCTCTGCGCCAATCGAGCGTATGGATAACTGGCTACAAAACTCACCAAACGTTTCATATGCTAAAATGTCATGCAATTTACCAGTCTTTTAATATACGAAATTTAGCTGCAGCATCTCACACAATTCACACAATTGGGCAGCACAAAAATAAACATATCGATAGTATCGATTACAATCGAAAGGTCAAACAACGCGTCGCCATGGCGAATGCTATTTTTTGGACGCCCTAATCCAACGCGTTTCCACTCGACAAATTTCGCATCTGCGGCGCTGTTGCAATATTTAAAGCCAAACAAACAAACAAAAAAAAAATATAATGGGAGTTGCTCACATTATTGAGTGCCCAGAGTCACGCGATAGATAGCAATTTACAGCGAGAGAGTCGGATCAATAAATTAGAATTTGTGCAGGTTTGGAGCGTGAGGATGCCATAATTTACTGTTCAAAAGGGCATTAAAGCTTCGTTGCAAGCGCCGAATGTGAAGTTTATTTGCTGTTGTTGCTGCTGCTGCTGTGAATGAATTCCGAGGCGCAGTTAATTTCTTGCCAGAGTCGTCTTTGTGTCTGTGTGTGTGTGTGTGCGTGTGTTTGTTTCTCTGATTTGCTGGCTTGCCTATTTGCAGCCACGCTGCCACATTTGGCGGCAAACAAATTAATTTTTGCGCCTACATACAGCTAATTGACTTGAATGGGCGTCCGTCGGTCTGGGCGATCTTTGCGACTGCTTGCGGCTGCTTGGCGGCGCCTAATTGTGGCCGCAATTAATAAAGCCGCAGCTGAGAAGGCAGCTCGGCATTATCTGCATCTCGGCACGACACACGGCGCACACTGGCGCCACCTACGCCGGCCAAACGGCAACGAAAGCCGACAAAACGACGCTTGACCTACAAAAGCACAGAAAGCAAGAGCGACGCCCACGTGAGGCACGTGTGTTGATTGGGTCAACGGTGGTGGCACCTTCAGCGGAAGCGGATCAAGTGCATGCCTCACACACACACACACACACACACACACGTGCGAACTGGGTGTGCTTATGTGTGTCTGTGTGTTTGGGCTGAAGGCGAAGACAAGAAAAAAAAAACTATGCCAAATGCTTTTGGTTAATTAGAAATCAATTGAAACGCACTGAACGTATATGTAAGTAACACGCCAGCAACAACAGCAACAGCAACAGCAACAACAACACGACTGCAACTGCAACTGCGGCAACAATCTGGCGACCCAAATAAGCTGCCGCGTTGCCCCCGCGCAGCGCCTGCAACGTCGCCGTCTTCGCCGCTGCGTTGGGTGGCGCATGCAAACCAAACCGAGCAGCACTCAACACCGAGAACCAGTTTGTCTGCCTCCCCTCGAGCCCCCCTCAGCGTTGCCCCGCCCAAGTGGCGGCTCTTGATCGCATCGAACTCCTTCTCTTTTGTTATTATGATCACTTTACAGCACTCCACTTGAGTCGATTATCAATCGGGTGCAAGGGTTGCCCACGGACACTCGACGCGTTAATCTGTTTTCAAGTGCGATAACTTATCGACTCTGTTACACATTCGTTGGTCGAAGGTTCGCTTCGATTGAATCGCCAAACGACTTTTCTAATATGCGAACTGGTATTCAATCAAACTGCAGTAAATTTAACAACTGTAAATGCCCTTTAAATAACCAATTTTTAACTGTATATTACCCATGAGAAAACTGTAAACAAATTAATCAGAAATGTGCTCAAATGAAGAGAGAACATTATTAGAGAAAGTTGTGCTCAAACAATACACAATAAATAAGCTTAAAAAGTGCAAATGCTCTTTTATGAATTGAATTCTAAAACTATAGTGCGTCAAAGAAAACAGCAAGCTCTCTATGAATAATTCACGTTTAAATAATAATTATTTCGGAGCATGTTGCAAAAAATTATAACTTTTAAAGGCTCTCTTGAAAAGACAAATTATACAAATGTAACACTAATAACAGCACAAGTATAATTGCTGTTAAAATAATAACCTTATAAAAGAAAGTTGAAAAATGCACGCTATAAAAACGCAATAAATGATTTTAAGCAAATATCAAATAATGCTACAAAATGTTCTTATTAAAATAGCACTATTAGAGTGAGCTGAAAATTGTTTTCTATTTGATTTCTTGTTAAGAAAATTAATATTATTATTCTCTTAAGAAATCGAGTAAGGCAAATAAGATATCAATAAATGAAACACCAAATTCTAGGAACCAAACGCGTGATTTCTGAAATTGGTAAATTAAACAAACGTCATATCGCTAACATTGTAACTAAAACGAGAACCTGACACCGAAGTATTACCGAAGTAATATTTATAAACAATGCTAACAATCGAGAGCATTACAAAGGCAGCTATTTATATCGCCGAAGAAAAGAAAGCATTCAAGCGCTGTAAGTGAGAAACTTTGAACTGCGTTACGTAATTTGGAGAGCACTAAATAATTAATTGTGAAACGAATAATACGCCAGCCCTCGGACTTAAGTCATTTGTCTGAACATCTATTCAGTTTAGGGCGTATTTGAATAGTAATAATAATAAGTCAACAGTTCAAGCTCGGCTCGACAATGAATAAGGTAATAAGGCAATATTTAAAGTTTTAACACACAAAACTTTCTAGACTATTTCCACATGACTGGCCAGATATTATTATTATCGTGATATATGAATTGAGTTATTGCCCCCACAGCGGTTCTTTGACGTGACAAAACGCAAGTTGTGTGTGTGTATGTGTGTGTTTGATCAGTGATTATGTGCCCCATGGCATAGTAATGATCGCAATGCGACGATCGTAGGAGGAATTGAAGGCATTAGTTTTGTCGCAGATATTAGCTTGTAAGAAATGTAAGCAAAATGCCAAAGAACTTTGCGACGGGAGGAATGCGAGTAATTCCTTTGTGATTCAATTGTTGCAAGTGACACGGACACCCTCACTCTACACACACACACACACACACGCACATCTCGAGGCACACACACACATGCGCACACACACTGACTCAGAGTATAGTTCAAGTTCCAGTTCAGGTGTTTCAATCATTTGCTTGCAATTTGCATGCATGTCACGTTCCTCGACTTTGACTTCGACTTCGTCACCTGTGTCATCGATGCCTGCCTACCGCCCTCGTCTCTTGTTCCTCGTCCCCTCATCCATTCCATCCACCCGCTAACTGAACGTCTTGTATAATGCAGTGAGACAAAAGAGAAAAATCAATTAAATAAACGGCAAAGTCGATTCAAATCTTTGGCCATAATTGAGTTGGCAAACTCGATGAAATTCTTGGCGCCGCCGCCGGATCCCAAGATCAACGATTGCCGCAGCGCATTCTTCGTCATGTGGCAGCCACACAGACCACACACCGTTGATGCTGCAAACGCGTTGTGCGTTGTGGGTGTTGTGAAGGGGGGGGAGAGGTTCTAAATTGGGTTTGGGCGCATAAAAAAGTTGCAATTACATTTTGCGTTGCAGCGTGATAAAGTTGTTGTTATGGTCGGCGTCGCTGCTAAACGTGCAGCGCTTTGTCTGAATTTGCAATGCGTGCAACAACAGCAACAGCAGCAACAACAACAGGAGTAGGAATGCGGTCACAGTTCATTGAACCGCTGGCAGAATGCAATGCAAGCTGCTCATGATGGGGATGATGAAGTTATTGTTGCCGCTGCACAGATGGAAGTGATGAGCATGATGATAATGATGACGCTGTGGCAACTTGCAACGGGCAACTTGCAACTCGCAACTTGCAACTTGCGACTGGCACTTTAGCGCGTCATCTAGAATGCCTCCAGCGGCGCAAAAAGTGTCGAAGCCACAAGATACACAGCCATGTGGCAAGTGTTGCTTACTTGCTTCAGCTCATCAGCAAGAGGAGCCTCACGAGTGCCACACGAGTGTGTGTGTGTGTGTGTGTGTGTGTGTGGCGAATTCGATGCTGTTATGGAAAATACTGCTTAGTCTATCTGCCTGGTCACACTGCGTGCCGAATCGCAATGATGCGCAACTTGCAACAACTACAACTAATTGCAACTGCTCAAGTGTAATAAAATGTAATTAATATTAATAATTGCATTCGCTGCAAGCGAACGAATTCATTGCACAAGCGAATTGCAAAACTATTTACGACTAAAGAGACAAATTGCACAAATTTATGCATTTCGTATTTCTATACTTGCAATATATAATTTGACCATTTAACTCGTTTCTTAACTGCACTCTTAACTTTTCAAAACAACTAACTTTACTCTCAAACAAGATTTCGAATGCTCAACGATTTCCTATGGAATATTGCAGGGATTGTAAATTTATTCTTCTTATCAGAGATAATGCGATACTTATTTTTTCAATTACTTATTTTTATATCAATTTCTTTTTACAAGTTTTCTATAATTGTTAATACAAACAAAACTAAATAAATATATCCTTGCAAAAAAATTGCATCAAATATTTTAAAATTTGTTATATTTATTATATGCAAATAATGATAATTAAATATGTATAAAAAATATATCATTAAACATCACTTCAGTGTATCCCTGCAATTTTTGTACTTTTATATTAAAATGTTCTATTATTTTTTATTCAAATCAAATATTTTGTCAATTTTAATTATTTGTAATTGAATGAAAATAAATAAATATAGAAAAATATATATTATTAACTATCACTTCAATGTAACTTTGCAAATTATATAAGTACTATTATTGTTATTATTATAAAAAATAAAATTAATAAATATATTCTTGCAAATTAAATATATGCAAATTTTTCATGTTTAATACAAATAAAAATGACTAAATATATTATAAAAAAATATTAATAAATATCGCTTCATTATATCATTGCCAATCATTTACTTTTATATTACGATTTTCAATTATTTTTGATTGAATTGAAAAAAAAAAAAAAATAAATATATAAAAACTATGTTATCAAATTTCGTTTTTGCGTTGTAAAACTGTTATACAATTCTAATGTATATAGCTTCATATTAACACCAAATATATATAGCGTTCAATTTATTACACAATTTTGTTCGCCAATATTCCAGAATAAGGTGCAGTAAAAATAGTACTGAACAATGTCTGGGCTTCCGAGACGATTCTAATTGTGGAGAAATGCGTCTAATGTTCTTCTCTTTTTGCTGTACAATAGAGACAAGTCTGCTGGATTTGTATAAAAACTATTTATAATTCCTTGGGCATTGCCATATCAAAAGTAGATTCTTGAAAAAACGCACATATGTATGCATGAAATAAATGCAGTAGGACTTGACTTCAGTGTCTGCGAGCGACATGAAATTGAACAGTTGTGCAAACGTTAAAATATAATATAAAAGATACATCCCGCTGCGAAAGTTCATCGAAAGCTCAGCGGCGGCAGAGCATCGGTCCGTCCGAGCGACCCACAACCCACAACCCACTTGTTTACCCTTGAACTCCAAAGTGAAATGCACCATCGTGACCTTTGTGCACGCAAATCCAAATACTACTCGCAACTGCAATATTTATGCACTTGTCCACACAACAACAACGAACTAAAAGCACTGCATGCGAACTAGTTGGCGAGTGGGAGAGTGGTGGAGAGTGATGGAGTAGTGGAGTGGTAGAGTGGTGGAGTGGTGGAGTGGTGGAGAGTGGAAGCTTCCTTTCTGGTTTTTTGCAGCTCCCACGCTATGTGCAAAGCAACTGCAAATGTCAGCCTTTCGCTTGTATGTTTGCGTTTGTGTTTGTGTTGGTGTTGGTGTTGGCGAGTGCAAGAAATGCGTGTGAAAATTGTTGAAACAACAAACGTCAGGCAAAAGCCTGATGCATTGCCCAGGCAGACAACACAACGCATAAACAATTTTCAGTTTTCAGTTGTCGAAGACTAGAAGGGGAGCCGGTTTCAGTTAACCTCAGTTGCAGTTTCGCTGGCTCCCTTTGATCTATTTTCGGGAGCTGTCGCAGCCAAGAGCGGACGCTAATCAGCGGAAGCCAAAGTCACTGGAGCCGAAAGCCAACATCAGCCATTTAAAAATAACAAACAAATGCGTTTCCCTCTCGCCTGCACACACACACACACACGCACGTTAATAAATCAAATGATCGTCGCTGCGAAGACGCCGACAGAGCTTTCAAAGAGAGTGAGTGTCAAGGAGACCAACAACAAACCAATGCGAAGCGGCAAACAGAATGCATTACAAAGCCCTTTACTTTTTGTTGTTTGGCAGAGGCAGAAAACTGCGAAGACAGCTGCTTGCGACGCAGTTGTAATGCGCTAATTCGACCGTCGTGTTTCTGCTGGGATCACACAAGTATGAGTTTACATGTCTGTGTGTGTGTGTGCTTTCGCTTATGATCGGTGCAAGGGTTGTGAGCACAGCTTGACGCCAAGCATTCCTTTCACTCGCACTCGCACTCGCACTCGCAGAAGTCAGCACTGCAAGCCAAAAGCTCTGTTGCTGTTGGTAATCCCTATTAAGTAAGCAAGTTTGTCAAGAGAGCGAGTTCAAGAGAGAGATAAAGAGAGAGTATCCAATAAGAATCATATGATAAGACGCTTATCACAACATCAGAATGAAAAGCCCAAACAAATGCCGCAACAACAAATAGGGGAAAATACAAGAAAACAAAACAAATATCGAAATAGAAGAAAAAAAAATGTATGAAAATATTAGAAACTTACCTAGGAAGCAAACGAAGACGTTGCAATGAAAGTCGACAACTCTTTGTTTTTGATGTTTTCTATTTTCAGGTTTTGTTGTTTTTCGTTGGTAGAACGACAAACGGTAACGGTAAATTGCAGTGCTGCAAGAGGAAACTCGTATAAGACAAAACGAACAGCAACGACAACAACAGCGAGCAGCAGCAGAGCAGCGAGACTAAATATTGTTATCCTAATTGAAAGTTTTAGCTTTTAATTAAACACAGACACACACAACACTCACACTCACACTCACACTCTAACACACACACTTAACGGAAGCGGACAAGACAAGTGTAGTATGTGGAAAGGAGAAGGGCGGGCTTTAAAAGTTTGCGCTTGCGTCAGCGTCGACAGCGCCGCCTGCAGCAGAAATCGAATTTTCCAAAAATCACACAAAAAACAAAAAGAGAGGCAACAGAAGAAGCCGAAACACAAACACAAACACACCAAAGACAACAGACAAACGGCGATAGAAGAGGCAAACTAAGAGGAAAACGAGTTAAGACGACGCAGACGACAAGACAATGTGCTGCCGACGTCGCTGCCACAGCCGTCGCCGCTGCTCTTGTTGTTGTTGCTGCCGTCACTTGCTGCAAGCAGGCAGATAAACCAAACCAGCAACAACAACGCCGCTTGCAGTTGTTGTTATTGTAGAGTTTTGTACATCATTTTTTTTTTTTGTTTACGCGCGACTTAAAAAATATAGAATTTGTTTCTTTTTTTTTGTTGGCCAGGCTTACGTTTTAATATTTTGATGCCGTTTTAGTTGCGCGCGCGCATCTCCCAACAACAACAAAAAATATAAAAAAAAACAACAAAAAGCTAAGAAACACCACAAACTGCACAGCAGACACAAGAACCGAAAAAAAAATGTGTGGAAGATAACAAAACACTCCAAGCTGGTTGTGCTTCTAACTTGCGGCGAGTCTTTGGCTAACGCATTATTGGCTTTCAACGAATATATTTTATGTTAATGTGCTTGCTTAATATTTTTTTTGTTAGTAGTTATGTTCTTCAGTTGAGACAACACACAACAGTCGGAATCGTAGCACTAAATTGAGAGCGACACGAGAACCGCGCGCAACACAAACAAAATGAAGACTAACAACTAACGTTAGCAATGTGATTGCAAGCGCAACGCCCCAAAATACCAAAAGTGCCAGACGGACACCAAGTAAAAAATACCACAAACAAACTGCGCATCATATTTGAATAGCCATTGAAATAATTGCGCTTCAACTGTTTAGCTTATTAACAGCATTTAAAATGCAGTGTTGATAATTTATTTTACATAGCGTAATATATATTTCAAATTGTTGCAAAATGGATGCGGTCACACTATGGAACAGAGCTGCCAGACTGTTCGCATTGGTTTAGCAATACTTTCAAAAGCTACCGCCAGCGGGCGCTATCGTCTGCGCTCGGTGGTTGCATGCAAGAAAAACAGCAGCAAATATAATAACAAGCAAGAAATCACAAAGCTAACAACGAAGTCGCTACACTCTATGTGTGACGTGTTTAGCAATATAGTTAAATACGTTAATAATGTAAGTACGACGTGTTAGATGCTGAACATATTTCAACAATTTGAAAATAGTAAACTCAGATGCAAACTGCTAGAGAGAACCGAAATACTCGGTGACTTTGTAGAGTGCCTAACGTGCAGATACTCGGTCAGCTGGGACGCTTTTTTCTCAGTTGTCTGTGTTTAGCGTTTAGCAAAAAGCTGCGCCTGTGTTGTCATCGTTATGTGTGTACGCATTGTTGTTGTTGCTGCTGCTGTCAAAAAAGCTTTTTTCAACTAATAACTGCTGCGCTTAATTTTCTATTTGGTGGAATCAAATTGACACAGTTAAAAATCAGAAAAAGTTGTACGCTATTGAATAGAGGGGGAAACAAAAAGGAGAATTGCATTCGCAATGACAACCAAGTGATTCGATAGACAATCGAATTTCCATTCGACTTTCATTCACGACTCTCGAGTGCGAAAAACGTATCCAACGAATGTCAACGGACGATGTCAACGGAAAGCAATACGCCCGTGGATCCGCGTGTCCAGGTAAGTGTGTGTTAGTGTGTGGGTGTTTGATTTTAAATGCACTTGCTAATCCCAACTCCCCGCGTCGCCGCCCGCCCAGATTGAGCTGGAGAAGCTGAACACGGCAACGGACAATATCAACAAATATGAAGTGGAGCTCGATGTGAGTTATTGATTTTTTGTACTCGTCCTCTCTCGCTCTCACTCAAACTGTGGCTCTCTCTCTCTCCCTCTCTCCCACTTTACATAATCCAATTGGCAACAACAGGAGTCCAAGTGCGAATTCAAGCGCCTGCTGGCCGAGAGCGTGGTCCGCATCAAGGCCGCGGCCCACAAACTGGGCAACTCGATTGACGCCGCCAAGCCGTACTATGAGTCACGCATCTATGCCGCCCAGCTGGCCAAGGAGACACAGTTGGCGGCCTCGAATCACGAGAAGGCCAAGTCCATACACGCGGCCGCCAAGGAGATGGTCTACCTGGCGGAGCAGGGACTCGGCGAGAAGTCCACGCTGGACACCGCCTGCCAGGAGATGCTCAGCCATGCGGCGAGCAAAGTGAATCAGTCGCAGCTGGAGGTCAGCGACACGCGCAACGCCCTCAAGATGTGCCAACTGAAGCTGGAGGTGGCCAACAATCGGGTGGGCAAGCTGCAGGGCCAGCTCAAGCAGGCGCTGCGCGCCTCCAGGTAACTCGCTCCCGGCAAACCGTTCTCTACTCTCGCATGTTCCTCACTTATTATCCTGCCTGTCCTGGCCGACAAACTGAGAAGCTTTCCAAATAATTTCATCTCTCTGTCCGATATTTTCAATGCCTGGGGAATCTGCAGTTAATAGATAAATAGTTTCGTCAACATTATGAGTTTTCTTGGTGATTAACATTTCTTTAAAAAAGAACTGAACTTTATAGCATACTCCTAGCTCATTCTTTATAAAAAGATTTAGTTATCTAGTTAATTCCACTCTGGTATTATTGAAAACACTTTCAAAAAGTTTAAAATGCAATTATATCTGTCTTATTGCAATTCAAAAGCTTAGATAATTTCGAGTAATTCTTAATCTGCAGAGAAACTTTTTAAACTTTCATTTTAATCTTAATTTAAAAATCAATAATATTTACAACACTAATTCAATGGCTTTATTAATTATTAATTGCTGTGACTTGAATCCCCTAGTTTTGAAAGGCGTTCCTGAGTTTATAAAAAGAATTTATGCAATTCTTATGCCTACAAAGTTTATAAGTTTGTAATATTTTATCCTATAATTAACTCCTTTTGAAGCTTTTATTTCATCCAGCCATCTTAAATTTAAAATCTAACACATATTCAACAATAGTTTTCAAGAAAATTTCCTAATGGAATTTAGAAGGGACGCAAATGAAGTTATAAGTGTCAGAGGATTCCTTTAAAAGTTTGTGATTTTTCAAAAAAGAATAAGGTTTAGTATACAACTTTCAAATTCTAAAATATTGAGTATGTGACTGACTTAAATATCGTATTTCTGGATGTTTTAAATTCTAGGAAATTTTCTTATTCGGAGTTAGTTGTAAATAAACGACTCCTTTGAGTCTGCCAGGATATGCCTAAAGTTACCAATCGGTTCAATCGATGCGATTTCGAGTCTAAGTCTTTTTAGTTTGGGTCTTTTTCGGTTTCTCCTTCGGTTCTATTTAGTTTCTTCTTTTTGTATTCTTTTTTTTATTTGGTTCCTTAGATTGCAGCTGAGGCGCAATTTACTTTTGTTGAGATACTTTAGCATATTGCACGCTTTGTATTGTACCCAGTGCTCGTGAGTATGCCTCACCAGCCGCCTTGACACGCCCACTAATATGCGGTCTCCCCCCTCCAATCTCCGAACTCGACATCGCAACAATGCAGACCGTACTACGAGACGCGTGCCAACTACAATGGCCTGCTGAAGGCACAGAAGCTGCGCGTCAACGATCTGGAGGCGAAGGTCAGTGCCGCCAAGTTGACCTACAACGAGGCGCTGAAGAATCTCGAGCAGATCTCCGAGGACATTCACCGCCAGCGACAGCAGCGCAACAATCTGCTCAACTACGAGGCCATGTTGCGCCAAGTGGACGCCGTCGATGCGCTCACAGCAGCCGCAGCTGCCGGCGTGGAGCAGCAACTTATCACGGAGCATCAGCACCAGCAGCTGCAGCAGCAGGAGGAGGAGGAGTATCTGAGCATGCCGGAGCGCTTGAGCAGCGGCTGCAGTTCGCCGCGCCAGCGTCAAGCGGATCCCCACGATTGCCCCCATCTGCTGCACGACTTCGAGGCGGTGCTGACGTTCCCCCAGAAGCTGGCCGGTGGCATGCACAAGTCGGCGAGCACCAGCGCCACCGACGGTGACAATAATCTGTTCGCCCAGGCGCAGGGTCTGCACGCCCCCTACGAGGTCAAGCCGCGCTCCGAGTCTGGCAGCAGTTCGCTGGCCTCCGCATCCGTCTCGGCCTCGGCATCGACGTCGGCGGCGGCTGTGCCGCCAGCGGACAACGACATCGATCAGTGGACGGAGATTCGGCTCTCACACTCGGACAGCACCAGCTCCAGCTACTCGAATCAGTCGCTGCTGGAGCAGCACGGCTTGGACGGCGCTGGCGGCGGCTGCGGTGGCATTGGTGGTGGCTCAGGCTATGGCCACGGCTACGGGCTGGGCAGCTTGGAGGCGGACGCACAGTCGCAGCACTCGACATCGTCGTCCGATGAGCCCAAGCGCAAGGTGACCTGCACAACCATCTTTCAAGATGACAGCGTGGCCGGATTCGCGGGCCAGCAGATGAGCCGCAAGCAGAGCTTGAGCCAGTGGCTGTCGCGTTCGAACAGCTTCAAGAGCAGCAGCGGGCGGCGGCAGAGTCTCGACCTTCTCATCGATGCGGGCGACAAGGTGAAGGATGTGTTTAGCTACGGCTTTCAGCGGGTCGGTCGCAGCCTGGAGCGGCGCAACAGCGAGTCCGAGATGGCCAACGAGGGCGGCGAGGCGGATGCGCTGCTCGACGGCACGTCCACAAATACTGCAGCGACGCAAGCAGCAACGCAATCAGCGGCCGCAGCGACGCAGGCGACAGCGAATGCAACGAGCAGCAGCAGCAGCAGCGCCGGCGATTTCTTTTCATTTAGCAGGTCAGTAGATGGCAAAGGTCGCAGCGGCGGCAACGGCGGTGGTGGTGGTGGTGCTGGAGGAGGAGGCGGTGGTGGCCTCCTGTGCACGCTGCAGAATCGTCTGAACAAGCTCATTTGATAATACTAATAATACTAGAAAATAGATAACGACGCCACAGCGACGAGCGACCAGCTAATCGTTCATCGATCAATCGATAGTCCGATAAACTGCTAAACTGCAATTCAAAATTCAAACTGCACCCACCTAAAAAAAAAAGAAAACAAAAAACTAGTAATATCAACTATACAAACTACAACTACAACTAATAAGCTACTACTGCAATTAACTAAATTCCTAAATGCTCGCAAAAAAACAAAAACAAAAAATACCATAACGAATTGGCTGCTTTGATTTGGTCTCTTTGCTCTTTGAAAAACACATTCCATCACAACCACCACAACAACAACAACAACTACAACAGCAACAACAACAAAACATCATCAACAACAACTACAACTAACAGCATTGCACGCACGCACGCTTCTACTAAATATAAAAAAAAAAAAAAAACAAAATTCTTAAAATCAAAAATCTACTCTCAAAATTTGTATGTACTGCAAATACTTTTTAATTGTATGTATGTTGTGCGTATTTTGTGGCACCATGAAATAACTTCCATGTCATCAACAGCGTTGTCGTTTGGTTTTCATTATGATTTTAATTCCTTTTAATAATGTGAGACAGATTGATTGGCAGTTATTTCATGGATCTGCATTTAGTGTGCCCGTTTCTCATTTCTAAACATTTCGTTTCGATCCTTTTCTCCATTTTCACTCACATCACATCTCGCTCATGCTATCTCTTTCTTCCTCACACACACATTTCATGCTTCCATCTCTTTCACACCTGTATTTGCATCAATCTTACTGCTCATCTGTTGTTACTTTCACTATCTGTTCTTTGTATGACACTTAACAACTACAGCAAACAACAACAACTACTTTACAGATCCTCAGAGCCCAAAGAGTTACTGTCCGATGAGCAGGTTGAGAATTTACTGTTGCATCACATGGTGGATGAGCACGGCGTCATCACTGTGGAGGAATTGAAGTCACCCACAGTGGCTAGAACAGCGACAAGCATGCACCACCCACAACAACAACAACAGCAGCAGCAACAACAACAACAGCAAAACCATCACACCACATTGAGTGTAGCGAGCGCTGCACGTGCCGCATTAATGTTTTAATCACAAATCCGATGAACTTTATTGATGGATCCCCATTGGGCAAATGATCATGACCACATTGCAAGCAATATACTGTGTAGTAAGAGGCGAACATATCACACGACATCATAGACACACCCTTCCCCCATTAAAGTAATGCTTTACGAGGAGGAGCAGCGAAGTGAGGAAAACCAAACCTCTGGAATTTATTTTTATTTCTATACATAGTTTTTCGCTATGTTCTAATCCTAACATGTGCAATAATGTTGTTTAGCGTACAAAAACCAAAAAAAAAAAACAAAACAAAGTTACATTTTATGCTGTTCTGAAACGCAATTAACTATCTTAGCCATACGAATCAGTTAAATGGTTGAGCATGTTCCCATTCAAAAAGGAAAAGAAATAATTATTAGCTAAAAAAACACTCAGAAGAGATAAACCACAAAATACAAAATAATTATAGAAATTATACAAAGTACGTTAAAAATATACAATACATATTGATATTGACATACAATACAACCTCATAGTGTGTATTTTTCTTTGTTTCTTATTTTCCCCATTTGAATTTAACGATTTCTTTTCCATGCGAACAGTATATTTTATGTCATGGGTATTTTTATAAGCTCAGCTGTTGCACATCCTATTATCGATAGAAAGCCGCATAACAATGACAATGATATCGATGTGTCAGTGTGACAGCAGCAAAAGTATTTCAGAATCAGCTGATTTTGCGTGATTTATATATATTGTCCGCATTATTTCAAAATTTCAATGACAATAGGAAACACAAAATAGAATGTTTTAGTTTTTACATTAATACTTAGAATAAATATTGTATTAAATAGCAGATGCAATGCGAACTTATTGCTGGGCGAATGGTGAGATTTTATCCGATATTTTATATTGTATACCCGCACGTGCATTCGATATAGCTTTTTGCATATCGATATCTTTTCGCAGCTTTGCTGTAACTGAACTCCAAGTATTTCCCAAATAGAGCAGAAGCAAAAAGAAATTGGCTGCCAAATTAATTGTGAGGCCGCAGACGTTGTAAATTCGGCTTGCCAAAATGAAAGTGCTTCCGGTGCTGTTGCTGTTGATGCAGCTCGTGGCGCACGAAGTGTTCGCAGATGGAAATAAGACTGCTGCAAGTGGAAATCCCGCTGTGTCCAATGTCACAGCAACAACAACAACGGTGCTAAGTGCTGTGAATAACAACAATAATGCAACAATTGCAGGTGCTAGCACTAAATTGGAACTGGTGAAAACTAAGTCGCAAGTGAGTGTAAACAGTTCTACAGAGAAACCTACGGTGAAGTTGCCACAAGTGGATGCTAACAAGGAGAAGGCTTCGGAGAATACGACGGTGCTGCTGACGCGCAAGGTCAGCAATACGGATACGGCAACAATGCCAGCGGCCACATCAGCAAAGCCATCAACAACAAGCTCGACCACAAGCACAACCACAACCACCACTACAACAACTATGCAAACACCATTAAAAGTGGCAACAACTCCGATAACAGCGGGCACGCAATCAAATGCTACTATCAAATCAGACAAGCCGCTGGCAGAAGGCGTATCGCAGAGCGACATCGTCAACAACAGCAGCAGCAACAAGACGACGCCAGCAGCTCTGAGCAGCACCACCACCACGACGACAACAACAACAACAACAGCAACTCCGTCAACAACAACCACAACCTCAACGACTCCCAGCACAACGACAACTACAAAGCGTCCCACTAAGCCTCCGATTACCATCAGCATGTATGTGCCAATTCCAGGCGAGAAGAATCAACAGAAGAATGCAGCAGCTGCAGCTGATGGCAACATTGGCGTCGTCGATGCCTCCATCAAATCCGATCCCATCTCGCAGCCGGTTCAGGAGATGGTCAGCAGTTTGCCCAATCGCAGCGAGAACGAATACATTGTGCCTATGGTGACGGTGATGGTGACGGTGCCGTTGGCCATTGTTGTCTTCATCATTGGCTATAGACGCTTCCGCGACTTGTGGCATACGCGTCATTACAGGCGCATGGATTTCCTGGTCGATGGCATGTACAACGATTGACGAAGGCGCCTCCAACAGCAGCAGCAACAGCACCTGCAATGCAATGGTGGGGGGGCAAGTGGCGTCGCTGCCACAGGCGGTGGCGCCGCTCTGCGGCTACCTTAGCGGAAGAGAAATTGAAGCAAATAATTTGGAATGATTATTAGTTATTTAAGTTTATTTTTCTTTTTGCTACTAATATTATTTGTTTTGTACTTCGCATAAAATGCAAAATTGAACGAGTGAGACGACGAAAGAGAGAGAGAGAGACACACACACACATAACGCAAGCGAGCGAGAGGAGCAATATAGTGAGCACGTGCGAGGGAGAGAGATAGGGAGACGTCGCAAGTTGGTGCGAACGGTGCAACGGCAGAGGGCCATGCTAAATATACACATTGCTCAGTCAATTAAAACATTGAGAACAACACAAAAAACAAGAAACACACTAGATGATGGATATTATGTATGTGTAAACACAAATAAGACACACAACAAACACTGACACACACACACACAAACACACACACATACACGTACACATACATTAGCTTTAAACGCAAGTAATTGCCACATTCATATATAGTACATCGATATATGTATGTACATTTAATTCACCGCGGCCAAATTGAATTTTTGATAAGATGCAAATGAAGCGCAAAATACTGATTTTGATGAGAATATTTCAAGCATTTCATTTAATGGATTCGAATTTTGTAAGCATTTTGTTAGATTTATACACCCACAACAACAAAAAACAAAAACAAAAAGCAAAACAAAAAAAATACAACAAGAATCTTGATAGACACACACATATATACTTAAGGTATGAATACCTTGAAACCGCTGCGACCAAATTGTAGAAACTATCCAAACACTCAAAGCGCAATTAGCAATCAATGAAAAATCATGAAATTACTATACAATACGACTACTATATACACTATTCTATAACCATAATGTGCCTTACCATTTCAGCTCTCAATAATGCTGTATCTCACACACAACACACACATACACACACAATATATATATAAATATATATACCTATATCCTCATACATCATACATAAATCATGTATCTGTATCTTTATCTATATTTGTAACTGTAGCACGTAGCTCGAACAATATACATATATCTCTATATATATATATGTATATATATATATATATTGGCCAAGCATTTGATCTATGCCCCATTAAGCAAGAAAATAAAATACGAGAGAAAATAACAGAAAAAAATACGCCAAACAAAATACGCAGCTAATCAAATAAGCAATTTTTGGTGTAGT
Source organism: Drosophila siamana (assembly GCA_035047445.1). Classification (NCBI taxonomy): domain Eukaryota; kingdom Metazoa; phylum Arthropoda; class Insecta; order Diptera; family Drosophilidae; genus Drosophila; species Drosophila siamana. The sequence continues at coordinate 2,983,824 of JAWNPP010000068.1, forward strand.
CGAAACAATGCAAAATTAAGTAAAATGCGCATTTATTGCAAACTAATTTGTTATAAACGAAACAATTACAATAAAGCAAACGCAGTGTAACCAATAATAAACCAACCTTTTGCCTCAATTTATCTTTTGTTAGCCCCAAAGCGAATGAAACACGAAACGCGAAACCTGCCTTAGAAATGTAAACAATGAAAATATGACGTGAAAAGTCTTTCAGAATAGACTATTCGGGGCGTTTACGATCATGTTTTTTTCATGTCACAAATAGGGTTTGAACAATTTCATTTATTGACTTGCAAATTCAGTGTTCAAGTTTGCTGCAGTACACACAAAAATCCATCTTAGGCAATAGCTACTGTACTTGCCAAATAAAATCTAAAAGCATACTTTTTGAAGCATCATCAATTTATCTTGGGTTCAGATTGTCTGAAATTTCACAATTTACCTAAAAGTATATCGTACATATTTTAATAAATGAAATTTGGATTAAAGAACTCAGGAAATGCAATTCATATAATAAATCCGAAATATATTTATAGCAGGGCGTAGTAAAGGCTGAAAAGCTTTTGAAATGAGAATTATTTTGTGTTACAGGCAAGTAAACGTAAATATTTATTGTCTTAAAAATATAAACTAAAATATAATGCTGATATCTAAAAATCTGATATTTTGGTACTAAAATCGAATTATTTTCAACTTCGTAGAATGTTTTAGAATTTCGAAAAAGTGCTGAATATTTTGATGGGTTAAACAAATTCCAAATATTCAATGCCTTCAATAGAAATGCTTTAGCTCTGAAGGATCATGAATTTCGGTGGTGAAACTGAACAGTTTTCGTGTTTTATTTGTGTCACCAGTTGTCAAATTATTGAAATCACTTGACCTTTTGTCGTTAATAGATCACCAGCGGCTGTTCCCGGAGCAAGACAAATGTGTAACAACCTGCGAACAACAGAAAGCAGCTCCTCCATCCCCCAAAGCAATGCCACCACCTCATGCCAACCACATTCAATGTAGCCCCATCAAGCGGCAGCGGAGAACAAAGCAACTTTTCCTGCTGCTGCTGCTGCTGATGCTGCTACTGAAGTGGTTTATAAATTATCTCCATCTCCATAGATTTTTCGTAGTTCGTTCGTTTCTAATAATCTAAACAACAGAGGGAAAACAACACAGAAGAAAAAGAGCGGCAATAACAACAACTGAGAACTGAAAATGCTGCAGCCTCTGCGCTCGATGCGTCTGTGTGTGAATTTTGTTTAGCCGGAATCGGGACGGAGGCGCCGTAATCGGGCACGTGTGAAATGAGCCGAACAACTGCCTCGACATCGTCGTCGTTTGGGATTTGTTGAGATCGCTGCTCACTTGGAAACGAGCGCTGAACGCGTGCGGTGCTCTCTACTCTCACATCGTGTGCTTCACCTCGATTATCTGTCGTATCCACAAGGCAGCCACAGAACATAAAATGCATCCTGCCTCGCCACACCAACATCGCTCGCGTCTCAATGTCAGCAGCCCAGCTGGAGCAGCAGCTGGACAGTCGCCAACATCGCCGGACTCCTTTACGCTGAGTCCACATCATCACCACACGTCCCAGCAGCAACAGCACACGGTCCAAATCGCCCCCAGCACACATCCCTATCAGGGACTCAAAACTTGTAAGAACTCATTCAGAAGCATTTTGAGATATGCTGCTAACAACTACTATAATTATTTAACATCAAGCGAAGCTTCTTAGAAGTCGATGTGTTGCACGTTTTAACAATCAAAAGAGTTTATAATAATGTAGTTAAATATCAGGATTCATTTTTACAGAATATTGTATTCAAATTAATATGGAATGAGCTCAAAATTCAAGTAATAATTAAGTTAAAATATAGCTTATTTTACTGTACTGATAACTAACTTTATTATCTGTGTATTTTATTATAACAAACATGAAAATGTAGATCTGCACATAAAATAATTTTAGCTGCCTCTTTTTGAACTCACAATGATCAAAATTCATTAATTTAAAATGCAGCTTACCTCACTATACTGATAAGTAACTTTATTATCTGTATATTTTATTATAACAAACATAAAAAGACAGATTGCACATAAAATACTTTTAGCTGTTTTTCTACTAAGTTACAATGATCAAAATTCATGAATTTAAAAAACTGCTTACCTTACTATACTGATAAGTAACTTTATTATCATGAAATGATAGATCTGCACATAAAATAATTTTGGCTGACTTTTTCTAACTTACAATGATCAAATTACAGCACTAATTCATTTAAAAAATAGCTGTACTGATAAATATCTTTGTGATCAGTGTATTTTATTATAGCAAACATGAGAAGATAGATCTGCATGTTTTCTAACTTACAATGATCAAAATTCCAGAAGTAATTAATTTAAAATATAGCTGCCTTATCAGTATATTTTTTATAACAAAAATTAAATGATACTTTGCTGCCTTTTTTCTAACTTACAACGATCAACACTTTTGATATGAGAAACGAAGAACAAATCAAGTTTTATTGGAAAATAATCATATGTATATGCATTCCAGAAATGGCTTTTAGATACTAAAAAGTGATTTGGTTGGTACTGTAATGGCAGCATTATGCATAATGCCGTTTGATCTCTGTGGTTAGCTCTAGATGCGATTTTAATGTGTTCGCTGCAATTTGCGACTATTTGACCGCATTGCCAGTTTATGCTTGTTGTTTGTTTAGTTCATAAAATATGCATGCCCGCCTAAAGACTACAACTACAAAAGATGCAAATAGCATTCGTTATACTCATATGTGACCCCATAAATCGGGGCCTCTTGGGGGCCCCCACTCGGCTGTGCCATAAGCCATAAATTGATATTTATGCGATAGCGAATCATAAGTCAAGCGCGAGGTAAATCGATTTGCAGCAACACACGATTCACATGATTCATTCATTCGATGTCCGATGGCAGTTCCATATTGAATTGTATGGACAGATCGTGGACCGACCGACCACCAATGAAGTATGCAATATAAACTGTGGACCGACAAGTAAAAATAAATAGTAGACGATACAACAAGACGCCTCGAGACGTAGCTGATCCGATCCATATCCGTGATATAAATCGTATTGTCGAAACTTATAAGATAAACAAAAGCTCAACTGAAAATAACCCCGCCATATAGACTGACTACCGACTACCGAACTGAACTGATCTCTACTGAACTGTACTGAACTGAACTGGCGGCACTCGCGCTCTCTCTTGTGTCTGTATATAAACATTCCAATTGGCCTGATCTGGCCCCCCAATGGAGATTGTTTAGTTTGCTGCCTGTTGTTGCCTGCCCGCCTGCCCCGAGATGATGAGGTATCAGTTGAACCTGCCCACCACCGACTCGTTAAAAACTATTCGAAAAAAACACACACACACTGCCAGTGATATGATTATAGTTTGTACATTAATGTGCGAGTACTTGGTGTTTGCCTCTGCTTAAATATGGGCCATGGGCTAATTCAGCAATAAACAAATGCCAGCAATGTAGTTAAACAATATACATGTACATACACGTACCTATTTATATGTGTGCATAGATCATAAGCAGATCCTCCTTCCGTCTGCACCCCCCCAAATTTGAATATCTAGTCGATTTAATTATTAACTTAAAGTCTACATATGTAGCATTAAAATCAACTCGTCGTTTTCAAGTCTTTTTGTGTTTTTGTTTGTTTGTTTTTTTTTTAATTCTTATTAGCTAAGCAAATAAGAAAGCAATACTTCAAGTGAGTCCAAATTTTTGCAGATAATTTTTGACTGATTTCTAAATATTCCAAACAAAATTATTTTCATTTAATTGTATTCTGCAATTTGCACATTAAAACATTTATTCTTTTTATGTTATTTTGTGTCGAAAACACATTCGAAAAAATAGCTATTGTAAACAAACTATTAAATATTACATACTTTAGTGATATAAACAATACCTATTGTTTATTTGTTTGTTGGTTGTACAAAATACATTTTTCAATCGAGTGATGTTCGTGTATCTATTGTATTCAATCGACTGTCAAAAGCAGAGTTTAATATTTAAATATTATATATGAAATTCATAAGTTTAACATTAACTGAAAATATTGCATGGACTTGGTTTCAACTGTTTTTATATTCATGCAATTTAATTGTGTATATAAATAGTTTGATTTAACTTAAGACATTTTCGCAGATTAAATACTTTGATCAGTTATTATAGCAAATATTGAAAATTCCAATGATATGTAGTTCTTAGTCGAACTTTAAAATATTGCATAATTTAGAGATAATAACAATACAGTTTGCTTATTTGTCTGTTAGTTATAAACATATTAGTTTTCAATCGAGTGATGTTTATGTGTCTATTGTATTCAATCGACTCTCAAAAGCTGAGTTTAAGAACTTAATTGTTAAATTTGATTGAATATGAAATTCACTAGTTTAACATGAATGTAAAAATATTTAATTTACTTATTCCAACTGTTTAATGCATTCAATCAAATTCTATATTTTATTAGTTTGACTTAGTTAAAAACATTTTTGAAGATTAAACACTTTTATCAATTATTATAGCAACTCTAGAAAATACCAATGATATGTAGTTCTAAGTCGAACTATAAAATATTGCATAATTTAGAGATAAAGACAATACAGATTGTTTGTTTATCTGTTAGTTATACGCATTTTAGTTTTCGATCGAGTGATCTTTATGTGTCGTATACGACTCTCAAAAGCTGATTTTAAGATCTTAATATTTAAATGTTGAATATGAAATTCACTAGTTTAACATGAAAGTAAAACTGTTTGATTTACTTGTTCCAACTGTTTAATGCATTCAATCAAATTCTATATTTTATTAGTTTGACTTAGTTAAAGACATTTTTGAAGATTAAACACTTTTATGAATTATTATAGCAACTCTAGAAAATACCAATGAGATGTAGTCTGTTTGAAAAAGAGTAATTTGCGTTTTTATTGAACTTTTGGACTGTCAGCAACGGACATACGATCAATTTCAAATCGAATAGCAAATGGTTCCGATATAAATCCGTGTGATCTTCGACCACAGTGTTCCCGATTCCAGTAAAATCGCACGCTCGTCAGTCTGCAGTCAAACAACAAACGGAAATCGGCAGCATTTGTGGCACGCGAGCAAAGCAACAAGTGTTCATATGTACATATAGTATCTACATATATATATATCTGCACTATATGTGTGCCCCAAAGATTCCTCACTGCTTATCTAGAATTGTTCGCGCATTTCCGCTCTCTCTCTCTCACTTGAACTTATCTCATTTCGTTGCAGCTGAAAACGATGACATGGGCTGCGTGGAGCTGCTCGCCACAGCCATCTCGGTGCTGATCATGATCCTGACGTTTCCCATCTCCGTCTTCATCTGCTTCAAGGTGGTCTCCGAGTACGAGCGTGCCGTCATCTTTCGCATGGGTCGCTTGCGCAGTGGCGGAGCCCGAGGACCGGGCGTCTTCTTTGTGCTGCCCTGTGTGGACGATTACTATCCGGTTGACTTGCGCACGGTGTCGTTTGATGTGCCGCCCCAAGAGGTGCTCTCCAAGGACTCGGTGACGGTGACCGTCGATGCCGTCGTCTACTATCGCATCAGCGATCCGCTCAAGGCGGTGATACAGGTGTCCAACTACAGCCACTCCACACGCCTGCTGGCTGCCACCACGTTGCGCAACGTGCTCGGCACCCGCAACCTCTCCGAGCTCCTCACCGAACGCGAGACCATCTCGCACACGATGCAGATGTCGCTGGACGAGGCCACCGATCCGTGGGGCGTTAAGGTGGAACGCGTCGAAATGTAAGCTCCAAATATGCAACTATTGTCTATCTGTCTGTCCGCATTAACATCGACACAAAGATGACACAATTAAACCCAGAAGTTCAATCATTAATTCAAGTCCGAAACTCTAGCAGAATTGTTGATTGGCAATTGGATTGAGAAAAGATTATTTTCAGCTTTTACAAGGCAGAGAAACACTGCTAAATGAAAAATATTTGCTTAGTTCATTAATGTATCATTGAAGGATTCAATATTCTTAAATCAAGACCAACGTTTCTTAAATTATTTCTTATGGAGCAAAAACAAATATTTTTCATTAAAGTTTGTTTGTTTAGTAAGTAGTTATATATAGTTACATTTATTTTTTCTAATATCAATTGATTTTTTGTTTAAAATTTACCCAGTTTGAGTAGAAGAGAATTACGAAATTTGCTATGTACACATTCCAAATTTATGTTTTAAGAAAATTTCACACTTAAGCAAGTTTTTTTTATATTAAAAAATAAGTCAATTTTTCATTGCATGTTTTCAGAATCAAATCTTGCTCAGGTTTTATTCTAAGATCAAATATATTTAAAGATTTTATTCTAGTTTTTCTTTCACCATATGCAGAAGGCACAATTATTATTCGAAAAACTAGATAACATTAGGAAAAGAATCTTAATTCTTAAAGCAAGCTTTAAATTCTAGAATTATATTAAGAGACTCATTTTTGAAATTAAATTTATTTAACAAATCGTAAACATACTGATTTCAAGAATATATTCTCAATTCAGGAATATAAAATATTGAAATTGAACCCAGAAGCTAAATTCCTAAATAAAGATCGAACATTCTTAAAATTAGATTGTCTCAACAAAATTAAAAATTAGTTATTTTTGCAATTTTGTATTTTTTACAATTGACAATTATTTACAAATATAAAACAGAATATATTGTAAGACAAATTGTGAGATTTGCTCGATTTAGAATGAAAAGTATTGTTTAAAGAAGAATTTAAACTGAAAATAAGAATTTGTTTTTAAATATTTATTTTAATTTATTCTTGTTTTTGAGGAGATTTCAAACTCAAAACAAGATGCTCTTTCCTAAAAAAAATACTATGAATTCTTGTTTTAAAAGTGTCTTCTTGATTGTTTCTTTCCTGCAAAGAATCTCTTAGAATTTAGATAATTTTGTTCCCTCTGTGGATCGACTTGTACTAAGGCTAAGAAAGTAGTAGAATAATTAATAAATCAAATAACTCGTTCCATCCAAACTTACACATTGCATGTCCTCTACATTTTGTCCTTTCAGTAAGGATGTTTCACTGCCAACCGCCCTGCAACGCGCCATGGCCGCTGAGGCAGAGGCGGCGCGTGAGGCACGCGCCAAAGTGATTGCGGCGGAGGGAGAGATGAAGTCATCGCGTGCCCTCAAGGAGGCCTCGGAGATCATCTCGGCCAGCCCGTCGGCACTGCAGCTGCGATACCTGCAGACGCTGAGCAGCATCTCGGCGGAGAAGAACTCAACGATCATCTTTCCGTTGCCCATGGAGCTGCTGACCCCGTTCCTCAACTCATCCGCCCAGTTGGCCGCCAACGCCCACGCGACGCCTTCGCCGCTGCATCGGCATCAGCACCAGCATCACCAGTGACGCTCGATGTCGGTGCTGCAGCCGTACCTGGAGGCACTGGGTCGCTGCGAGCTGCGTCGCCAAAATGCGGGACACAACAATGCCGACAAAGACGATGACGACGACATCGTTGGCTATCTGCTCTGAGTCGCATAACGAGTGTTAACAAAATGCCCTGGAGTTCACTTACGATTAACATGATATGAATTGAAGCTGACACCAGCTGTGTTCAGTCAGGCGTCTGTTGGGATAACTTGCCAAATACGCATGTAGCCTTGAAGCGTCTTTAACCTAAATATTAGTGCACAATTTTTTTTCTTTTGTTTTTTTTGTATAATTCAGGCTCAATTTGTAGTTGGTAAAAAGTAGATATTGAAAGCGTATTCATGTAAAAAAAAAAAAAATGTACAATAAATTTAGATAAACGAGTAATTTGCCAATGCCCCGAGCTTGCCAAAGATCTTCCCAGTCAGTGTTGTGGAAATGTAATAAGTCGCTTTCCTATTCGTCGTCATGCGGTGCTTTGCTATAAATTTCACGTATCTTGGCAGGCAGATCCTCAAGCTCTTTCATTAGCTGTATATTATGCTCATGATTAGTTTTAGCTGTTCACACATACGTCGATGCAAGGTTATCACCATTCGATTCGCTCGACGCTCCTCGTCACGCGCCGACCGAGCTGGACGCACAGCGTCGTTGTCCTCACTAGAATCGCTCATGGAGCTGAGATCCCACACAGGCGGCGTCGGTGGCGGCGTCAGCTGCATGGAGCGCACTCTCTCTAGAAATAAACGCGATGATGACTCCCGCATTGCGTACAGTGAGATTGAGGATGGCCATCGTGGCGGCTCCCTAAACGGCGGATCCAATGCATGCAGTCCAGTCGATGAGGGCTCACTCCTTGGCGTCAGCCCCAACGATGGCAGATCCATTGAGTGCGTTGATGGTCTCGGTGACAATGAAGGCCGCTCCATCCTTGACGGCGGCGGCGGCGGCGGCAGCGGCCGAGGCGGCAGCACTAACAGCGATGGACTGGGGGAAGGCAGCCCCAATTGGGGCAGCGCTCTCGCCGGAGGTGCAATCATGGGCACAAATGTTCGGCGACCCATCGATAAGGAGCGCGACGACGACAGCCGCGATGAACACTCTGCCATGGAGTCTTTTCTCGACGACACCTTCACCGGCGCAACTCTGACCACATGCCGCTCAGCTCGGAAGTCCTTCTGTGAGAGGGATCTGCGCAGCTTCTCTTGCTTTTGGCACTTGAGCTGTGCCTCACACTGCAAGTTCAAGTTGCGCAGCAAATTGCGTTGTATTGACTTCTTCGAAGTGCTCGGCAAATCATCGTCCGGACAGAAAGTGTCGCGATCGCGACTCGTTTCGATGTTGGGCGAACAGCAGCAGCGCGAATGCGAATAGTAATCACTGCAGTCGCCAGCTCTATTTGAGCGTTGACTACTGCAATTCAGGCGCGGAAACAAGTCGTCGGCGTCATCGCGATTATGAGCATTGCAGCGATGCGACTTGCAGCGCGATGTGGAAGCATGCGTGGCGTTCAGTTGCCGTTCCAGCTCCAGCTCAATTGCTGTGAGCATTTGCTTGCGGCCATGCTTCTTCTGGAATCGGAGACTCTGAGAGGATTAGTGGGAAGCAGTCTGGCTACTTACCGATGAGGCTGAATTAACTTTGTCCATGGTCGAATCGAGTATTAAAATTATTGCGGTAGCTTAAAAATATCATACAAAATGTAATGTTCACACTTGAAAGAATTCGGATGGAATGAATAACATTTGTGTATTTTTGTCAATGTTTGCTCCTTTTATTTCTCTCTCTCTCTCTCTCTCTCTCTCTGTAGTGTTATTAACATACTTTACTTTACTTTACTTTACCTACTGCAAGGAATAGAATTACAAGGCATACTTTGGCATATGATAAGTGGTTAGCAAAAAAAATACAATTTACTTTCTAACTAATAGCATTGACCCTCCTCGATAGAAACTAGTGCGAGCTTGTTGCTATTAGCCGACTCGGATATTGGATCGCAGACACTATTGCCGATAATGTCGTCAACGTCCGCCCTCAAGATGCGAAAGTTGATGTCTCCGTAATCGAGTTGGCTGTATAGATAAATGGGCAGACGATTGCTCATCACCCACACGCCCTGCTTCTCTTTGTTGTCCACCTTGAGGTCGTTGGGAAACTGAATCAACATCGTCGAGTTATCGCCATCGAGAAGGGATCCCAAATTGGCTCTTGTGTAAGGCTTGGCTGTGTCCCAACACCCAATGTTGTCACGATGCACTTGTGTGAAGAACATTACGCCATTCCTCGCGATTCCCGATGTCGAAGATTGGCCATTGAAGCCGCGATCACCAACCGCAACGAACAGCTTTGAGGTATCCACAGTGCCATTGGTCCAAAGCGGTTCATTCAGCAGCAGATCAACAGACACCATGAATTCCTAATAATCAAAGGATAGGAGCAACACATGACGAATGGAACTGAATACTATACACACCTTGAAGCTGGCCATCGGATGGAAGAACAACTGACGATCGCGGGAGAGACTCATGCCGAAGACACCATCCAACCACTGGAAGTTCAATCCGTAGACGTTGAAATCGGAGGCCACGGGATTCGGGGAGAAGTTGAAGTTGGTCACACGCCAACTTCGGTTCTTCTCCAGGCTGTAGACCACGATTCCGAAGCGCCACACATCCGTGACCAAGGCATGCGCGTCCAGGCAGTTGCCATTCCTCACGTCCACCACAATGTTCGAGTGCAATGAATCCTGCTTGACCTGCGCGGGAGGCAGCTCATAGCGAACGACCATCTCATCAGTGGTCAGGTCGAAGGCCACAATCTTGGGTGGGCAGATTTGGTTTAGGCTGATCGTAGCATTCACAATGCCCGAGTCGATTAGCCACAATCGGTTGCACTGAGCATCAACTGTGGTGCGGTAGACCGAAATGAGCTTCGAGCAGTCGGCATTGTACGGACTGCTGTGCGCCTGCCAGTTGGGGTACGGACGGACTGGAGGACTTATCTCCTTGGTCGGGTACGGCACGGTCACCAGGCTGGCTGGGACGCCGTCCTTCCAGCGCGGAGTTGTGATGAACAGTCGGTTTCGGTAGACATCGATGCCCAGAGGGAGGTTGTTCTTTGGGTTGAAGTCGCTGTAATGCAATGTGCGACAATATGCGATGTGATATATGAATATATATGAAATGTTATGTAATCGTCTCTTCGTTTTGCCTGTTGCACAATCCCCCACACCCAGCCAGCCCCATTAAGAACTTGATGCATTACCCATTCATTATCGCCAACTGTCGCTCGACGAAAGTGGGATACTCGAAGTCAATGTATTTCCACTCATTGACAATTTGAAATGTCTTCGCTTCCTGCTTAATACTTTGCCGCTGGAACGCAAACGGCCCGTAAGATACTGGATCCAATGTTGCCCCATACGCAGATACACGAAATCGAATTGAAAAGTATTGAAGGCCAGCGATCGATAGAAAACAAAGTATTATTGCAAGAAACGATTTCATAGCTAATATCCAAAACTGGTTAACTGCCAAGATACGTATGTTTGCTATTGTAAATTATTCGTGTGTATTTGTTAACAACTTCAATGCAATGCTTCTCAACAGCGACCAGTCTGTCTGGCTGTCAGGCTGTCTGGCTCTGTTGTCCGCCTCTAGTCTCCAGTCTCTAGTCTCTAGTCTCTGGCCTGCCTCACGCACAAAAGTCAACTGAATTAAAGTGAATGCCTCGCTAGCGTTAAGTACATTGCATACCCTGTAAGTGGGCAACGTCTGAAATGGGTATAAGCCGTCAACTGTCTCCATTGGACGACGACTGCTTTTATAATTCTAAAGGCACCCCTAGTCAAAATCGATGTTTTCACAAATTGCAATCTTCTGAGTGATCAATTAATCCATTCGACACGTTTCGCCAAAATCGAAGGAACACATTCGCAAATTGCCTTTTTAAGGTAAGGCTTCCAGTTGGTTGCAACACATGGGTGCAACACACTGTGTATTTGGCCATACTCTCAAAAGTTGCACTTACTTTCTTCGACCTGTTACAGTTTCCACTTGCACAACTTATGCCAGACTCTTTGATGTCTCTCGCATTTTTATAAACTCATTCAAATACCGATCAACGGCTTTCGATTAGTATATTTGTTTTCTGTCATTTTTAGTACTAAATGGCAATAAAGTGACGTCACAAATATTATTGATTTATTAAATTAATAATTAATGCAGAAATTACCATAAAAAAGTATTAAGTGTTACCTATATGTAGTTGGTATAAAATCTAAAATGCGAGAATTAGTTACTTCTAACTAGAACCGACTGGCATTTGCTAATTTGCATAACTTAATACTTGTGGTTACAGTTCGTGATGGAATTCCGAGGTATATGTTGTTAAAGACAAGCAACTATTAATGCTCTTTGAATATTATCCTTCAAATGATAGAAGAATTTTATAGAATGGTGGCCGATAATTGTAAGCACAAGAAAATCAAATATATAGTAAAAATTATATATATTTATTTTTAGCAAGTTCTTCACCATTAATTCAACACCGCTTCTGAAACGGGGTATTAGGAATTTGTGTCAACAGGGGGAAATGCATGTAAGAGGCAGATGGTGAAACATATCTCTGACACCATAAATTGTATATTTAACTAATCTGACGATATAACCACGACCTGTTTTGTCTGCTTGTCGATATCAACTAGAGTAACCAAACCTGGTAGTAGCACTCGTCTATATCCTACGGCGATAAGGACTCCATAATCGAAACCAAATTAAAGGTTAAAAGGTAATTGGATTCTCTTAATTAGTGTTCAACCTTTTAACGAACTGAAAAGTCTTTCCAAATGAAATGATCTGTAGAAATGAAATCGATAGCGGGTATCTAAGTGTCGAGCACAAAATTTCAACTTGTTCGTATTGGTTGAAAGGGAGCTCTATTCAAATTTTATTTAAGATCGTTATTTTAAGAAATGGCTTCTTTTGTTTTGAGCTACAGGTTCTCATGCAATTAAATTAAGAATTTTATTCAATGCAAAATATCTGGCTTAAAGCTTGCCATCAACACAGATACGCTTTATGGTTTTGAGTCACCAATAATTTTTGACAACTTTGGAGTACGTGTATTATGAAACCCAGTACCTAAAAAGTGAGCAAGTCTAATTGGAATGCGAAAATGTGGACAACATGAGTAGTATGTGTACTTATTTTATTGTTGTATCCACAAGTCAGCTCATGACGATAAACTTATCCCATGGTTTGTCGAACCTTTTTTTAATTGTATGCAATGTTTGCTTGTTCTTTAAAAATTGCAGGCTGCTGCTGAATCTGGCAATCGACATCATATTGGTGGATTCCATAAGCTTATCAATACATGCCATATATGTTATTAATGAATTAGAATATGAAATTTTACATCCAAAGATTGCAAGCATCAATGGAGAAAAGAACAAGTCTTATGATGGGAAAAGTGATATCGCATATTTAGACCAAATTAAAATAAAAAATCGTTTATATTTAATAAAAATGTTTTAACAAAAATTCATCGTTCATAATATGCGGCCAAAATTGTAGTGTAGTGTAGAGTATATTGATCTTTAATATTGCATTTTTGTTACAAATCTGTCCTATTATATTTTGTTTGACTGTTACTTAGTTGTTTTTATATTTATAAACATTGGACCGTTTGAGCTAAACTTTGATACTTAGGTAATACATTCAGCGAGTGCAACGTGATAAAAAGATTTCAATTCAGAAAATATTGTTAATAAGGATAAATGTTATTTTTTAGATGAGTCGATTTAACTTCTTCTAATTCTTTTATTTTAATTATTTACATAATATGGTGAATCGGTACAATTTAAAACTCGTGCGGCAACAACACAATTTTTGTAGTCTCTTGTTTCTAATCTTAATGTCTACAGTTTGTCGTAAATATGCATTGCTAACATTTCAAAAATACTTCGGTGATCATGCGCACAATACAATTTCTGATGGCATTCGACCATCAGTCATGTTGGCACTAAAAATGACAGAAAACAAATATACTAGTCAAAAGCCGTTGATCAGTATTTGAATGAGTTTATAAACATGCGAGAGACATCGAAGTGTCGGGCATAAGTTGTGCAAGTGGAAACTGTAACAGGTCGAAGAAAGTAAGTGCAACTTTTGAGAGTATGGCCATATACACAGTGTGTTGCACCCGTGTGTTGCACTGGAAGCCTAACCTTAAAAAGGCAATTTGCGAATGTGTTCCTTCGATTTTGGCGAAACGTGTCGAATGGATTAATTGATCACTCAGAAGATTGCAATTTGTGAAAACATCGATTTTGACTAGGGGTGCCTTTAGAATTACAAAAGCAGTCGTCGTCCAATGGAGATAGTTGACGGCTTATACCCATTTCAGACGTTGCCCACTTACAGGGTATGCAATGTACTTAACGCTAGCGAGGCATTCACTTTAATTCAGTTGACTTTTGTGCGTGAGGCAGGCCAGAGACTAGAGACTAGAGACTGGAGACTAGAGGCGGACAACAGAGCCAGACAGCCTGACAGACTGGTCGCTGTTGAGAAGCATTGCATTGAAGTTGTTAACAAATACACACGAATAATTTACAATAGCAAACATACGTATCTTGGCAGTTAACCAGTTTTGGATATTAGCTATGAAATCGTTTCTTGCAATAATACTTTGTTTTCTATCGATCGCTGGCCTTCAATACTTTTCAATTCGATTTCGTGTATCTGCGTATGGGGCAACATTGGATCCAGTATCTTACGGGCCGTTTGCGTTCCAGCGGCAAAGTATTAAGCAGGAAGCGAAGACATTTCAAATTGTCAATGAGTGGAAATACATTGACTTCGAGTATCCCACTTTCGTCGAGCGACAGTTGGCGATAATGAATGGGTAATGCATCAAGTTCTTAATGGGGCTGGCTGGGTGTGGGGGATTGTGCAACAGGCAAAACGAAGAGACGATTACATAACATTTCATATATATTCATATATCACATCGCATATTGTCGCACATTGCATTACAGCGACTTCAACCCAAAGAACAACCTCCCTCTGGGCATCGATGTCTACCGAAACCGACTGTTCATCACAACTCCGCGCTGGAAGGACGGCGTCCCAGCCAGCCTGGTGACCGTGCCGTACCCGACCAAGGAGATAAGTCCTCCAGTCCGTCCGTACCCCAACTGGCAGGCGCACAGCAGTCCGTACAATGCCGACTGCTCGAAGCTCATTTCGGTCTACCGCACCACAGTTGATGCTCAGTGCAACCGATTGTGGCTAATCGACTCGGGCATTGTGAATGCTACGATCAGCCTAAACCAAATCTGCCCACCCAAGATTGTGGCCTTCGACCTGACCACTGATGAGATGGTCGTTCGCTATGAGCTGCCTCCCGCGCAGGTCAAGCAGGATTCATTGCACTCGAACATTGTGGTGGACGTGAGGAATGGCAACTGCCTGGACGCGCATGCCTTGGTCACGGATGTGTGGCGCTTCGGAATCGTGGTCTACAGCCTGGAGAAGAACCGAAGTTGGCGTGTGACCAACTTCAACTTCTCCCCGAATCCCGTGGCCTCCGATTTCAACGTCTACGGATTGAACTTCCAGTGGTTGGATGGTGTCTTCGGCATGAGTCTCTCCCGCGATCGTCAGTTGTTCTTCCATCCGATGGCCAGCTTCAAGGTGTGTATAGAATTCTGTTCGACTCATCGTTATTCCTATCCTTTGCCTATTAGGAATTCATGGTGTCTGTTGATCTGCTGCTGAATGAATCGCTTTGGACCAATGGCACTGTGGATACCTCAAAGCTGTTCGTTGCGGTTGGTGATCGCGGCTTCAATGGCCAATCTTCGACATCGGGAATCGCGAGGAATGGCGTAATGTTCTTCACACAAGTGCATCGTGACAACATTGGGTGTTGGGACACAGCCAAGCCTTACACAAGAGCCAATTTGGGATCCCTTCTCGATGGCGATAACTCGACGATGTTGATTCAGTTTCCCAACGACCTCAAGGTGGACAACAAAGAGAAGCAGGGCGTGTGGGTGATGAGCAATCGTCTGCCCATTTATCTATACAGCCAACTCGATTACGGAGACATCAACTTTCGCATCTTGAGGGCGGACGTTGACGACATTATCGGCAATAGTGTCTGCGATCCAATATCCGAGTCGGCTAATAGCAACAAGCTCGCACTAGTTTCAATCGAGGAGGGTCAATGCTATTAGTTAGAAAGTAATTTAAGTGACATTTTTTTTATCTACTTATCATATGCCAAAGTATGCCTTGAAAATCTATTCCTTGCAGTAAGAAAGTAAAGTAAAGTAAGAGAGAGAAATAAAACGATGCAGCATTATTATATTTCGATCGAGTTCTTTCAAGTGTGATTATTATATTTTCTAAAGTAATTTCGAACTATCGTAATATATTTAATAAGTTATTCAAACATGGATAAAGTTGATTTAGCTGCATCGGTAAGTAGTCTGACTTCTTGCAGCTAATTTTCTCACCTCCCCGCCTGCAGAAGAAACTTTGCCGCAAGCACATGCTTGCTGCCATGAAGCTGGAGCTAGCACGCGAGTTGGAACGGGAGTCGAAACATGCTTCCTCGTCGCGTTGCAAGTCGCATCGTTGCAAGGTGCACACCCAAGATGACGGCGAAGAGTTGTTCGCAAGAAAGCCTTGTACTAAGCGTCCAACTAAAGCCAGCGACTGCAAAGAGTTCTATTCACACTCTCCATCACCTCCACCACACTCGAAGAACTGTGGTTCCAACAAAATCGAATCACATTTCCACACAAACGTTTTCAGTTCGGACGAAGAATTTCCTTGCACCTCTAAGCAGTCAGCGCAACACAACGTGACTTGCAAGAAGAACCAGCAGCGGGAGGATAAGCACGTAGAGTGTAAAAATAAAAAGAAGGAGAAGCATTACAGAAATATTTCGCAAAGGGAATTTCTCGATGAACGCTCCGCCTGTAAAATTCCCTCGGTTAGGCTGTATTCAGGACGTGATCCGTCACTGGGACTGTCTGCACTACGACTGTCCTCAAGGAAGGACGTGTCAATGGGGCTGCCTTCATTACGACCGTGTTCCAGGAAGGAGTCATCAATAAAACTGCCTTCATTACGTCGATCATCAAGAAAGGATTCATCACTGGCTCTGTCTTCGTTGCGACTATTAGCCAGGAAGCACTCCTCGTTGGGTCTACCCTCAATGGGATTATCACCAAACAAGGAACTATCGTCGGATTTACCTACACTGGAGCTGTCATCTTCGAGACAATCGACAATGGGACTGCCCTCATTGGGCCTCTCGTCGCGCAAGGATCCATCGCTGGGACTGCCTTCGCTGGGACTTTCGTCGAGGAACGTCACTCCAAAGGAATCAATGCACGTCTCGTCATCAGACGCAACACCAAGATGTCTCTTCGCTCGAGATCTAGGCGATTCATTTGCTGATTCACCGCAAACCCTTTCGTCGCAGAGAAAAATTGCGACGGGACGCCTGTCTCCACCAACTCCACCCATATGGGATCTGAGCTCTGCGAGTGATTCAAGTGAGCGGGATGTCAAAGCTAGGCAATCTCAGCTGTCGCGTGAGGAGTTGATCACAGTGAAGATGGTGATACCCTTGCATCGTCGTATTCGTCACCTGTTCAAGACGAATCTACAGAATAAACTGGAGCTGATGGAAGAGCTGGAAGAACTTCCCGCTAAAATAAATGCGGTCTTCGAGAGAGTGAAGCGGGAAAAGGAGGAGGAGGAAAGGAAAAAGGCCAAGGAGCAGGCAAAGAGGAAGAAGAAGGAGCAGCAGATGGGGCACGGAGTCAACTGTGCTTAACATCATTCACTTGGGGCATGTGGACACGCTTTTTGGACGACACTTTTTACACACTTTCGTTCTTATTTTGGACGTAACTTTAACTTTCGGAGAGAACGATTTTGGAAATTTTGGATATTTGAAAAATTCGAAAAATACCTAGTTTAGCTGATATTTGGATAATTCGACTGGTTATATGACAGCGAATTGGTTTTGGGTTAATTAATCATGCGAAAATTTGTTCATACGTAGTAAGCACATAGATACATGTATTGTGTATAAGTAATATAATAAGTATTATGTATGTTTATATAAAATGGCTTTTACAAAATGTGTACAAAATAGTTGTGACTTACAATATACATATATACATATGAAATGTACGTAATTAATAAGCTGTACTCTACTCAACTCCCCCAAGTGCCCCTCGCATTCAACCTCAATGTGATCCACAGTTAAAATAAATTGAATTATAAGAGTACTACGTACACATGACGTATTCTTTATACATTGTGCACACACACACACATATATATATATATATATTCTACCTTTTTTTTATCGGTTTGTATCAGCAGGTCGTGTGAGTTTTATGTACGTAGGCATAATGAAATATATGTAAATACTTTTTGGAATCGCAACATTTTTCGACAATAATTTACAACGTCTTCCGAGCTCTGTTTCACAAACAGATTTCCAAGTGCCCCCCCTTAACTCGCATTCTTGTTGATATTTTCCAGGCTGGCGGAAAATAAATGGAATTCTCTGGAGCAATTCTATCCAAAAAGTGTGTTCTTGGGATGTACATCGGCGTACATCGCTCCATATATATATAGTATATATTTGTATATATATATATATAGATACAAAAAAAAAAAAAAATAGAAGTCCACTTTGCTTTTAAATAAAATAATGGCCACTGCTTCATAAGTTAAAGCATAACTTAAGCTAAGGAATCCCCCGACCCCCCCAAGTTCCCAACTAGGTGCATTCAGAAGATTTTCGCCAGGCTGGGTGTGCGTCGAAAGGGATTCCACGAACTGGACGAGACGCTGCCCACGAAGCGCGTCTTGGCGGACGTCTTGAGGCGCAGCTTGGGCTTTGTGGTGGTGCTGGTTGGGCTCGAGGAGCCGGACGAGACGCCCGATGAGCTGGCCGCGGATAGCGTCGATATTGAACCCTTCGATGACAGTGGCTGCAAATGGACAAATGGAAGCTGAATTAAAAATTGACTAATGAATGAAAGCAGTCAACTATTAGCGACTATATCCTGCACTTTTTACTTAGAATCTACCAAGAAAAGTTGATTGAACTACTTCCTTTAATTCGAATACATATTAGAGCTAAAGCAAATTCGTTGACTATATTTATTTTGGTGTCTTCAGCGCTCAGGATTGCTGAGATTAAGGCATTTTTGTGGACAGACCGACAGGCAGATAAATAGACAAACAAGTGACAAACAGCAATTTATATTGACTCTAAGAGACTCAGCGATTACCATAAATGAGTTACACAGAATAGTCAATAAAAATCAATCCTCAAATTTAAATACATATAGAGCAATTTAAGAATACTTTGAAGATCTGAAGTAAGCTCCTTGAGTTGAATAATTTTGACATATTTAGCTCTTATGGTTGATGCAGACAAGGCGTTTATATAGTTAGATAGACAGCCAGACAGACAGACAGATAGACAGCCAGACAGACAGACATATAGACGGATAGAGAGCCAGACAGACGGATGGATTAACACACAAATATGTTGGATAGATCAACTCTTAATTGCTATACGAAACTTAGCACTTAATCTAAAACACCACAATTTAGAAAGCTACAGTCGAATGTGCTAGACTGTTATATACCCGCTATCCAGCTAAAATATACTAAAATATACCAAAAAATATTTTCGGTATTTTTTTGGTATATTTGTACATTTATATTCCATCACATCCTAAATATCGCATAAAGTCGCATTGTCACATTGTCCGCCAGAAACAAGCCACGTGCACCTGTCTATTTCAAGTCCACATTCGTTGCTGCGAATAATTTAAGTACCCTCAGCGGAGGACATTTGCATAGACAGAAGAATGTAGCATACATTAAGCGGAGCTTATTAGACCCGCTTACACTTTTACTGCTGGGCCGCAAGTGCAACACAAGGATGTTGTCTACATTGAAACCGAGCTTATTAGACCCGTTTACACTTTTACTGCTGGGTCGCAAAGTGCAACACAAGGATGTTGCATACATTGAAGCCGAGCTTATTAGACCCGCTTACACTTTTACTGCTTATAAGTCCCAAAGACAAAGATGTTGCCTGCATTAAGCCGAGATTATTAGACCCGCTTATTAGACCCGCTTACACTTTTACTGCTGGGTCGCAAGTGCAACACAAGGATGCTGTATACATTGAAACCGAGCTTATTAGACCCGTTTACACATTTACTGCTAATTAGACCCGCTTACACTTTTACTGCTGGGTCGCAAAGTGCAACACAAGGATGTTGCATACATTGAAGCCGAGCTTATTAGACCCGCTTACACTTTTACTGCTTATAAGTCCCAAAGACAAAGATGTTGCCTGCATTAAGCCGAGATTATTAGACCCGCTTATTAGACCCGCTTACACTTTTACTGCTGGGTCGCAAGTGCAACACAAGGATGCTGTATACATTGAAACCGAGCTTATTAGACCCGTTTACACATTTACTGCTAATTAGACCCGCTTACACTTTTACTGCTGGGTCGCAAAGTGCAACACAAGGATTCTGCATACATTGAAACCGAGCTTATTAGACCCGCTTTCACTTTTACTGCTTATTAGACCCGTTTACACTTTTACTGCTGGTTTGCAAATGCAACACAAGGATGCTGCCTACATTAGGCCGAGCATATTAGAACCGTTTACACTTTTAATGCTGGGTCGCAAGTCGCAACCGCTGCCCACCTTTAAGTAGTTGCGATCCATTGGCGTGATGACCTTAAGTTCTAGCGCCGCACCGCACGATTGTATTAGTCGCACCACCTGCTGATGTGAATACCATTTGACGTCCATGCCAGCGATTTCCACTATGAAGTCGCCCTCCTTGATGCCGCCCAGCTGTCAATTGGAGTGCAACAGGTTAGTGCAAGGAACCAAGAGAAGCATAAATCAGAAGTACTTACGTCGGCGAGCGAATTGATTTCAACGTGTGCGATTATCACAGGCGCATCGCCGCGCACATGGAATCCGAAGTTCTCGAGCTCCTCCTTGTAGAGGCTGCAGCCAGCCTCGTGACTCTCGTCGGCGGTGGGGCAGTGACAATGATAGCTGCTGGCATCGTGATACATCGCCGATCCCTTCTGCAGGCGCACACAACGCGGCGCCGTCCAGTGGCGGCGTGCCGAGAATATTGCGATGGGCCCGAGGCGCTTGAAGGGATCGTCAACTTTGTAGGACGTGAAATCGGGGCCCGTCAGCGACAGCGTAAACTTCGATGCGGCTGCAAGTGGACCAGGCGATGTTAGACAACTGTAGGCAGTGTTGTGTTGTGCTGTGTGGCAAGTGCAAATTTACCTTCGACCGTGCGCTCAACTAGATCGTAGCATTCGTCAATGTTCTTCACCGGCGCCTGCAGGCTGAAGCGTTCGTACTCCTCGTGGGTCTTGTAGTGCGCCTCCTTGATGACCTGCGTCAGCGATGTTTTGTTCTGCCATCAAACGGGTAAAGAGTGTCAGTGTGTGTGTGTGTGTGTGTGGTGGAGCAGTGGGCAGGCAACTCACCTTGAGGTAGCGGCACATGCGCTGCAAGCGTTGCGCCTCCTCATGACTAGCCAGCGCTTCTTTCAAATGGGTGCGCTTGATGGCAACAACACTGGCGCTCTCCTCCTCGCACTCGCTGCTGGCCTCCGTGGCACGCAGCGCCTCCCGCGCATTGCCAATGAACGACTCGTTCGACGACACCGTCTGACTCTTTTTGGTGCCCAGCGACACATTGTCGCCGTCGCCCACAGTCGCGTCGATGCTCCGCGCCTCGTAGTGATGAGCCAGCGCTGCAATTAGCCAAATACGTCAGTGAGCCAACAGCCAAAAGCAAGTTGAGAGCGCTATCGAGCATAGGCAGGCTAAAAGTTTGCATATACTTGGCTGACAGCGAATAATTAGCACATAAAGTGCGACAAACTCGATGTGATCTATGTTTTGTGCTCAAGATGTTTCAGCATGAAGTTGAAGATGGACTTAGGGAGAGAGAGAGATGCTATCGAGCATAGGCAGGCCAAAGATTGAATGAACCAGAGATATGAAGTGCGACAAGATATAAAGTAAGTTTTGTCCTGAAGATGTTTTAGACTTAAGATAAAATAGACTTTAGAGGGAACTATCGACTATGTTATAAACAGGCCAAAGATTGAATACACTTGGCTGACAGAAATAAATCAGCATATAAAGTGCGACAAACTCGATAAGATCTAACTTTCGACTTTTCAGCATGAAGTTGAAGATGGACTTAGGGAGAGAGAGAGAAGCTATCGAGCATAGGCAGGCTAAAAGTTTGCTTACACTTGGCTGACAGCGAATAATTAGCACATAAAGTGCGACAAACTCGATGTGATCTATGTTTTGTGCTGAAGATGTTTCGGCATGAAGTTGGAGATAGGATTTAGAGGAAGTTATCGACTATATGCAGGCCATAGATTGAATGAAGTAGAGATCAATTATATAATGTGCAATAAATATGATGTGATCTAAATTTTGTGCTGAAGATGCTTGAGCATGAAACAGGAAATAGACTTAGAGAGAGAGAGAAAAGCTATCGAGCATAGGCAGGCCAAAGATTGAATAAACCAGAGATATGAAGTGCGATAAGATATAAAGTAAGTTTTGTCCTGAAGATGTTTTAGACATAAGATAAAATAGACTTTAGAGGGAGCTATCGACTATGTTATAAACAGGCCAAAGATTGAATAGGCGTCGCTGACAGAGATTAATCAGCATATAAAGTGCGACAAACTCGATAAGATCTAACTTTCGACTGAAGATGTTTCAGCATGAAGTTGAAGATGGACTTAGGGAGAGAGAGAGAAGCTATCGAGCATAGGCAGGCCAAAGACTGAATGAACCAGAGATATAAAGTTTGATATAAAACTGGTTTTGTCCTAAAGATGTTTAGCATGAACTTGAATATAGACTTTAGAGAGAGCTATCGAGCATAGGTAGGCCAAATATTGATACACTTTGCGATAAATTTGATGAGATCTAGGTTTCGAGTAAAGACGTTTTAGCTTAAGGTAAAAAATAGACTCTAAAGAGAGCTATAGGCAGGCCAAAGATTGAATAAACTTTGCTGACAGAGATCAGCCATATAAAGTACGACATATTAAATAAGAAATGAGTTTTGGCCGAAGATGTTTTAGCATGAAGTTGAAAATAGACTACAGAGAGTGCTATCGACTATAGTTTGGACAAAGATGAAATACACTTTGCAGACAGACCAATTAGTAAGATTAAGTGCCACAAATTCGATGAGCTGAGAGAAAATTGACTTCGAATTAGCATTGGAATTGTTGTGCACTACAAAATCAAATCTTTTATGCTTGTGTATTAGGCACGTCTGTAATTTAGTAAGCTCAATGAGCAGATGCCAAACAAAACGTGTGTAATAAAATCATGGGCCCAACCTACAGCAGACTTGAAGTTATGACATCCCCCATACTTTTGTAATGCACTCCACCCACTACATTTCTTTTCGGCTGTTAATCGTTAATGTCGCAGATTTCGAACAACAAATGAATGCAAAAATAGAGCCAGCAACTGCGGCAAGCAGACTGCAAATGTCTTGATTGATTGCTAATAGTCGCTGAGCGAGCATCGTGTGCATATTTGGAGCTCGGTGCGGCACTCACCTTTGTACAATTCGGCCTTGAGCGGCACCAGACCCGCCCAGCATTCGGGCAGATAGGTGTGCGTGTCGTTCACTTGGATGTTCTTGTGCATCTCATTGTACTCGAGCGACAGCTGCGCCGCTTCGCCGGCCAAGTCCCGGAAGAGCTGCAAGTGTGAGTGAGTTATTAGAATTATTTGAGTGCATTGCCCACTTTGCGAACAGAGCCCAAGTTGAGCACTCACATGACTGGACTCGGTGAGGCCCAGGGCCTCGATCTGTAGCTGCAGCTTCTCGAAGAGACATTCGCGTGCCTGCGACAGCATGAGCGAGACGAGCACGTCGAGCACCTGCGGCTTGAGGTCCATCGACGGCGCATTGGTGAACGTGTCGTAGATGTGCCGGAAGATGCCGGCGGCACGCAGAAAGCTGTCGACGGCCGCGTCCAAGCCGCGCTCGGTGCGTCTGTCGTGGCGTGCCCCGATCTGTGTGTAAATGGCGCCCAGGTTGAACAGCGTGCAGGCCTTCTCGAAGGCAATGGTGCGCTGGCAGGAGGGCACACCGGTGAGCGAGTCGTACCACTCGAAGTAGACGCCCAGATTGCGGTCGGGCGGAAAGAAGCGACGCTCCACGTAGTACAGCAGATTGTAGTAGCGGAAGAGCAGCGCCACCCCAAGATCGTCGCGTGACGGCGTCTTTGAAGCCTGCAAGTATGCAGGTTAATAATGTGCTCAGCACTGTTGCAGCTGCCCAGTTGCCTTACCTGGCGTGTGTCCGTCATGTCGGCGATGGCGTCCATGTATATCGACGGCTCCTCGCTGTAGTGCTCGAGTATGAAGTCCGAGAAGGGCTCCATGAAATTGATTTCCTTGGTCTCCTTGAGGCCCAGCGGTATCATTGGCATGATGCCCTCATGACTGCAAGCAAAAGGTAGCGCATACATATGTATATGAATCTTCTGTTGAAAGCGAAGTCGACACATGTAAGTGGCAAGCCAGGTTGCACGCTTTATGTGCGCTGGAAAGCGGGCTAAGATGTCACGCTGCTCTAGATCTAGTTGCGAAGTTTATGGCATAGGGTTTATATGCATAATCAGCGCGCAAGAAAGTTAATACTCAAAAGGCGAGAGAACTTAGCTAGAACATTAAATCAACTCACTGACAACATTTGATGGCTGTGCTAAGATTTTTGCAGTTCAAGTTGCTTACACAGCTTAAATCCTAAATATTCCTCAATTTCATCATCATTTCTCATCCATTTACAATATAATTATAACATTAAATCAACTCACTGACACACTTGATAGCTGTGCTAAGATTTTTACACAGCTTAAATCCTAAATATTCCTCAATTTCATCATCATTTCTCATCCATTTACAATATAATTATAACATTAAATCAACTCACTGACACACTTGATAGCTGTGCTAAGATTTTTACACAGCTTAAATCCTAAATATTCCTCAATTTCATCATCATTTCTCATCCATTTACAATATAATTATAATCATTATTATAATTATAATTATAATCATTATTTACAATATAATTTAAATCAACTCACGGTATGTCAAGTAGCTTAAATGAACCGACAACATTTGATAGCTGTGCTAAGATGTTTACACAGCTTAAATCCTAAATATTCCTCAATTTCATCATCATTTCTCATCCATTTACAATATAATTATAACATTAAATCAACTCACTGACACACTTGATAGCTGTGCTAAGATTTTTACACAGCTTAAATCCTAAATATTCCTCAATTTCATCATCATTTCTCATCCATTTACAATATAATTATAATCATTATTATAATTATAATTATAATCATTATTTACAATATAATTTAAATCAACTCACGGTATGTCAAGTAGCTTAAATGAACCGACAACATTTGATAGCTGTGCTAAGATGTTTACACAGCTTAAATCCTAAATATTCCTCAATTTCATCATCATTTCTCATCCATTTACAATATAATTATAACATTAAATCAACTCACTGACACACTTGATAGCTGTGCTAAGATTTTTACACAGCTTAAATCCTAAATATTCCTCAATTTCATCATCATTTCTCATCCATTTACAATATAATTATAATCATTATTATAATTATAATTATAATCATTATTTACAATATAATTTAAATCAACTCACGGAATATCAAGTAGCTTAAATGAACTGACAACATTTGATAGCTGTGCTAAGATTTTTACACAGCTTAGATCCTAAATATTCCTCAATTTCATCATCATTTCTCATCCATTTACAATATAATTATAACATTAAATCAACTCACGGAATGTCAAGTAGCTTAAATGAACCGACAACATTTGATAGCTGTGCTAAGATTTTTGCAATTCAAGTTGTTTACACAGCTTACATCTTAAATATTCCTCAATTTATGTACAGCGCAATTGGCGATCAAAGTCCATTGTTTCGCCTGGTAATTGATAAATTACAAACTAGATTTGTGCTAATACCTTTGGTACTTAGATTCTATCGGGCTGACAATTATTTCCCCAACAAAAGCGAAACAAATCGCAGGCACAGGTGTTGCTCGATAGAGCAAACAAAGCGCTGATATGCAATTAAATTAATTTATTTAAAAAGTTTATTTAGCTGCAATAACATTTCAATAATTTCATGTAATTATTCAAATACAATAATTTGATTACTTGTGTATGCAAATCGCTTGAGTGCGCAGCGCGTTTAACTGGTTCACTGTATCGAGCGTGCACTGTAGATGTTTTTATCTGCTGATTGCTGTTTGTCAATTTGTGTGCGCACTGAGCCCTAGAAGCCTTTATTAATACTAATACACAACTTCAATAAATAAATAGTTTATCTATAATGCTGTACTCCAGATTTATATGTACATATATTGTATCGGGTAATCATTTCTCATATTTGTACTCGCATTTTTGTCAGTTGTGCACCTAATGACGCTTTTTCACTTTCTTTGTTGCTTTGCGCTGGGCTGTGATTTCGTTCCACTTGAGGGCGCAAAAAGGCGCTTGACCAGAAACTGATGCGCAAAAATTACTACAGCTGCCCAGCTGGCCGGTTGCATGCCCCAACTGGCTGCCTGGCTGGGAACTGCGAAAACTACAAATTTCAACATTTGCATGCAAGCAACCAAACAATAGCAATAGCAGCAGACAACAACACACAACAAATTTGCTGCCAGCGAAGCGGCTAAAATGGGCGAACAGTTCGATTTGAAACGTTGACGCACCTCCCCATCGACAGGGGAAAATGGAAGTGGAAATTAAATTCGATAGCTTTATAGATAGATGCATGAACACGTACCTCTCGCTCTGATAGATCTCCACAGATGAGTTCAGCTCGGCCAGTTGCTCTTTCAGCAGCTGCAAATTGGAGTTCACGAAGCTCAGCTCCAAGGCGACAGTGTCTCGCAGCTTGCGATTTGTTGTGGCCTGCAAGGAAGCAGCGCAGTGTCGATATTTCACATACCATATCATAGCTACATATGCTGATAACGGCACCTACCTTATATAGATTCTCGGCACCTGCGCGTAGGCGCAATTCCTTGTTGATTTCCTGATTCAGTTTGCAGCGACGACTTTGCAACTTGCCGCGACAGGTTGCAGCTCGAGGATCGGAGCCCTGTAAAATGAAAATGTACAAGCAGCATTAATTAGATTGTATAGAAATTACTAAGGAATCGTTACAAGATTTCAAGGGTGATAATATTTACGTTTTTTCAAAACATTGTCGGATTTTTTAAAGAAATAACGATTGCACATTTCAAGATTATAAATGGAACACATGAACTCGTTCATGAACTCATTCGATCAATGTAATCATAATAATATACTCATATATCTTTGTTTTATAACATTTAAAAAAGGGGGACAAATGAAGGTTTCTTTGGGGCATAATTTGCTTGTGGGACGTGCCAAGCAAACCCAACAAAGTTGATTGACTTTTTTACGGTAGCCTAAGCTCGCTCACTTAACAATAAAGCAGCAGCAGAAAAAAAAGACACACACACAAAAAGAACAACAAACAAATGAGACACAAGTTGGCATACAAATTGTGGAGAGGCCAAGTGCAAAACGTCGACGAGCGACGAGCAAGAGTTGGAGGAGAAATAGAATAGAACCCCAGAATAAAGTCCCAGTAAATGCTAATGGAGTGCTCAGTTCTTGGCATAAACGCCCGCATTTTTTGACTTCGACTGCAACTAACGACCACGGCACACAGTACATATGGGTACACAGGGAGAAAATGAGTGTGAGTACAATGTTCACATATAATAATCTTAGACGGCATTGTATATGTACATTTCATTATAAATTTGGGCGTGCTTAGACACAAAGTTGAACTTGAGATAATGTTGTTAGCAGTTGCGGTCGTGCAGTGTAGCTAAGCACTTGCAACGTAACTAGAATAACAAAAGCTCGTCGTGTTATCTAGTCGTACACTCACACACACACACAGGGACACAATCCGATTTGTATGTATGCACATATTATATTCAGTGGTGTGCACAAAAGGCCAATGTGCTGGGCTACAACCGGTAAACTCGGCTAGACCATAATTACTATGCGTCCACGTGAACATTAACATTACCATTAACATTAACATTAACATTACCATTTATTCACATATACCTTCGCCTTTGTACGCCAACGCAGCGTGACACGATCGCAAAATGTGCTCGTCGCCGCAAACGGAAGTAGGAAGTCATCGTCACGACGCTACGCTGCACATTCTGGCCCCCCCCCCCCCCCCCAACGCCCCCTCTTCTAATAGGACGATAGCCGCGCACTTACTGCATACTTAGTACCGCTCTCGAAGCAAGAAGCAAAAAGCAAGAAGCACAGCAACTGCAACAATAAAACAACACCTTCCTTATTATGCACACTCTCTGTTCGCCCCTTCGCCAATCTTCACGTTCACTAGCCACAATCTTCGGCACAGAACGTTGAGGTCCAGAGCTCACTGCTCCGCCATTTGAAGGGTGAGGAACCAGTGCAACAACAAATCCAGAATTCATCCATATGGATATATGTAAATACTTCAATGCAACAATGTAAACAACCGCACGGCCCGCAGACTAAGAACTAGAAATTCTTTTTATTTTCATTCGATCTTGATTTAGATCGCAAATTAACAACTTCAATGATAAGTAATTGGAGTTACACTCGTAATAGTATTTAAGATACTTTTGTTGTTGGGATCAAATATGTTGTGAATCAGAATTCTTGTATTTCTTTGTATGATAATTAAAAAAAAATATATATAATTTTAACTTCCAAATATTTTCTTAATATCATTGTATAAAAACATTTTTGAATTGACAATATGCATTTTTATTGATTGAATTCTTCAATATACACAAAAACAAACACGAGTTCTTGTATTTCTTTGTATGATAATTAAAAAAAAATATATATAATTTTAACTTCCAAATATTTTCTTAATATCATTGTATAAAAACATTTTTGAATTGACAATATGCATTTTTATTGATTGAATTCTTCAATATACACAAAAACAAACACGAGTTCTTGTATTTCTTTGTATGATAATTAAAAAAAATATATATAATTTTTACTTCCAAATATTTTCTTAATATCATTGTATAAAAACATTTTTGAATTGACAATATGCATTTTTATTGATTGAATTCTTCATTATACAAAAAGCAAACACGAGTTCTTGTATTTCTTTGTATGATAATTAAAAAAAACAAATATAATTTTAACTTTCAAATATTTTCTAAATATCTTGGTATAAAAACATTTTTGAATTGAAAATATGCATTTTTATTGATTGAATTCTTAATTATACAAAAAACAAACACGAGTTATTGTATTTGTTTTATATGACAATTCAAAACAAATATAATTTTTACTTTCAAATATTTTCTAAATTAATTTGTATTGATAATCGGAAATTGATTTGCACAATTGTCTTGCCAAATTCCAAAACTCTTCGTATTAAGAATGTCTTCACTTATTATCTTTTACCATCAATTGAAAGAATGTTAGTTAAATTCGCAACTATTTAAAATTCAAAATGAATTGTAAAGCTATAAAAGCGATTTGCTGTTGTTCTGACTTTGCTTAAATGTTATTTAACTATTTATTAAGTAAGCATTGTCCATAGACATTTGATGAAAATAATTTACTTTCATCTATTTGATAAAAAAAAATGTGAAATATGCATTAGACAAAAAGTATAAAGCATTAGCAATTCATTATAACAAAAAGAAATATTAAAGCTTTATTATATTATAGCAATAAAGGCTGCGATCTAGAAGGAAGCGTACACTATATTATCTTCCACTTTTTTATTTTTACGAGTTACGTAGATCGAAATAAATATGTTCTAGAAACCACTATACACAATTCTATCTGGAGCGATAATCTATAGAATTGTGTCACATAAATAAGATAATAGTTGCTGGAAATCTGAAAGAGTTTTCATATTTCTAGTTCTACGAGAATAAAACTTAATTTCATTTCATGTAGCCATCGGTTTATCTCGCTTTTCAAATAATCTAGATACGACTTGACTTTTCTATTAATAATGTTTCGGTATAAAGCCAAACAAAAAAAAAACTCACTGCTGCCCTCGCAAGTGAAGCTGATCGCATTTGATGCGATCAATTTATATTATTGGCATTCTTTCCAGCTTCTGAGTCGCTCATGGCTATAAAGCGAATGATTGGTGATGACAGGACTCAGCTTTGAGTGGCGATCAGGACCACCGCGGATAAAAAGAGCGACCCTCAAGGTTGAGGGTTCAACAGCAGATGCAGTCGGACATGTGCAGCCGATGAGCAAACTAAGGATTATTGACACTAAAGCTCTGACTGACCCTGATGCGATCTGCTGTGGCTCTGCAGCAAGCAGCAAGCAGCAAACTGTGCTGTGCTGTTTGTTTGCTCTTCATAAGTCACCGACTTGGAGTCGACGGACTGACAAAGTGTCCCAGGTGAATGCATTTTCAAAGTGTGGCTTTGCCTTTTGTTTGCCAGCTGAGTGTGCGAGTGTTGGCGTGTTCTGCATAATTAAAAGCGTCAGCAGCACACTCAAGAGGGGCCCACAAGTTGTTGGTGGACGTAGTTTATGACCGTCTCGAGCTCGCGGATTTGGCAGCTCACAGCTCACAGCGCGCTGCCAACGTGCAGCATTGTCCACAAACAAATGGCGCCCGCCGCGGCGTTGCAATGCCCATCCACAAGTAGCTGCCAGTCTGCCTGCCTGGATAGTTGACTGGCTGGGTTTTTGTGGGCATTGAACTCGACGTGTCGCTGGGACGGATCAACATTGCCGCCGCCGCTGGGCCCAGCGCACGGTTGGATCGTGGATTGCGGATCGGGGATCGCCTGGGCATTAGACATGCATCAGCATCGGCTGCACGTGCTTGAAAAGTCAATGCACCGCTGTGGCGCGCACCGAGGCAGGAGGAGTGGGCGGTGCCTGCCACTGGCCAGTGGATGGGCCATTTGGCAGCTTTTGACTGCGACTGCGACTGCGACTGCGACTGCGACTGCGGCCAGTCAAGTGTGCAAAATGATTGCATTCAAATAAGGTGCCCAAGTCGATCACATCGCTTAGATTAAGCGATTATCTAGCTGATTTTTTGGGTTGCTCAGCTCAGTTTCATTTTCAATTTCAATTTCGTTTTCGCTTTCAATGAAACGTCGAGCACAAAAAAACATATACTCGAAATCCGCAGCAACGAATTGCCGTGAGTGGCATTTATAATCCCGGAGTGACTGAAACCCCGGAGCGCATGCAAATGACACGGTCAACAAATGTACGCCAAAAAAAAAAACAAACAGAAAAAAATCAACATCAAATGTCGAGCATCAACTACATAAATACAAATCAGTGGCCAACAGTTTTCGAATTATGCATGAAAGCGCCCGAAATGGCAATGGGAATTTCAGTTTCAATTTCAGAAAACATTAAGAAATGAAAGTGTATTTCGTATTTTATTTCGAGGGCCAACAAAGGCAATGCCGCCGAATCGATAAAAAAAAAAAACAAATAACAAAGAAAAATAAAAACAAGAGCGATTACGAGCATTTTTTTTTTGTCCACATATCACATTTCAAGTGTCTAGAATTTTTCTGCACGGTTTCAGCGCAACTCGATCAAAGCCTCTTGATGTCTTGACCTCTTTGTCAATCTCTCCGTCTCTCTATGCATATTGTTTCATAATGGTTTCTTTTTGAGTTGGCTTTTGGTTTTCAGTTTTCGATTTGATTTTGTGGAACGTGTTTCGTTTAATCCAGTCGCTTAAGCCACTGTTGGCCCATATTCAAATCAAAGGGGTCAATTTATAATCATCAGCGGCTAGCAGCTAGTAGCTAGGCCGACATTTGCTCCTCTGGTTGGTCACAATTTCACAATCATATTCATAGCATTCATACTTGCCACTCGCAGCACACGGCATTACTATGTAACACTTTCTAGAGCTTGCCGCACATTCCGACACCCCGAAATAAAAAAAAAAAACAACCAAAAACAATAACAAAAACAAAACCTGTTCCTGTCGCTTGTTGTTATGTTTGTTGCTCTCCGCTGTTGGGTTGTGCCTTGTGCTATGTTGTGTTTGTTGTCTGTATTTTGTATTTTGTATTTTGTATTTTGGCTAGTCGTACTTTCACCTGTTTTAAGGTTTTCGCGCTTTGGTTTAGTGTTATTTGGTTTTATTTTGTCTTACAAATCGGGTTAGAGTCATTAATTAAACACACACACACACACAGAATTTGCGGCAGTGGGGGAAACGCTTGGCCAGCATCTCACACACTCACACATCAATTTGGGGGCATTCTGTTAGTCACAGTTGGGCGCCGATTAGCCCAGCAAGCATCACAGCGCGCTCTCTGCATCTGTATCTGAATCTGTGTATCTATGGTGTCCATTGTTGTTCCCTGACAACTGCGACCCACTGGCTTTGTTATATGACCCGAAACCCATCATAAACGTCAACAACAAATACACACATACCGTAGACATCTGTACGAATGCCCAAAGCTAATTTCACATTGTACTTTCTGATGACTTCAACAGGCTGTCATCAGCCCAAACATTTGCTCAACATGATGTGATGTTCCTTACAAACGAAATGTTCTGATCTGTCAGTGATATATTGACAAGAGCATTGTCCATATTTTACAAAATTTAGTTTAAAAATGATCGAGCTAAAAACAGCTATTCGCATGCAAATTTAAACTACCCGTAATAACTTTTTTTGTAAATAATGAAATAAATAAAAAAAATACTTTAATCGAGAGTTCTATACAACATATCCTCATATGCTATTATTTGTATAATATAAAAACGTTTCTCTAATTAATATTAACTTAATTCTAGAAGCTCAATTCAAAATGCACTTCATTTTTAAATCACTTTTTATATTTCAGAACTTTTATTTAGTCCATTTCAAAAGTCAAATTACACTGAACTCCAACTCGATATTTAACTGCAGTTTCACTTAAAAGAAAGGCATTGTTAATATAACATATATATTATTAAAAAACAAATGGAAATTACAATTACAGCCATTGAGATCACAGGGTGACTTGAAAGCGAGTATTCTTAACAAGAGAGTCATTATACATAAAACAGATACTTTGACTGTTTAATTGTAATGTTGCATTTCATTTTATGGTTTCAGCGATCAACATAATAACATGGATGGAAGGATGAATGAACGCATCGTCACCCAGACATGGCTAAATCCCATTTTAAAATGAAGCTGATTAAAAATACATAAACTTTATATGGTCGTCAGTCACACCCCCAAGTTGTTACATAAATTTACCCAAAAATACCAACTTATCCCAATTTTAATATTAAAATTCATCATTCAATACAAATTTGTATCGTCGTTGACTATATAAAGTTAGAGATGTTTTCAATCCTAGAAGTTTGTGCAATATGCAAATTGAATTTATGAATATTGAATACTAAGTATGAATATCTAAATCGGACATAATAGAAATGATATGGCTGATAAATTTCCACTTTTTTTGAGAATAGAAAGAAATTCCATATATGTGAAGTTTCCACTCTTTTCACAAACCTCAAATTCTAAGCCTTTTATTGCGGCTCTATAAAAGTTTTCAGAATGTGACGACCACAAACGGTCTTCTTTGGAACTGCGAATTGTGAGATTAATGTGCTGCAAAACCAAAGGGGAAATTTCAACAACAAACTCAATTTGCATTTGGCC
Source organism: Drosophila siamana (assembly GCA_035047445.1). NCBI lineage: Eukaryota > Metazoa > Arthropoda > Insecta > Diptera > Drosophilidae > Drosophila > Drosophila siamana. The sequence continues at coordinate 3,017,226 of JAWNPP010000068.1, forward strand.
AAAATGTCGAATGTGGCGACGCTTGGCAGACCATAAGATTTGCATACCCACAGCAGAATGGGCCATAACCGAGATGCTACTAAGTTGGCTAATTGAAGATTGAGCTGGTAAAATGAATAACAAAAAAAAAAACAGGCAAATGCGCCTGTGGCAATAAAGACGAAACTGCAGCTGTGAAATGCCAGAGCCAACATTAACATTAAAAACAAACAACGTGAGCAGCTAGTAGAACCAATACCAAAAATAATAATAATAATAATAATAATAATAATAGCAGCAACAACCTGTTGCCATAGTGGCTAAGTGACCCACATGTTGGCAGTCGCAAAACTTGTTCGCATTCAATAATACAAATCGGTTAAGAGAGAGAGAAAGAAAAATGCGCAATAAAAATCAACGGCCACAAAAATGCTCGTAAATATGCGTGCTAGCTGCTGCTGCTGCATATGCAAACGGCAGCAGCCGCAACAAGTGGCAAGCGTTAAGAGGCAACGGCTTAGAGCCAAGAGCCGACAGCTGCTGAGCTAAGAGCGAGATATAGCCATGCATTTAATCGTGCACAGCTCGCCTGGGCCTTGCGACGAGGAATGCTGAACACTTGACAAAAACAACAACAACAACAACAACAAAAAATAAGCAATAATAGCAACAGCAACAACTATTTTATCGCACAAGTGTTGAGTGAAGTTGCTGCCTCTGCTGCTGCTGCTGCTGCTGCGTCGCGTCGCGTCGCGTCGTTCTGGAGCTCAACTGGTTTTTTGAGGTCGTTAGGCAGCAGCAGCAGCCACAGCAGCAACAGTCGCAACATCACCCGTTAGCTTCATAGAGCGAATGAGATTGAATTTGTTGTTGTTGCTCGCTCGCTAACTGTAAGCGACAGCATTTCGAGTTTCGGGAAATTGGAACACACATTTTGGCTCTTATTGATTTTGGTTCGCCTTTTCGTGTGTGCCGCAGCGTAGTGAAAATATTTTTCGCCAAATGCCAACTTTGGCGATCGACTGCAAGCCGTCCGTTAGGCTCGTTAGCCTGGCCCCAATGATGCGGGGCCCCAATGATAAATGATAAAATATGCCGGGATCACCGTTGATCCAGCGATGCCACAATTCTTCCATTGCCACGCTCCATAGAATTTGGGGCAGAACAATAAAATGCTAGGCCCAAAGGGCCTGAACAGCGAAACAAAACAAAACAAAACAACACAACACAAGACAAGACAAAAAAGAAGAGCAGACAATGAAGCAGTTGTTATTTACAGCTTGTGCTATTTAGTATCATTTCGTTTGCACAATAAATTAAATCGCTTGCCTTAAGTGAATTCGGGTTAATAAAGTTTTCCTCTCATTTCGAGAACTAGGCTAAACTTTATTTCCCTAATTGACATTTTAATGCTGTAATTATTACGCTAGCAGCTGGACCAAAAATTATGCTGAGCTATTTTTTAAAGCATCTTCATTTGCTTTTGTTGCTTATAAATTTACTTTGGCATAAATTAATCAATTATTTGAACAAATAAAGTTAGGGTTCTTGTACATTTTTATTACATTTCAGCCAGAACTAAATTGTAATGAAACATTTTCTCTTAAATTTTTAAATTATTCGCGCAAATTCTGCTGTGAATTTCAGCTCTGAATCCATTCTTAAATTTTTTGGCATAACTTAAAGAACTGCATTTGAAATTCTGCCAAATAAAATAAAAAATAAAAACTGACAGAGAGTTACTCAACTTTATTTATGCATTAAACGAAGATATATAAACTCTAAACAAATACATATTTGACGACACTCGAGCAAACTCCTTTCACAAGACTCTGAAAATTGACAAAACTTTATCAAACTTTATTTATACATTAAATGGAAAACTAGTAACCTCTAGCCAAATAAATAAGTTTCCTACTTTTGAGCAAACTCCTCTCAGAAGCTTCTCAAAATTGACAAAATTTTACCAAACTTTTGTAATACATTAAAAATAACATTTTAAAAATCTAGACAGATGCATGTTTTCTGATTTTCGATCGAACTGCCTTCATATGGTTCTGAAAATTGATAAACATTTTAACAAACTTTATTTATACATTGAAAATAAATGTACACAACTCTAGACAAATAAATGTTTTCCTACTGCCGAACAAACTTCTTTTATAAGGCTCTGAAAATTGACAAAACTTTATCAAACTTTATTTATACATTATAAGGAAAATTATTAACCTCTAGCCAAATAAATTAGTTTCCTCTCAAAAAGAATATTAACAAAGCTTTATCAAACTTTATTTAAACATTTAAAAAATATATGTACTCAACTCTAGACAAATAAATGTTTTCCTACTGCCGAACAAACATCTTTCATAAGGCTCTGCAAATTGACAAAATGTTAACAAACTTTATTTATACATTATAAGGAAAATTAGTAACCTCTAGCCAAATAAATTAGTTTCCTACTTTTGAGCAAACTCCTCTCAAAAAGAATATTGACAAAACTTTATCAAAATTTATTTAAACATTTTAAAAATATATGTACTCAACTCTAGACAAATAAAACAACCGAACAAACTTCTTTCGTAAGGCTCTGAAAATTGACAAAATGTTAGCAAACTTTATGGAAGCCTTAAGAAGAAAATTCTTAAACTTTAGCCAACGTTTTGTCGACTTTCCAGCAAACTCCGGTTCACACTTTAAAACATAAATCGGCAGAATATCTAGTGCAGCCATAGCGAGTGCCACGAAAAGATAATTTGCTTGAGAGCGCAGCGCATCATTAAATCATTAACTACTAATAATAACAACATTACGTGTCCGATCGCATATTCAGGCGAGGCTTAAATGGTCAGAAATAATGGCGATGCGATGATGATTGCCGAGTCAAAGCCGAATTCCACCCACCACAAGAGCAATCAAAAGGTCCACAACTGCGGATATATACTGGATATATACATATGTGTGTATGTATATACATATAGATCTGCTATTTAGAGTGGTCTACACATGCCAGCTCTGATTGATGGCAAATTACCAGCGGAGCAATTGTCAGTTGCTTGTTATTTTGTTGGTCTGTGATCGCTGCTGCTGTTCTAATCGCATGATGTAAATCGCAATTTGGCTAGAAAACGTACTGGAAAATTGGCATTGCCAATAGAATGCCACAGATGCGGCATGCACCACGTAGTACGACGTCGGCGAGTGTCGGTGTGAGTTACTCGTTGAGGTAAATGCCTTGGCATGTTTTAAGCCCCAGTCGATTTTCCCACATTTGAGTCGCTCATCAAATCACGTATTTAAATTGCTGTCGCCCATCCCCAGCCCCAGCCCCGGCGGCCCCTTCGCCACTCCCTTTTCCAATCATTTCCCAGGCTGTGGTGGGCGCTCAATTCGACTGCACGACGCGACAATACCCTGTGTGAGGCAGACACTAAACCGAAATGAAATGAAAACTATTGCTATGTCTAACTACTACTTCAGCAAATACAATTTTTATAAACAAATTATCGAGATGGCATTTTATAGCTGAAGACAATTTAATGACCAACATCGCAATTTTTTCTTCAGCGGGTTTGTTATGCCCTTTCTACTCAATTGCTTGAGGGGCATAAAAACTTAATTAGTCATTCGCTTAAGTGTTTTAACACTCAAGATTATATTAATTCAATTAACCAAATGCACCATGATTTAATAGACTTTAGAGAGCAGTTTTCTTTGAAGCAACTGGAATTCCACACGGGTTTTAATTGCCATCTATGTTATGTTGTATTAGCGAACTCTGTTGAAAGTTTACAAACTTTTCACCAGCAATACAATTGATTAAACAGATGACTAACTAAAGTCATTAACGCAGCAATAAAAATTCGCGGTATTTTTATTAAGAGTTATATTCTATATTTGCGTCATCCGCTCGACAAGAAAAAAAAAAAAACAAAACTCAAATTGATTGCAGTGCGACAAACAAAGCTCGACACAGGCTGAATAATGGAGGCCAGTTGTGTGTTTGGTTCACTCAATCGGCTGTTGCATAATGTTATAACGCAGCTCGTTGCCAAAGTAGTTATTTATTGGCCAGAATCAGGTAAACTCAGCCCCACTGAACACTGAACAAGTGGCATGCGTTGTGGCCTCAAAGCGATGCGCCCCCCAAGCATTCCAATGAGAGAGAACTCTTGTACTTTGTTTTTTATTTGCATATAAAATCAAATGAAGTGTGTGAGAATGTGTATGTGTGTGTTTCAATGGCGGCAAATGTCAAAATTCGCAGCTGGCATATGTCAGAATTGTGCGGCAAGTACTCAAGCTTGAGCTCAAGTATTTGTCGGTTTATCACGTACATATGTAGGTGTATATATATATACATATATGTACATATATACACACGTTCCGCATACTTCGAGTGCGACTCAGTCACCTGTCTTTGACTTCGCTCTGCCTGTTCATGGCAGTCCACGATTCTGGCTAACTATTCAATTATGAGCCGCACTTGAGAGGCGATCTTTAGACGCACGTGTTGAGCCACACAGCGTGTGGTTGCTGCGGTGGTTGGTGGTGGGTGGTGGGTGGTGGGTGGTCAGCCACTTATTCTAGCACTTGAGCGAGAAGTATTCACACATCGACGACTATCACTATTTGCTTACCATTTGCTCCAGTTTCAGCAGATAAGACATTGACGGCTGCTTGCAAGTCATTTCGTTTCCTTTTGTTTCGCTTTGTTTTGCACAATTCAACTGCGCATTGCACACACACACACACACACAGAGAGACACACAACACAATGAAACAAGCACAATTAAATCGAGACAAATAAAATAAAATTACATTTAGTTGCGGGTATTCATCAAGCTATATAGATTGGATACAAATTGAATTCCATTCAGTTATATTTCTATTGTAATTCGCTGGCGAACACGAATCAATTTTAATGAACAATCAATAAACGATAAATATGTGTTTCATATGCATGACACTGGCAAACAAAAATATGCACAATAAAAACAAATTCGAGCACAAAACTGAGGCTGACCTTGAGGTCCCCAGCATTTACATGTAGATGCGATTACAGATTCGCTGGCTGCACAACTGGGTCACAAAAAAAAACAAAAGCACAAAAAATTGGCAAAATCAGCAAATTGTGAATGTCTTTGAGATCTTTCACTGGCGTCACAGGCACATTTATTATTTACACAGAGTCGCGTGCGATTGCAAAACGCGTCCGCAATCCTCGAGACACAGAACAGTTCTTAGCCGCTCTTTGCCATTGGCAATAGTCCAATGCCAATGCCGAGAGTCTGCGTCGCAGTCGCAGTCGCAGTTGAAGCCATGTTTCCAGTTGGCCAGAAGCGCAGCAAAAGAGAAAGAAGCTGAGGCTGTTGCTGGAAATGGGTAAACTTCTTGGATAGGCCGTGTGCTGTCTTCGACCCGGTCAGGTGGCTTTTTTTGTTTTGTATGTGTTGCTTCGGCCCCAAACTTGGCGAACGCGAACGCGAAGACCCAAATAGAAAATTGTGTATTTATGCTAATGAAGTCACAAATGAAAGCCAGTCGAAAAGCGCAAATAAATAAAAATGAAGCAAGCGAGAAGAAGGCGTTCAAGTGGCCGCCTCATTTGCATGTGTTGCCAAAAAGAAAAAGAGTCAAGATCATTAGCATTGGGTGGCAAGTGGCAGGAGTCGCCGTCGCCGTCGCCGTCGCCGTCGCCGTCGCTGTCTCTGGCGCCCCTTTAGCGGTTCAACGGCCAACCGGACTGCGCTGGCGGAAGTGCTGCGGAGTCACCAAGATTTACCAAGAATCATATACTCGAGAATGCATTTACAGTTAGCAGCGCCACACTTTGCACGCTGTCATCGCAGGCGAGGCAGGCGAGGCAGGCAGGCGAGTGAAGTGACCACGAGCTGCGGCTGCCAAATCACTGGCAATCATAATTCAATTGCAGTTAATTTGTGCGCAATTTGGCAGTCGCGCAATTGCCGCCGAACACGCACCCATAAACCTGGTCCACATTTGGCCTATATAAACGGCCGCTTCAGCAACCAGTTGCATCAGTTGCAGCAGTTGCATCAGCTCCACAATGTTGCCACTGCGTTGCGAACTACTGGCCGCTCTCCTGCTGCTCAACTCGCTGGCTGTGCTCTATGGCCATCCGCCGGCAACGACAGCGGCGCCGGCAGCGGCTGCCATGATGGAGTATGACAACAAGTTCGACAACGTCGACCTGGACGAGATACTCAACCAGGAGCGATTGCTGAACAACTACATCAAGTGCCTGGAGGGCATGGGACCCTGCACAGCCGACGCCAAGATGCTGAAGGGTAATTAAACGCAATTAAAGGAAGTTGTGAACATTTTGTGTTATTCATGTGCACTTCTTCGATTTGCAGACATTCTGCCCGACGCCATGATGACGGACTGCGTCAAGTGCACGGAGAAGCAAAAGTATGGCGCCGATAAGGTGACTCGCCACCTGATCGACAATCGGCTGGAGGACTGGATGCGACTGGAGAAGATCTACGATCCGCAGGGCGGCTATCGGCTCAAGTACGAGGCATCGAAGCTGGCCAACAAGCCAGCAGCAAGCGAGAAGCTCGAGGCTGAGGCCGTCGATGGTGTGCAGGGCGATTCCTAAGCTGCTGCAGCTGCTTCATTCAACATATTAACTATATTATCTACCACATATATATATATATATATATCTGTATATTCTTCTAGACACCCACCGAGCACCAAGAAAACGTTTTAATAAAGCAACATAATCCGAAGCAATTAACTTCCTACATTTCAATTCGCCAGCTGACAATTCTAATTGCTCATTGTGCGAATTATGAATGTGCTGCAACTAATGAATTGTTGTGAACCCAAAGCCCCCAAAACGATCTCAGACAATGGCAGAATTTCACACAATCTGCGCAAAATGTTAATTTTGTGGTTGTTGTTTCTTTTCGAGTCTTCTGACAACAACTTGTAATTACATGCAAAATTCGATAACGAAATTCCAAACGTCGCAAAACATTTAAAGGTGCTACACAATCTGTAGTTGAGTCGAGACTCGAGAGTCGAGACTCTTGGCGAGCAATTAGTCCAAATAAGTTAACAACAACAGCAACAACAACAACAACAATTGTGAGCTTGGCATTGAAAACGAATTGGCAATTTGTGCATTGTTGTAAGTTCTCCGAAATTGCCACGATTTTGCGTTTTAAAAGTAAACAGTTCTGAATGTTTTGTTTTGTGGCTCAATTTCCTTTGTAGCATTGCGTGCCAGAAATCGTCATTGGATTTCAAATTTCGGATTTACTTTCGTTCATTGATGTGGCGGCACAATCAATAGCCAAACAAACAAATATTCCAAAGGTAATCGATAGCCAATTACACTAATTACTCGGACTTTGTTGAGTCTCTATATAAATAGGCAAACAAACGTCATTCGCATTCTATTTGCAAGCAGAATACACTTGGCTAGATACTAAGTACGTGATGGAATATGAATATACCAAATATACGTAATATACCAAAAATATTTTTCGGTATATTTTAGTATATTTAAGCTAGCGGGTATCTCACAGTCGAGCACACTCGACTTGTTTTTTTTTTTGGCTATAAACTTGAACAGATTTGCCAGTTACACATACTTATCTTTTTAAATAAACCTAATTTTTTGTAATATGCCACAATTATTGTACTTTATTATTCCTTTTGTCATTTGCAAGCAGCCTAAGACCAAACGAAACTTGTTCCGTTTGCGGACATTTAATTAATTGACAACTATAAAATCAAAGTGCAGGTAAAAACGTTTGCTCCATTTGTGGAATGTTTACGGGATCTAAAAATATATCCGAGTGTGTGTCTCTGTGTGTTATCGCTTGCCGATCTTCAGTTTTTATGATGTCGCAAAAGTTGAGGCAGCACATCATCATCATCATCATCAACATCACCATCACCATCATCATCATCGTCGTCGTCGTCGTCTACATGGCGATCATTATCATAAATTCCGTCAACACACCCACATCGAGCGCTGGTCGCGAAGGTCTGAGCTATGTGGCTGTGGTTGTTGTCGTTGTTTTTCAAACGAAATGCGACATCTGTGGCTGACTCGGAGTCTGGCCAAAAAGGTGTGGCCCGCAGCCAAAGCCAAAGCCAAAGCCAAAAGCCACAGCCACACGTTTGGTTTGGTGCGTCGCCTTCCGATTCGCAGCGAGAGAGTGCGACTCCGCTGTTTCCCAGCTGCCGCCCAGTTACTCAATTGTCAGCCAACTGCAAACGCAACGGCAAATGGCAGCAGTGGTAACTCAATTGTTAAATGGTCAAGAGCCGCCGCATCGCCGCAGCGAGTTGAACGAACCCCGCCACATGGCGGGCAAACAATTCGATTCGATTTGCTTTGCTTTGCTTTGCTTTGCTTTGGTTTGGTTTGGTTTGGCTTTGGTTTTGGTGCGCTGCGGTTCGGTTCGGATCGGTTCGCTGTACTGTGTGTTTTATTGTAGACAGCGGGTATGGCTTGGGGGGCGAGAAGGGGGGGCGACGCCCGTTGGGGACGTGCCCGCCGCAATGGCAGCCAAACTTCCGGTTTCATTTCATTTAGTCGTAAACACGGCCAAGCCAGCGATTCAAACAATTCAAAGCCAGGCAAAACAGTTGAAGTTGTTGTTGTTGTTGTTGTTGCTGTTGCTGTTGTTGTTTCATTTGGCTTTAGCCTCAAATTCATTTGTGCTGTGTGCTGCTCGCTTCGGTTTTGCGGTGGGCTGCGCTCGGCTTTGACTGTCAATCAAATTCGTTGATGGTTTTCCGCTTGCCTTTGACTGCAATCCCATTTCCCATTCCCCATTCCCCATTCCCCATTCACATTCACACTGATGCTGTCGCTGCTGTTGCTGTTGCTGACGCTGTGATTGCGGCCCAGAGCGAGGCGTGCAATGCAAACCGAGCCACTTACAAGCTTCTAAAGTGGCTCAGTCTTTCCGGCCATCGCACAGTGGTGCACAATCAAACTTTGACTCTGTTTACTATAACAAGAATATATTTCAAGCTCTAGACTTTTTGTTAATAATTAAAACATGTTTCAATACTTTTCAGTAGCGTTTCATTGAACATTACTTTAATACATTTCGATTTATAATTTTACTAAATGTCAATATTGGAACAATTTTAAATTTTGCATAAATAAATAAAATATTCATTGACAATTTACGACATTTGTAAGCAGAACGAAAACTCGGGTTTTCATTAAATTAATACTTAAAAAAACCCCCTGTTTACCATATCAAGAATATATTTCAAGCTCTAGACTTTTAGTTAATATTTAAAACATGTTTCAATACTTTTTAGTCGTGTTTCATTGCTTATTACTTTAATATATTTAGATTTATAATTTTACCAAATGTCAATATTGCAATAATTTTAAATTTTGCATAAATAAATAAAATATTCATTGACAATTTACGACATTTGTAAGCAGAACGAAAATATATATTTAGCAAGCTTCAACTCGGATTTTCATTAAATTAATACTTAAAAAAGAGAATATTCCAAATCCAAAAATTTGATTTCTTTAACCAAATATTTGAGATAAATTTACAATTTCTTGACAGAAATAAAAAGCCAGCCTTATTTTATATTTTTCCACAGTTTAAATGTGTTTATTACACATGCAGTTCCATTAAATTATTACCACATAAATTTGCATAATAAATTCAACAAACAAAAAACCGGTTTAAAATTAATGTGCAGACTTGCGAAAAACATTTATTACTTGCAATAAATATAGCTAATTAAATATTAATTGTTTCAATTAAAACATTTTGTGTTCTTAAACCAAGTCAAGTGGTTTTAGGTAAGAATGTTCATTATACATTTAAATGCTAATTTCTACTCTTAATGAATACAAACAAAATGAACTTAAGTCTTCCTTCTAACAAATAACTATAATTTTTATATACTTTCGTTTCGCTTGTAATTGGCGAAGAATCGCAATTTCCTTAAAAAACCGAAACGCAAGTAAATAATTAAGTGCAGTGCAGAAACAATTGCCCCACTGTGCACCGTGTGGACCACTGTTAGGTGCGTAAAGCAAAGCTAATTATGCACGGCACACAACTGCACAACACTTAGTTCTAACTAACTATGAAGCAGTCGTCCCTCTGTGCGTATATTATATATATTTTTTACTGCCATCATTACCAACTTACCGAACACCGAACACGTACAAGTCGAGTACGAATCCGACGCTAGCTTTGCATGAGGGTCTCACCTGGGACTCAAGACTCAAGTTCAATGGCTGACGATGGGATTGGGGCAGTGAAGTAATGTTTCAGCTAGAGAACACAACAGAAGCCTGTGGAGGAATGACCTCGACCCCCCTCCGCCTCCCTAGTCGACTAAGTTGCAACTTCAACGGCTTCGCGACAAGGCGAAGGCAATTGCAACAAGAGCAACTGCGAGTCTTGGCTGGCAAATATGACACGTGATTGTGGGGCAAAGATATTAGCCTCGAGCGGTGTTTGAATTCGCCATTTTTGGCCCGGCCCTCGAGTTGTGTTTTGCAATTGCGTTCATGCCACACAACTCATGATAATGACGCGCCGTAACGCGCTAGTCAAGAGGCAAGCGGCAAATGTCAAAACCATAGCAAACGACCTCCTCCTTGCTCCCCTCTCTCGAGGCCAGCGAACAGCGGCTCCCAGGCCGTTTAGCAACTGTTTAGCAACGAATGTCGCCGACGTCGATGGGAAGAGGCGGCAGCTGAAATGTCATTGTCAACGGGTCGCAGCGTTTAATAAATAAATTATGTAATTACGACCTGCAAGACGCGTAAAGCAAAAGTGAGCCACAAAACTCGCATGTAACGCCTCGTAATCCAGACGCTGCCTCCTCCACCTGCCACCTGCCACCTGATACTTGCCACGCTCGAGTGAAGGCAACTCGAAGGCACAACGCCCTGGCGACACTTTGTTTCATTTGTTTCATTTGCATTCCGCTCTCAAGTTCACAGCGCACAACAGCTTCTGCCCCAAGTGCGGCTGTTGCTGTTGCTGTTAGCTGCCTCAGCTGGCCTGGCTGCCAATTGGCCACGACGACGCATGATTGCCTGTCATCGCAGAGCGCGACTTGGCTGATTGGATTTCCTGTGAAGCGTGCGCCTGCCTGCTCGCTTATTAGCCAGCCATGTGCTAAATTGTTGACTTCCTTCACTCCACTACGCTGCATATATCATTTTCACCGTCCAATTGCGAAAAGGAAAAGGAAAGCAAAATGCAAAATGCAAAATGCTAAATTGGCATGTACTCAAAGCAGTACTTTGTGCTCGTTACCGGTTTTCCGGCCCAAACAGAGCGCAAGCTCAACTGTTAGCCTAGAATTTTAATGGTGTCTTAAGATACCAGCGTGTGCCGTGTGTGTACAGGTTAATATCAAAGGCAGAGCTGGCCCACTTGAGCCACTTGAGTGGACAGTCAGCTAATTCCGGCGTGAGTGGGTCAAGGCTCAAAAGCCACAAACACTTGGCGATAATTGTCAGCTAATGTGGATTAATGCCAGCTACCTAAACTGAATTCGGTTCGACGAAAACATCTAGAACAATTGCCATTGTCAAAGCAGCCGCAGCATCCTAGGAATCCGAGTACAAAATTGTTCAATGAAAGCCAACTATAAATCCAAAACTCAACGCACATAAAGAGAGCGAGAGATTGCGAGTGAGCAACGTGATTTCCGCTGAAAACGTAAATCTTCAGCGCTATTTACAATTCATATCAATGAAATTTATCTTGCTGGTGAAAAAAAGTGGTTCATTGTTAAAGTTAATCAATGAATTCATGTTTATCTTGAACTTTCTCTGAACGCTATCAAAACTTCATTATTACCCTGCGCTTGTTCTAGTTAAAATGCTTTATATATCTTCAATCTTTAATAACTACTTGAAAGCGCATTTGTCAGTCGACTCTGCCCCAAAGTCACTTGTGGTTTAACCTTTTGCGACTCAAATCTCAAATTGTCCTGCGCTATCAATGGCGTGACTTCAGAATCAGGCAGTGAACTTTGCTGCCAATACACAATTTATCAAAATGTGTATCTGAAGATTCATCTATGCGCCGTGCGTTGTGTGTGTGTGTGTGGCCTGCAATTAGCCAGAGTTGAGTTCAGCTCTTTTAGCCTTGTCTCAACCAGCAACAACAACGACGATGATGGCAATATGGCAGCCAAAATAATGTCAATAGCCAGCTTAATTGTTAATTGCCTGGGCATGCTCAACATGATACAACGATCCAACGAATTTATGTGTGTGCTTGGGGACAATTACGTTTACTCTTACAATTACAATTACAATTACAATTACAGGCACAATCACAATCACAAGCACAATTATGATTATGTTGGATGCAAATTCAAAAAAAAAAAAAAAACAGAAGAAAAATAAAGTGACGCGGCCATTCACGTTGTCACAGCCAAAGCAAAATTGTTTTAAATGGCTATAAAACAAAAACTCTGAACGAATCCACAATAACGTTAATAAACACGCTGCCAGCTTCAAGCCGTTTAATGTGCATTCTTCAAAGTCGAATTTCGCATGCTCTGTAAAGACAAGTGGTAGTGCAATTTGATGGCTTAAATGGCTTACTTCTTTGTCGCTTAACTGGGCTAACTGCCTGACCGCTGAGCGCCGAGCGCATTTATTTTGACTCGCAACAATTGCAAATATTTTCTTCATTTCTGTTTTCTGGCCAACACTATAAAATTGGCTGTGTCGGAATTTTTTTCGTTTGCGATTATTTCGTTTTTCATTTTTGTAGTTTTTTGTATTTTTTTGGTTTTGGTGACTGCGTAACTTTTGCAGCTGCTGAGATTTTAATGAGGTTTTTCGATTTTCAGCCAGCAGCAGCAACAGCAGCAACTACAGCAGTCGCTGCCATGAATCCCTCAACTTTGACTTATGGCCAAGCAGCAGCAACAACAACAACAACAACAACAATTTCTCAGGCGCTGTTCAGCTAATGAATCGTTACAAACAATGGAAAATACCGACGTCGCTGCTGCTAGCTTAGATTTTCTTTTATTTATTTATTTTTTTTTTTTGGTTTTGGCGGCTTTGCTGCACTTGGTTTAAAGCTATTTACCCGTGGCAAACATTCGATCGCACACATTTCCATATTCAAATAGCTGACAGGGCATTGCCATCCACAACCGCAACCAAGTGATGTGATGATGATGATGATTTACCTTGACATTTCCAATGATCTGCATTCGATGGCGATGCGAAGAAGATCCGACGATCGACGCTTCGCATTCTTTTGGGCCAGCAAAACTCAACTTATCGCAGTGGCAGTGTGGCAACTGTTTGTGTACTTGCGTAATCGGGTTAAGCAATCGATGCGTACTCGTAACAATAACCCAAATTGACTGTCACAACAACAACAACAACGCAGCACGCACAAACAGACGACAGACGGCAAGAAAATAAGAACTGAAGCATGTAACGGAAACACACACGATAAGGAAATGAAAATGTCAACAAATTAAAGTCGAACAAGAAGTCGATCGCTCACGGCTTTATTGCCGCCAGGCTACCTGCGATAGCCAACAGCTCTACGGAGCCTCCTTCTTCTGAGGCCTCTGGGGCCCGTCATAAACGGCACCATTTTGTAGCCATTTTCAGTTGCATTGTTACCAAGTCGGCGGTGCACAGACGCACAGACGCACAGACACAAAGGCCATATAAATTCCGATAAGACCTCATTCCAAAACGCATTTAAGCCGCAGCGAGAGCAACACACAAAAGGCCCAAAAACCAAAAAAAAAGGAAAAAAACAAGGAAAACAACAACCTGAAGCCAGCTTATTAGTCAAGAACAAAATGTCAAAAGAAGAAGAAAAACAAAACCACTTAGAATAGCATTCTTAATGCAACTTCTCTCTGTTCTTCTACTACTTCTGCTATTGGCCTGTTTCCTTATCAGATGCCGAGGGCTTTGCGCCTTGGCTCTTTGGGGGTTTTGTAATAGAACTCTGCTTGTATGTGGTCAGTTACGAGGCAGAATAAATGAAAACAAGCTGATTACTTTAGCCGTTTAAGGGCTACGACCAAACAAAACAAAACAAAAACAAAACAAAAACGCATAATGGGCGTTTCTGATAACAAGAAAGACAATCTGGAGGGGGATTTATTTATTGGTAAGCGGGTCTTTTACGAAATCAAACGTTTTGGTAAGCAAAACAAGTAATTGACAAGATCTGTTGAATAACAAAAGACACACAAAACGACTAAAAAGCAATTTTGTTTTATTATTTTAATAGCTACATATTTGGAAAATTTCATATTTCTTTCATTTGGCAGCTTTGTGGATATTATGTGTGTTTGCTAATAAAATAATTTCATTTTCAATTTATATGTTTTGTAATTAAAATAATCTCGTGTCGACTGCAATTAAGTGGCGGGCAACTCGTTTTTAATTTTATTTTATTTTAGTTTGTTTTTGTTTTTTTTTTTTTTGACAAATGAATTCGCGAAATTGTTGGACAGAGCGCGTTTCTTTCTTTTATATAATTTCTCTAGGTTGATTTTGCTGTTGTGCAAGTGCAGAAATATTTGTGAGTATTTCAGGTATTTTTGCCAAGCACTCCTTTTGCCAATTTTGCCGCTGGCTGTGGGCAATAAACACATGGTCGACACACACACACACACGCACACACAGAGAGCAGACACGCATAATTCGTTTCACTTGCGCTTTTCTGGCAGCTCTCGTCGTTGTTGTTGTTGTTGTTGCGTTTACACGGATAAAACTTTCAGACTTTCGGGCTCGAGTCGAAGTCGTTGGGATACGCATTTCAGTTTGCACTGACGACTCCACCTGTTCGGCCAGTTTGCGACACAACGCGACGCAGCTGAGTTATCAACTGCTTTCTATGTTGGGTCTGCAACTCACGCATTGAGAAGCGTAGAAAACCTGAGTGAAATTCCTTGACCAGACTACTTTACTGACCCCCTCCCGCCACGATCCGCTTGCGCCTGGCTGCTGGAAGCTTAAGGAGCACAACAAAAGCGACGACGACGACGACGACGACGATGCGGAATCGGAATTGGAATCTCAGTGAGACGAGCGACTGAATCTGGTTCACGATCGGGGCACCATTTACGGGCTGGGGCCAAATTGGCTTCCTCACTACTGCAAACTAGGCTAACCTGTCGCCGTTAACCGCCCCTCCCCCCCCCCTGCTTCCCCCCAGACGGCGTGCTATCTTTTTTCGGCTACCTTTTCATTAAGGTGTCTGGGTCTGGTCGACGCTGAGCTTTTTGGGCGTTGCGTGTGTTGCGCAACAACAAGACAAAAGCAAAACAACACTGAAATGTTGCGCGTTGTCTGGACGCAACAATTTTCCCTCGAATAAGAAAATAAAATTCCACCAAACAACAGCAACAACAACAACGAAAAAGTTGTCAAATTTGCATAACATTTCGCTGGGCGACCAAATCGGTTATTGTACAATAGGAAATGGGAAAATGTTGTTAACCAACTCAGAAAAATGCGATCCCCCGCACCCCCTCATCCACCACCGCTGCCTCACGCAGCAAAACAAGAAACTAATTTGCATAAATAACTATTTCTCCTCTTTCTTTGCATTTGCTGTTTTTGTTCGCTGTTAACTACAAAAGTTGCGTGTGACTTTTGGCCAAAAGTCGCTTGCTCGCCATATCAAGTGTATATATATGTATATGTATATGAAATGGTATTACAACTTTCTCACGATCTTTGTGCACGCATCGAAGCATGAACTGTGGCGTTATTACACCTTCTTCGAACTCTATATAAACACACACCATACCACACGTCTCTATATAGCCCAGATTCCAATGATGCCCTCGAGATTCTATCGTAATGTCGCCCCAAATTTTTATACCCGCTACCCATAGGGCAGAAGGGTATTATAACTTTGTGACTTCAGGAAATGTATGCAACAGGCAGAAGGAAGCATCTCCGGGCCCATAAAGTATATATATTCTTGGTTGGGGTCACCAGCTGAAGATAATAGCAGTCTTGATGATTCCCGAGAATTTGGTCGCGATCGGAAACTTGGAAGTTATTTGGTGAACAATGTGACCGTGCATGGTATATTTTATACTTTATGGGATATTTAGGATGTGATGGAATGTGAATGTACAAATATACCAAATATACCAAAAATACTAAAAAATACTTTTTGGTATATTTTTGTATAATTGAGCTGGGTAGCGGGTATATCACAGTCGACCACACTCCACTGTAGCTTTCTTACTTGTTTATACTTTATGGGATATTTAGGATGTGATGGAATGTGAATGTACAAATATACCAAATATACCAAAAATACCGAAACATACTTATTGGTATATTTTTGTATATTTGAGCTGGGTAACGGGTATATCACAGTCGAGCACACTCGACTGAAGCTTTCTGACTTGTTTTGTATCGCTTTACTTTTTTTTTCGCCACTGCTGAGTCAGCCAATCTAATCATTTCTTTTGCCGCGTCTTGAGTTTCAGTTTGAAGTGCTCGTGATATATCTGTATATTCAGCCCAAACTCCATTACGCATGCGATATACATACGTACAATATGCCACAATTTGTGGCGCAAGCGTGTGTGGTGTGACCATGAAAATGTTGCGGCCCCCCGAAAAAAATGGGGCATCAGTTACATACAGAATGTCAACTCTGCTGGCAATTAATTTGATGTGAGCGTTGCGCTTTCGTTTGTGCTTTTCATTTCATTGCATTCTCTCTAATGCATTGCATTATTTAATCTCTCTGCACAATTTACGCACCTGCAAAGCTGCTAACTGCCAAGCTGCAAAGCTGCAAACAGCTGCCCACCTGCAGCAAGATTGCCAATTGAGTGGATTGCAGAGCTAGAGAGACTGAAATACAGCTCGTAACTTTCACCGACCGCCAGCGATTGAGCGGGCCATGCCAAATGGAAATGGATAGCCACCAAGTTTCCCTACAGCCTCCGGCCAGGATCGTCGACAACCACAAGCAAAACAGGTGGCATTTTGTTCGCTATCGCCGTCTGCTGGGGTCAACAGCAGAGGGTAATATCTAAGGTTTACATTCGGAATTTACCCAGGCCATTAGCGGAGATTTCAAATCTCATCTGTGACAACGAGAAACCGCACAAATACAATACAAAAAAAAAAAAACAAACAGCGACAACAAACAGGCAACAGGCTAGGAAAAACAAAAAATGACGCAGTCATGGGCGCTGGGAAAGTGAAAAATCTCACACATTTTAGCAACTGCAACTCACAAATGCAATTTAATTGTGTTAAACCGTTTTGTGCCATCATGTGGATGACAGGGCCAGAGCCACGCCCCAAAAACCAGCAGCCAGCCTAAGTTGAAGTCCTAAGTTGCCTCAACACCTAATCGCTTCACTTCTGCTATTTGCTTAGCACTCGGCAACAACTACTGAAGCAACACTCTATACAGCTGATCAAAGAAATAACATTTCACAAATTAAATTAGCTACAAACGAGAAAAAGCTGATCTAAGGCATGAGCACTTAATCCAACTTAAATGTATATTTAAACTAACAACTTTAAGAATGCAATGAAGGTTGAATTAATTCCTAGTGCTCCCTGATTTAGATTTCATATAACGTATTATAGCTGAGTGAATAAACGACAATAAATAATATCCCAATCGACTCTTTAACTTCATTCTAAAAGCTACTCTAAGACAATCTATATTTAAATTACGTGTAAGCTAACAACTTGAGTAATGAATTGATTGAGTGTATTCCCCGATTTGGATTTCATATTTACATGATTACATACATATTTCAAAATACAACAGAAAGCTTCTTTCTACAAGCTGCTCTAAGCCAATCTATATTTAAACATCTTCTAAACTAACAACTTGAGTAATAAAATGATTGTGTGTATTCCCTGATTTAGATTAATTATTTCGTATTATAGCTAAGTGAATAAAATACCACAAATAATATCTCTATACACAATTCAATTAGAATCTAAGAACTTAAGCTAACAACTCTTAAGAATGAAATGATTGAAGTTGAAGGCCGAGTTAGTTGCTGGTGCGCCCTAATTTAGATTTAATAGTTGACAGTTATTGTTAAGTGACTAAAATATATGAAATACCAAGAATCTCAATAGGAATTTGAAGTTCTTGCTTAAAATGCTGCTCTAAACTACGCAATCCAACTAACAACTTGAATAATGAAATAATTATGTGATTTAGATTTAATATTTCTTATGAAAATCAAGTGAATTAAATAAAATAAATAACATATTCAACTAAAAGCTGATGAGATGAAAACTAACAACTTCAATAAGGAAATTAATAAAGTTAAAGACCGAGCTGCAAGTTATCCCTGAATAAAAATGTATTGAATTAGATTTAATGATTGCATAAAAGGCCATGAAATAAATGCACTTTGTGTGAGATTGATCGGTGATTAACATGAATTAAACTGTGTAAAACACAAGACTTATTTGTAAATTTCCAACTTGAAGTTCACTGTTAGATATTGAGCACAAAAATGTTTGTAATTAGAAGCTGTCTATAATCGAGAAGATTACATCTGTATGCGTGGCATTGCCACAATGCTAACACGCTTTTGTAGCACACAAGTTGGCAAACAAAATGTCAGGCAGGGTTTTAGTTAGGTTGGAGTTGGTTTATTGCCCAACTTGGCCAGCATATAGTTGCGCAGCGACCAATCAAATTAATTGTTATCGCCCAGCAAACATGCCAGCGAAACATGCAAACAAACAAGTGAGCAAACAAACAAATAAACGCACACACACACACACACACACACACATTAGCCAAGAGACAATCTAGCAAACAATCTAAGACAGCACACGATGAACAACTCGGAATATTTTTCTCTTTTTTTCTGTTTTATTACTGTCTTTTTTTTTGGCTAATCAGCATATGTACACAAGGTGGGCATATATGCATATCGTGTATACATATTTATATATTCAAATTAAGAAATATTTTTTTTTTTTGGGGAGTGGCAAAAGGTTTCCCAGAACGTGGCTAGAGGCCCAGCTATTGGCATTGCCATTGTCATTGTCATTGATCGATTGTTGTCCCCATAATGCATGCACAAATGAAAGTCACAAATGTCTATTCGCTTTTGCAAGCCCCGCGATGCTGCTGCTGCTGATGATGATGACGATCGATGGGAATTTCAAATGCGATTCAGCTTAGGGGGGATATCGGACAGTCTTGGCCTCGGGCAGCGAGATTTTTGGATGAGGATTATTTCTATGCAGTCAGCGCCAAATGCAGTTGTTTGCCAATGATTTGGCGAGCGATTGGCTCAATCAGAATGCACTTAACAAATGGCATTCTAAGTACGACTTGGCGCTGAACCCTGAACGTCTGGAACAATTTGACGCAACCTTTCTTGATGGGGCACCACATCAAATGGAATAATGAAAATCAAACTGCAGAACCGAAACAATTTTCCCAACAAATTATGACAGCAGGCAAGAAGCGAATACGTCGACCAAAGAAAGCAATCAAAAGGGCCAATCATTCTCGGCCCGGCCAACACTGGGAGCGGGCAGCGGGCAGCGGGCAACAAGGAGAGCAGGCAGGTCGTGAGTGCGCCAAGAGCCAAGTACGGAGTCATAGCAGACAACAAAAACAAGAAGGCAAAAACACAAATTATTTTATACATTCATTCTACTTGGTCGTAATCGCAGCGCCAGAGAGCAATTGCCGGGTTTGGGAAAAAGGTGCGCTGAGCGGTGAACGGCGAGGGTCGAGACCCCGAAACTGAAAAGGTTACAGCACAACCGAAACAACTGAGACGGAGCGAAGAGAACCCAAACCCCTGGATGGAAATTAACACTTGTAGAACTCAGCCGAAAATGCGACGCTTCGAGGTTTTTCTTTCAGCTTTCGTCTTTCGTCTGTCGGCTTTCGGCTTCTTTGTCGTTTCTCGCTTTTCATGGCGGATGTACATAAATTGTAGCACTATACACATTATGTGTGTACAACAGTAAGCAATAACATAGGTTCTAGTGAAGCAGCGGAGCGTAACCAAAACCCCAAAAGCAGTTCCACTTGACGCCGATTATAATAGAGTAACAAAACTAATCATCAGCTTATCAGCAAATCGGAATCATCTATAAACAATTGCCTAATTCATCTTATTTAAGACCCTCGCCCTTTTCCCTGTTCGCTTAGTTTTGAAGCTATTACTCTGAAATTTGGTCAACTTGCGTCTTTCAGCTGAAGACAGTAAATATGTTAGAATCAGACGGGATGGAAGCACCATAAGTGAAGCATTACAGTGTGATTTCGGACATCTTGTTAACAATTGTGACGAGTATTTTAAGCTGTTTGGTGGGACGATCCTACAGGTTGTCTGCCATGGGACGCGACATCGACTGGGTGTGGGTCACGGCTGGTTGCAAGTCGCGCCCGCGTCGCGTTCAACTGTGACCAGCTCTGGTGGCGGCGGCAGGTTGCAAGACTGCATCCGGCAGCAGGTATTTGAGTTGCGTTTCGTAGGAAGCGCACAATTAACTTGCGCAAACTTTCTAGACACGACTCCGCCCCCCCTCACAGCACGCTCAAAAATCAAATCAAATCAAATCAAATGTAAGCTAATCAAAGTACTGAAATGTGGTCAACTTACGCGAACAAAGCAAAATGGCAGCGCTTGCGGCTCATCGTCGTCGTCGTCGCCGTCGTCGTTATCCATGTTGCCGTTTTGATTGTGCAGCTTGACTGTTGTTGCCTCCTCCTCCTCGTCGGTGGCGACGGCGGCAGCAGCGGCGGCGGCGTTGGCGCTGACTGCGACTGCAACAGCGGCATCCATTTTGTTGTTGTTGTTGTTGTTGTTGTTTATGTTGGTTTTTTAAGAACAACAGCGCGTTGCACGTTGCGTTTTGCGTTTCACGAGTCAATTATTTATTGTAGTCGTTGCTTTTGCTGTTGTTTAATTACGACGCGGCGGCTGTTTTAATTGCAATTAACATGAGCATTAAACATTGACTTCAATCAGCGTATACGCAATTCACAATCCGCAATACATATGTATGTATGTAGTATATGTAGCCGAGAGAGTAATTCAAGTAATTCCACTAATAACTAGCGGTTATTTTTCCTCCTCCTGCTTCGCTCTCTCGCTCACACACACACTCACACACACACACGCAGACGCAGACACACTCTCTCGCTCGCACTCTCTCGCAAATGTTTCACAGTAAATTTCACTTTTTCCGCGGGGAAGTTTTCAGTTTTCAGTTTCAGTTGCAATTTTCATTGAATTGCCATTAAGCATCATTATGTTGCAGTTAAAGAGAGGCATGCGATGAACACTCACACACACACACACTCAGACATGAACCGTTAGATGGCTGTACATCTATGCTCTATATGAAACATAAATGGACAGCTTCATTTAATTGCCAACAACGAAAAATGCATGCAAAAAATGAATGCAATTGTTGTTGATCTTGCTGCTGCTGTTGTTGTTGTTGCTGTTGTTATTGTTGTTGTTGATTAAACAAAGTATCGTGTCGTGTGTTTCCCTCGTTTCTGTTTCTTGAAATGGGAAAGTTTATCTCAAGCTCGTTCCGCTTTTCTGATTAATCTGACGTAGTACGCTATATGCTATATGCTATGTGATCTCTATTCATTAACCACCGTCGTCGCTGTCGCATGGCCAGTTAATCACATTTACCATTTATACTAACCCTCATTTAGTCACTCGTGTTATCTGCTCAGCAATCTTATCGACCGATAGCAGAGACAACAAATGCCCGCTGCAGTCTAAGCATGAATCATCATCATCATTATTCTCGTCATCTCTGCAGCAGCTAAATTCTGCTAATCCCAAAAGTTATTTATTACCTCATGTGACGCATATTTCTTAAAAAAAAACAAACAATAAAAACAAAAACAGCGACATCAAGAATACTTGTTGAGCTCAAAATCCTTTTATCGATGCTTGTCATCGATACTTATTGATCAATTTTAACGCCTGGCTGCTGTGTCAGATTCCAGTTTCTATTGTCAATGCGCTTCATCCTTGCAGCAACCCAAACCTCAAAAAATTGTCTTTGATTTGATTCAAATACTTGTCTTCAAATTCTCTGCGACAGCAAAAATGCTTGTTTAACTCAAATCCATTTATCGATGCTTATTGACAGTTCCAATTGGACGAGCCCAATAACCCATTCCACTTTTGCTGTTCTTATTGGAGACACAGAGAAGACAAAAACACAACACAAAAAGGTTTTTGTCTGATTTGTCGCTTTCTATCGTTGACTGCAAGCTTTGTGCTATGTTTGTGTGGCATTTAACAAATGAAGCGCAGCTTTAAGAATCTTCAATAACAGCAACAATAACAATGGCAACACCAAGGCAGCTGAAGAAAAAGACGAAGAAGAAGAAGAAGCAACATCGACAATAGCTTCAAGTTCTGGGTCTAGCAGGAAATCTAGGAGGGAAGGGGCTGGCGCAGGGGAGTTGAAGTTAGGTGGGCTCCAAGTTGGGGGCCGCGTGACTAAACTGGTTGGCATTTTTAATTTGTTATTCTCTAATGCCAACAATTGACACAAATACGAGAGTAGACGAAACTTTGAATTTATCTACAATGCATGGTAAGTAGCGTATTCTTCTGCTTCTGCTGCTTTTGCTGCTGCCGCAACGGAACTGATCTTTTGTTTCTTCACTCTTGTGTTTGTTGCTGCTTCTGCTGGTGTGCTGCTGCTGCTGCTGCTTCATTAACTTTTCCACATCATCAGCAAGCGACAGCCAACAACAACGACAACTACACATTCACCCACTGAAATTTATCGTTTCGTTCGTTTTCGTATTCTCTTTTGCAGCAACTACTTTTTATTAACATTTGCATTTTTTTTTTAGCTTTTGCATACTGGAGTTAACATTATTTACCTTCCGCTGTTCACAAGCTGCTAACACAACAGCAACAATAACAACACAACAACAACAGCAGCACACAGCACTAAACCAACAACGGCCACACTTGTTACCCGTTATATTATTTTTTTTTGCTTTTTTGCCGTATTTATTGAATAAACAAAAGATTTCTAATTTGTATGACACTCACACAACTCACACGCTCGCTGTGTGGCTGCTGTTCGGCAAAAGGTGAGTTTATGTTTTAACTCGGTTTTTATCTAACGCAGTCGCTGATATCGTTGCACTTTCCACAGCCAAAACAAAACAAAACAAAAAAAAAACGCAACAGGTTGCTACCTGAAACGTCGAACAGAAATAACTTGCGTGTGGTGCGCACGCTCAACTCGACTGTGTACAACTGCTGGACCATCAAGAGCGGCGCAACTTCAATTTCCAAAATATAGCCAAAATGTACTTACTGGTATATCGACAGTATTTTTGTACGAAGCAGTGTCCCATAGCTGGTCACATTCAAGCAAGCTCGATGCACATTTCGGGAAATTATCGATAAGTTACGCAAATCGAAACAATTGTACACAAAAGCTTTGCAATTTAACGGGTTTTCCATATTCAATTTAAATGAAATAATCAATAAATTCTACATTTATACGAAATCTCAATGTTAATGAATTTTAATGAAATTTTACAATCATTGAACGAATAGCAATTCAGCCTTGTAAAATTGACTTCCTAATCTAGCTAGTATTGTTTGTGCTTATTATTTTCAACTTAACGGTTCATCTCTGCTGATATTCTTTAGATATGTTATGTTCCATAGACTTTTTGGGTATTCAAATGTTACTCATAATGAATTGATTGATTATATCCAGTTTAAATTAAGACAATTCACATACAAAAAAAATTTAAAATGATAAAACCATAAACAAAATCAAATACATCGTGTAAACATGCCTAGTATCTAGTATGTTTAGAATTGATAATGGCGTTGGCACCTATCGGGATTCAGATACTCAGGTGAGTCGGTCACATTGTTCCACGACAGCTGAGCTCGCAATAAAAATAAATATCGAATTTGTGTTTGTGTGTTGAGAGCCAAAAGTGATTTCTAATGTTTTTCGGCTGCATTAAATAGGTAACGCCCTTGGTAAATACAAAACAATACGACACAAAGAACCAGCATACGTTCAAAAAAAAGGGGCTTATCTAAACAAAAAAAAAATTATTAAAATTTGTAGTGACAATTAAATTTCGAGTGGCGGTTTGTTTTGAATTTTTATATAATTATACATATATTTGTTATTGCACAAAACAATACAACACACATACAAACCCGCACACACGCACACACACACACACACACACATGGAAGGCATAATAAAAAGACTTCAAAGTGGACGCAGTCCCGGCCATGTACACACACACACACACACACATAATTTTTGCTTAGTGCTTGTTGTGCAGCGTTGTACACTTTGTTACGCAGGGTATGCTGAATTTAACAAGCGCTTTGACAGCTGACAGCTCCCAAATTGACAAATTGCAACCAAAGAAAGCGGAGGCTTTTAGTCGTGAGAAATATACAATATTTGCACAATCACAATTGGCAAAAACTATTGTAAAAGTAAACTAAATAGACGAAACAAGAACATTTGTTTTAAATAATACGCAAATAAATCTGCAAATGTAGTTTACGATTGAATAGCGTGTAAAAAATATTGTAGACGTATCTGCTAGCTACCAAAAACATTGGAAGTTTAAAGAATCGTGTTAATAACACATTGAAATATACTGATTAGTTGACCGACATTCGAACCGCACCTTTGCTTTTACAGGTGAGAGAGAGAGAGAGAGGAGCAGCCGAAGCTAGAGATGTCCAACCGAGGCCGAGGATCGCGTCGCTGTGTGCAGCGGTGCATCAGCGATTATCCCTACACCAATGGCAGCGATGTTCAGGGCAATGTGCAGGCCAGCTGCAAAAGTGAGTGTAGAAGTCTTGCATCATTTCCGATTTGCCAGTTGCCCATATCAAGTATTGTGTTCTTCTGGTCTGGCTTTATCTCTGCCAGTGCAACACACCAGTGCAATTTTGGGCGATTATGAGCGCGATTTATGATTTATGATAATGGCACCGCACAATTATAATTATTATTATGATTATGATTATTATGACTCTATTTTTTTACCTAGACTCTCTGGACTTTGTGCAACGCCTGAGCCTGATGAATAGATTCGATGTGCACACCGGCTGCGTGAACACGGTGAATTGGAACGCCAGCGGCACACACTTCGTCTCCGGCTCCGATGACAACCATCTGGTGGTCACCGAGGCGAAAACGGGTCGCGTCTCCGTCCGCTCCAAGACGCTGCACAAGCGGCACATATTCAGCGCACGCTTCATGCCGCACACCAACGATCAGGCCATCGTCTCCTGCTCCGGCGAGGGCATTGTGATGCACACCGAATTCCTGGCGCCCCTCGGTCCCGGCACCAGCCTCGAGGCGGCGCTCATCGATGACAGCGCCCGCACCGGCAGCCTGTTCGATTGCCATGCCTTCGGCAGCACCTACGACGTCCAGCCGCTGCCCGACTGTCCGCGCACCTTTCTCAGCTGCGGCGAGGACGGCACCGTGCGCTGCATTGATCTGCGCATCAGCAGCAGCTGCATGGAGGCGATCTGCGAGCAGCACATCTTCATAACGGCACCCTGCGCTGTCACCGCCATGGATGTGGCACCGATTAACCACCACAACGTGGCCATCGGTTGCTCCGATTCGATTGTGCGTCTCTACGATCGCCGCATGCTGTCCACCGTGACGGATCGCGAGCACATCACCTGGCCGCTGAAGGCGTATCCCATACCCATGGAGTATACACGGCGACACTATCGTCCCACCTGCGTGAAGTACAGTGCCGACGAGTCGGAGCTGCTGGTCAGCTATTCCATGGAGCAGCTGTATCTGTTCGATCTGCTGCATCCCGGCTACAACGATGCCGAGCTGCTCAAGAGCGGCTGCTACACGCCCAAGCTGCGGCGCGACGACGACCCGGAGGCGCAAATGCCGCGTCTGCGCTTTCGCGGCGACTGGTCGGACACGGGACCCAACTCGATGGCCACCACCGAGCAGGGAAACAGTCGCGTCAATGTCGGCCAGGCGCGTCCGCCCCTCGAGCCGGGCGTGCTGAATCGGCTCAGCGACGAGATCTTTCGCATGCTCAACTCACAGACGCGCCAGTCGCGCAACCTCGCCGCTGCGAACAACAACAACAACACCAACAACAGCAGCGGCAGCGGCGGCAACAGCACGGCTCGAAGCAGCGGCCACATCAGCTGGCAGGACGCCGTCATGCGTACGCTGGACAATCGCAGCAGCAGCCAGCTGCTCACCCACATCCGCATTCAGCCCGCCAATCCGACACAGTCCGCGACAGCGTCGACAACGGAGGCGGCAACAGCAACAACAGCAACAACAGCAGCAACAGCTGCTGAGCCAATTGTTGATGGTAAGACTGCGAGCGTCCCCACAGCGTGTGTTCGACAAATAATACATTCAATCAATAATAAGTTAAGCCAAGTAACAGCCACAATTAATTACCAAATAATTCTAAACGAAATTTAAAACTGAGAACTGAGAATTGTTTGTGCCAAAAGACAGTTGAGAGAGCAGCGCATTAATTAAGTCTCATATGCATTTAGTAGTCCTACTTTGTCTTGAATGTATTAGGAGATTCTGCTGTACCATAAAGTAGTTTAAACTATGCATTGAAAAGAGCCGAACGAAACACAGCCTCGCTCTGTCTCTTGCAGTTTGAAGTTGCGTATACGTAATGTGATAATTATTAGGCTTACTATAACGCTGAAGACAATGCAATATATATGAATATCTTTTGCAGAACCTATGCCCACTGCAGAGCCAACCGAAGAAGCCGAATCAACAGATGCGAAAGTAAAGACGGACACCGTGGCAGAGACAGCGACGGAGTCAGAAACAGAGACAGCGACAGCGACAGAGACAGAGACAAACGCCACGGAATCGGCGCCGATGGAGACTGATAGCAAGAAGAGCTCGGATATGGACAGTGCAGAAGAAGGCAGCGCGCCCAAGTATCCGATAACGAAATTCGACTATGTGAAAATGTCGTTTAGCGGGCATCGCAACTCGCGCACAATGGTGAAGGGCGCCTGCTTCTGGGGCGATGACTTCATCATGTCCGGCTCGGACTGTGGCCACATCTTTGTGTGGCAGCGTCAGACGGGGAAAGTGGTCAAGACACTGCTGGCCGATCATCGTGTGGTCAATCGTGTCCAGCCGCATCCGACGATGCCGTATCTGCTCAGCTCGGGCATTGATTACAACATCAAGCTCTGGGCACCGATGGACGCCGAGCCCAACTTCGATGAGGCGGGCACAATGGGGGTAAGTGGTGATGAGAGAGAGCCACGTGGCTTCATGTGCTTCACCTTGGCTCCTTTTGCGCTTGCAGCTGATGAAGAGCAATGAGATAATGCTGGTGGAGACGCGCGATACGATAACGGTACCTGCACAGATCATGATACGCATCTTGGCCAGCCTGCATCAGTATCGTCGCCTGATGCACGCCACCGACAGTGGCCCGGTGGCGACCGTGACCAGACAGAGGCGCAACGGGGCTATCGTCGCAGTTGCCGCTGGCGAAGGTGGCGAAGCAGAAGCCGGCGCAATGGACACAGACGTAGTTCAGGTTAATGCTGTCAGCGGCGGCGCTGGCGGCGGCAGGGGGAGAGGGGGAGGGAGAGGAGGCGGCAACAACGACGACGACGGCGATGTCGATGTCGATGTCGACTTCGTGGACACAGCGGCTGGCGGTGGTGATAGCAACGGTGATAACAATCAGAGCAACGGCAACTCAAATGGAACATAAACTCCAACAAAGCAACTCTAGTCATTAATTCTTAAAACTTACCCTTGGATATGCAATGCAACAAAGCACTTCTTTTTTTTTTTTCCTTTTTTTTTTTTGTGGCATACTCGGAAATCGGCGCAACGTGATCGCGAGCACGCAATATGCAGCACCTCCAAAGACCTCCACAGCGACGCGTGCACTCTGTGCATTTTAGTTTAGATGCCTCCACAAAACAACCACAAATAAACGAACACACAAACACACACACACACACACACACACACATTCCCCAGATCAACGCAGTTCTTATTCGTTGGCCGATTTCCGCATCCCCTCCAAAAAAAAAAAAACTATGTTTGTATATCAAAGAGACTAAGGCGCGTACGAAGAATGCATTCGTATGTAACCAAACCATACTTCTAACGATATCGTAAACTCTTGTTCCTTTTTAAGTTTTAACTCGCCATTAGGTGCCATTCAAAACACGATGTCATGCACACTTTACACATTACTTTGACCACCACCAAAACTATTAAATACTCGGTGCCCATCTCTGTACAAAATTCATTCATTAGCAAAAAAAAAAAAAAAAAAAAAAAAGTTAAATGTAAACCTTTAATCCCGAGTAGCGTAAGAATTGTTCACAACTCAAACCCTTTTTATCTATCTGATCTATCCGCTTTATACTATGAGAGCTATTCTTTGAACGATAACTCGAGATATCACACATATTTAATAAGTTGAATTGGCAATGATTAAACAATTTATGTGCCATATATAATGCAATTATCGGGTCACATACGCAAAGCTTAAAGCTTTTTTCTGTTTTTTTTCCTGTTTTTTTTTTTTTTTTTTTTGATTTATTCGATTTAATCGAAATTTTAAATAATAATATACCTGTTTGTTTTGGTAACAATGGCTATATAGACTCGACTTTAATGCTGCTCAAAAATACTGTATACGATATAATTAATAGAATAAACTTGCCACAAAACATTGCAAATTCGTTTGAGTTGTCATATGATTCTATATATTTGTAGTATATATAGTATATATATACACAAACTGCGGGTTAAGAAGTATTCTAAGCTTAAATGCTACACAACTATGTTTAAAATGCACTATATACAAAACGTCAACTGATATTATTTACATTGCATAGTCTATTACTATAATTCGATTTCTTTTCCAATTTTGTTGGTTTTTCGTTTTTTGTTTTCATTTGGGAAACTACATAATATATAAATAGATACATATGAAAATGTACGATCTAATCAATATGTTGCACACGCTGATTTTGTTTTAACAATTTGTTGAATAAATATCCTTAAATGTGAATAATATAGTATATGCGTATATCAATTGGACTATTAAGGGCGACGCAAGCCCAGGCTATCGATCGTCTCCGTTAACGCAATTTCACCAATATCCGATTCCTCGCAATCATTGTTATTGCTATTGCTATTGGCATCAGCATTAGCATTTGCATTATTTATGCCATCAACCGTGGGCGCCATCGTTGGCTCTGCTCGCGCCGCATATGTGTCGGAGAATATATGGGCCAAAGCCACATAGTGGCCGTAGTTGGCAGCAGTGGCGCCGCTGGCACTAGGTGCATCGGCATCACACGGCAGCTCCTGTCCTTGCTGTGGCTGTGACTGTGGCTCAATGCGGGGTCGTCGGTGTGGAGGCGGTTGTCCCTCCTCCTGGGCGGCAGCACCAACTGACGATGATGACGATGCTGCAGCTGTGCACTGGGAACTGGGGGCCATCCACAGACCATGGCGTGCGATTGCTGCACTAATCGCATTGCGCTCAATATCAAAGGCGGGCGCTCGAGCAATCGCTTCGGTACGATAGTGTCGCACTATTTCCAAATTATGGTTCACATAATTCTCGCGCTGTGCTTCCGTTAGAAATGTCGTATGCCACTCCAGCAGTTGCTCGTCTGTCATATTGTTGACTGCACAGGTGCGTATAGTTGTTGGTTAACATTTCGAATATATAACGTTGTTCGCAAATGGCCATGAAAACGGATAAACAAATGGGTATTAGTTCAACTAGCAACCCCCAAGATGTGCAAAACAATCAGCTAAAATCTACATACAGTTGCCATTGCCATTGGATCCTCGCTTCTCTACCGAGTTATCCATTGTTTCGCCTTGTTTCCTTTTTCAAAAAGCAAAATAAATAGTAAATACTATTGGCGTACTGCAATTCTGGGTATGTGTATATTGTATGCAGTGTGACCGCAAGCCGAACGACAAAATATACCAATTCGCTATTGGGAGGGCACCTAAAAGTATGCTGCACCACACGAATACTGGGCCGTGTCAGTGAATGTCGTGAAAACGCGCAAATTATGCCGACTTATTATTATTTGAATACTTTTATTATCGGCCTCAATTTATTGACAGTCGTTGTGTACAATTCGAAGTTCTATAGAGAACTGTAAACTCTAAGCTGGGTTTGCTCAGAATACACAAAAAGCTGACGATATTTTTTTCCCAGCGATATATCGTAATGCATCTGGTATATTTTCTTGCAAAAAGCTGTTGCAATCCGCCTCACGATGATATTGAAAAATATTGCTAAAAATATCGATATATCGAGTAATTTTGATATTTTTAATGTTCAGCTAAAGGCCTAAGAAAAAAAAACGTTATATTTGATTTCATCAACCATGTTGCAGTTCATAAGTGCTATTTAAGACACAATAGACAATTTTTTATTTAAAAAGTGAATAGAAATCATCGAACTTACAAAAACAAATATTATACCCACTCTCAAGCAACTCTTATTTACGTTCTTTGATATAAAAATAATAATAAAATCATTAATTCATGGAATAAACTTTTAATTAATATGACATATGACGTATTTTTAAAACGTATTAATTTTAATTCATGGAATAAACTTGGTACTTAATGCTCTTAAATATTAATTGGAAAACAAATGTGTATTTACTGATTTTAGAAAAACTCGTTCGGTTACATGCTGGTCTGTCATACGACTACGGGAGTCACGCACAACACATTTAATGGCAGAAGCCAACCGTTCAATTGAAACCGAACTACCAGGCGCGATCAGGCAACTTAATGAAATCTTCGCTAGCATGGGCATAGTTTTGTCTCCCAACTGCAAAACGGCATACTAAAGAAAAGGTGCATTTCCTTTAATGCGGGGCTCTGGACTACAGAGGAAAAATCATCTCAAAAAATATCAATATCGCCCATTTTTGCCATGAAAATATCGCGATGATAATATTTTTTTTAAGGAAAATATCGATATTTTTAAAATATTTCCGACAACCCTAATGCTCGATGATAGAAAAGCTTCCAGAGTCACATCTGGTCCTACACATCTGGTAAACAATTTCTCTAATTATTGCCAAAAAATACCAATGTAAGTCAAGTAATAAAACACGTTCTATTTTTCCCCGGTTAAAATCGCTTTTAAACCGTAGCTCAAAAATTTTGTGTACTTATATGAGAGCGTCGACTCTTATGTACTTCAAATTGAAATTACGTGACTCAAACTGATAAGTGCCAGTCAATAACCTAGTGAATACCATAAAATAAACAAAAGAAAATGCATTTAAAAGAGGTGTACAAACACGCATACAATAATCGCTTGTTAATGTGTGAAACGTTATCGCAGATTGATTTAAAACGACAAATAATCTTTTTTTGATATCCAATATTTTCAATATTGCTAAAATGTCACCTTTAAAAATCAAAATAAATCATATTTATTAAATTGGGATAAAATTAATATAAATGAAAATGGTCTTTTGCTAACAATCAGGGGAATTTCACTTTTTTAACCATAATCAAAATTTTTGTATTCTGTCCTAAAAAAAAATTGTAAAATGACCGCAGTCTTATCTAACTATTTTATGAGTGTTTTTTAAAAGAAAAATCTATATCTTTTGAAAAAAAAAAAACATAATCGAATATTGTAATCTAATCTATATCTTATACCCGCTACCCATAGGGTAGAAGGGTATTATAACTTTGTGACTTCAGGAAATGTTATGTAACAGGCAGAAGGAAGCATCTCCGACCCCATAAAGCTTATATATTCTTGGTCAGGATCACCAGCCGAGTCGATATAGCCATGTCCGTCTGTCCGTCTGTCCGTCTGTCTGTCTGTCTGTATGAACACCTAGATCTCAGAGACTATAAGAGATAAAGATTCCAAACTTGGTACCATTATTGGTGTATGTCCTACGCAGATCAAGTTTATTTTAGATTTTTGCCACGCCCATTTCCGCCCCCTAAATCGAATTACTAGCGCAATTTTAAAGATAGAGTGTCGATGTTTCGATGAATCCCGAGAATTTGGTCGCGATCGGATAAAATACTTGGAAGTTGTTCAAGAAACAGATTTGTAATATGTATATATTGGACTATGAATGTACAAATCTACCAAAAATACTTTTATATTTTTGTATATTTGAGCTGGATAGCGGGTATATCACAGTCGAGCACACTCGACTGTAGCTTTCTGTCTTGTTTTTTTCACACAGCAGAAGTCCAAACGGATATAGTCAATTACTCAGGACGATAAGCATTTTCAAACCAAAAAAAAAAAATGTTTAGAAAAGTTTCTTTCGAGAATATTAAACCTTCTATAACGAATTCCAACGTACGTACATACATCGATATATACATATATAATATTCGTATAACACAATAACGGAAGATTTCTTCTAGAAAATTGGACAAGGACACTTTAGCAAAGTCTATAAAGGGTCGTTGTATGGTGAAGATGTGGCTATCAAAGTATCACCGTTTTCCAAAGCTATAGAGGAGAAAATTAATGGCGAAATTAAGATTATGGAAAAGGTTCACCATCCTAATATCGTTGATTATATTGCGAATTTGAAAACAGAGTCTACATTTTATTTGATTTTGGAATTTATGACGGGTCCGACCTTACATTACCTAATACATTCACGGCAGAAGGACGCCAATGGAGAAAGCATTCTTGAGCACACATATACAGACGACGAGGCCATTAAGTTGCTAGCTCAGGCAGCCAAGGTAATAAGCATGAACATGATATGATATAGTATATGTATGAACTTCAACTATCAACTACTATACAAATGCATTTTATCCCAAACGTTTATGTAACTAGGGACTTGCCTATCTGCATAAGATGAAAATAATTCATCGTGATGTAAAACCATGCAACATGTTGCTTGATAAACACAAGAAAATCCTAAAGCTCTGTGATTTCGGCCATATGAAAGAGCTTTGCACCTTAATGACATCCATGTCTGGCACTATCGCTTACATGGCACCTGAAGTATACAAAGAAGGCACATACAACGAAAAATGTGATGTTTATAGCCTAGCGATAACATGTTGGGAAGTGTTTAGCCACAAGCCGCCATATGAAGAAAAAGACCTATCAAATATTTTCATTTTCCTAGAAAGGATGTCTGGGAATTGTATGTATGACAACATCATAACGAAAATTTTGATTCAATCAATGTTTCTCTTTCTATTTACCAAGGTTTTCGGCCAGCAACGCTGTATCTACAGTGTCCTAAGCATGTCAAAGATTTAATAGAAACATGCTGGAGTCCTTCACCAGAACATCGATTGACCATGGACGAAATTGTGAAAACCTTAGAAGGGGAAAATGGTGGCAACAGAGATTGAAATTACATTTGCTTGGATGCATTCCGACATAAACAACTTCGAGCTATTTAAGGAAATTTGCTCGATATATATATTTAAACTACAATTTATATATAATATATGTACATATATATGCACATCTTGTGAACAGTGATTCTTTGCAATTCTTATTAGAAAGTTGTTGTTTCTCTTTGTTGCGAATGCGAATGCGAATGCGAATTCTGTGTTTTGTATAACGAAGTCGGGGATTTGTTGTCCATAGTCCGCGAGCAGCTTTCGTACCTGTTATTTTTGTTTGGGCGGCCGCCGCCGAAGGAAGGAAGAAGATATTTGCGCCATGCTTGGATACATTTAGCCAATGCCAGTGCATTGGCGATTGCAATTTCAATAGCATTGCAGGCTGCGTTACGTTTTCCGCTTTGTTAGAGGCCTGTCGATTGCATGTTGTAACAGGTTGGCTTCCAGTTGGGAATGCAAACTGAGCGGCAGCAGCAGCAACAGAAGCAGAAGCAAGCAGCTGATAAAAGTATCTCGAATGTAAAATTCTTAACGTTTCGTTTTGGAATTTATTTGGTTTTTTCGTTCGTCTTGCGGCTTTAGCTGTTTTCTTGGACCAAGTTGAATGATTGGGGTTGGCACTCACTGCACACGGTCTTGTGTGTTGCGATTGGAGTTGGGGATCTTGGAATCGGGGTTCAGAGCTTGTTACTGCGCGGAATGCATTTACGTATTTCATTCGTTTTTGTTTTTTTTTTCTTTTGTTTCGTTACGTTTCTGTTTGTGTTTCTGTGTTTTTTTTTTTTTTTTTTTTTTGCCCCCAACATTTGCCTGGCCCGTTTGTAATTGGCAATGAAAAATTCCAAGTGTTTTTCAAAGTGCTCTTTAGATGGCCTAATGCAAGCCAGCAAACAAGCGAACAAACAAAGAAAGCAATTTCACAACATGCACACACCTTCCTTGCACATTCATAGTTAAATTAATACATATGTATGTGAGTTGCTTCGAAAAGTAATACAATAAAAATACACAAAATCAAAAAAAAAAAAAAAAAAAAAGTAAAACAAAAATGTTGAAACCAAACAATAGCAGCAAGCATGCAGCAAACGTAGTTGTCCAAAGATGCTCCCCACTTCCCCCTCCCGCCACCAACCAAGGCATCGACAGGGGCGACGGCTGGGGGGAGGAAAGCATTACGAACTGTTGCTGCCACTCGTAATCCTGCTCTTCGTCTTCTTCACTGCTGTTGGCATCAAGGTACAAAAACCAAAAGCCATATTAAAAATTCCAAAGCGCAAAAGAAAATATTAGTGCACAGTTTGCTCATTTAATGTAAAACATTTTTGCCATTTACGAGAAAAGCACACACACACACACACACACACACACACGCACACTCGATATTGTTGATTTCTGTTTCTGTTTCAGATTTCATTTTTTTTCTACTCATTTCAATATGAGTGCTCGTGTGCGAATACTCGAAAGAAAGAAAAAAAAAAAAGGTGATGCACTCAGAAGAACCAAAAGCACATGTTAAATACTACGAACGCAACGAACAGATTATTTTGACTGATTCATTTTATGTCAGGTTGCTTCATTGCTTCATTGCTTCAATTATTAGTCGCTCATTGAATTCTGTTGGTTTGAGTGAATGTGATTTTTTATTCATTTTTTATTATTATTCGGCACCTGTTTAAGCTAATTGATAAGCAGACCCTTAAGAAAATTGAGAGCTGGAAGATAAAATGATTTTTCGATTCGATGCGTATATGTATAAATAATTGAGGAAAGCGTCGCAAAAACTATTATGATTTACAGTTGTAAATCATCAATTCAATCACATATTTATTCGGCCAAGTTGCTCAAAGTGATGATCTATTTGGCGACGAAACTAAACACATCAATTATTTATGCCCAGTGGGCATATAGACACTTATTTCTGATTGGCATAAACAGCCTGTGTGCGATCTTGCCAGTCACAAGAATGAAAACACAAAGAATAATGATATTAATTAAGCTCCAGAGAGTCTGCACACTATTTGGGTGTATAATGAAGTGTGTGTGTGTGTGTGTGTGTTGGTTGGGATATTGTAGGTTTCTGGGACCAGGAACGACGATCGTTTGGATTAAGATGTAGTCTCGCATTTACAAATGCACCATCTGAGATTGTGTACAAATAATGTAAAGCCAAATTTATGCAAAACAACCAAAAGCTGCACGAGTCTCTCTGAATGTGTGAATGTTCGAGTGTGACTGTGTTTGTGTACAAATGAATGAATCGTTCATTTAAATACGAAAGTCTTTTGGCTAGACTTTGGTGCTGTATCTCTCTGTATGTACACATGTATGTACATATGTACATGCATACATGTATGTTTGTATGTAGAATATGTGTATGTATGTATCTGTCTTTTTTTTTTTGCTTTTTGCTTCTTGTCTTGTCTTGTGCTGCGTTTATATATAGACAAACTAAAACCAAAATCAACCGACTGCGGATCGACATAGACATAGACATCGCCATAGCCATCAACATCGCCATCGCCACCGCCATCGACATCGGCATCGACATCGGCATCGCCATCGACCGTCTGCACACATGCTGAGAGCTGTTTTGTTCACTTTCAACACACTAGCCTTAATGTCTAATGATGTTTGGCCCCTTACACGCGTAAAGTAGAAAATTATTTATTTTTAGTGCGCGCGAACGACGCAAACGCAACCAAAATCAAATAATGAACGCATCAACCTTTCGAGCACAAATCGGCAAGCATTGAGTGCTTTATCGCTCCTCGCATCCCCCTTCGCTCCCCTCGAGCGGGTCACTCCCGACCAAGACATTTGCCATTCCCCCTGGCAAGAAACACACACACACACACACACACTTACAAATGCGTGTGTTCGCGAGCATTGTGGGCGGGCTAGGTCAGAGACAGTAGCAAACACACACATAAACACGCACACAATGAGTTACAACTGTCAAGTCGATTGCCGCTAACTCGCTCAAAAGCTCAAGACTGTGACGACGACGACTGAGATGAGATGGCGATGGCGATGTTCGCTGCTGCTGGCTTCGGCTTGCGCAGTTTTATCATCGCGAAATGCACACGAGGCTCAATTGCCGAACGGCACAATCCCAACCCCCGGAAGACCACGCAACAACAACCCCATCATCGCGTCGGCTGAGCACCGACAGAGGACGAGAGCGAGCGAGAGAGAGAGCGAAGTCGGTATTGAGTCACATTCATTTGCTGCTTTACTGTTTCTGTCTCAGATTCAATTGCGGTGTGCGTGTGGTGCTGTGCCTGCAGTTGAGTGTGTTTGAGTATGTGTGTGTGTGATGCGTGTGCCCACAATAATTATGGCCATTTCATAATTTTCAGTTTGTGCGCGTCTTTGATGAATCGCCCCCCACAACGTTAACCACTACACACACACACACACGCACACAACATAGAGACACACGCATGCACACTCACTCGTCGCGCTCTCTCACTCGCTCTCATGCAAACGGCATTGAGTGGAAGTTTTAGCAGAGAGTTGAGTGGAATGGCGCGAACAGCTGTTTTTTGGGCGACCCAGCAACATGCAGCCAGAAAAGCGGCGGCAAATTGCGTACTCCGCCAATATGCGCAACAATGTTCAACGATGTTCAGGCAAAGCCACCCACGCCCCAGTTCCCCCGCCCGTTCTACAACCCTTCCCCTCGCCGCGACACCCCCCAGTGGCAACTGAA
This sequence comes from Drosophila siamana, assembly GCA_035047445.1. Taxonomy (NCBI): domain Eukaryota; kingdom Metazoa; phylum Arthropoda; class Insecta; order Diptera; family Drosophilidae; genus Drosophila; species Drosophila siamana. The sequence continues at coordinate 3,054,365 of JAWNPP010000068.1, forward strand.
GCCTGTGCGCTCTTTGTGCTTTGCGGTTTCAACACGCAGATCACATGTGGCACCCCACTAGGCGCTACACTTGTACATGGACATACATAGATATATGTGAACATACATACATACATACTATGGTTTGTTTAATTTATAGCAATTAATTCATCGGAGGCGTGCATTTTAAATGCCTGTGGCCAGTGACAATTTCATTGGGTTCAACAAACGCAAATTACATGCACATACTGCATCATATTCACAAGCATATATTTACACAATGCTAGTTGGTTTATGAATGAACATTTTAGGCAAGTCTACTTGGCAATTATAAATAAATTTGTTATGAACTCTCAAAAAAAAATAAACAAAAAAAAGAAAAGAATTAAAGAACACTTAGTGTGTCTTAGAATTAAGATTATTAACATTGCCTGTTGAGTTAGCTCATCGCATAAGTATGCTTATATGTACATACATGCATATATATAATACATATATCTGTACTTATGTGCGTACAATTCATTTATTCATTCGATTTACAAATTAATCCCTGGCATTGATACGAGGTCAACTTTGGCCAGAACCGGCGCCAAAACAGCAAATGATGAAACCAAAATAGAAATCAAATGATTTGTGTTAAGTGCCGCGTTGAGAGCCTGACAATCGGTGGCGCATAAGTATCTTTTAGGAGCCCCTCTAGCACACACTCACACACACGCACACACACGCACTTGCTTGCTGACACGCACATCACATCCACATCCACGCACGTGCAATTGCACTCATTTGTCTCTTTCTATGGGACAAATCGACTTTGAGCGCATTTGTTAGTGGAGTCTCCTTGCGCTCGGCTTGCGTTTATGCCATTCTGTGTCATGTTTATGTTATCGCTAAACATGTAATAAAGTTTCGAATTTGAAAACAAAATTCGAGTTATCGGAGTTATTGACACGACTTCATTTAAACATTTAAAGCTTCATTTACTTTTAGTTAAGTGCACTTGCTTATGCTCTAAGTACAGATTAATTAGACAGCTGCTAAGAAAAATGTATTGGAACACTTAAAATTTGCGAGTCAAATACATCATTCAACATTTTACTACTGGGCGAATAAATCATTTAAACTGAAATTAACAAATTGTACATAAATTATAATTTGCTTAATTAAAACGTGAACATTAATTTTAATAAATAAATGAAGTGAAAGCATTTCTTATTCCAGTTAAAGAAAAATAGTTGACTTTCTGGAATAAATAATAGCCGATAAGGATGTTGTAATGACTACATATGAACATTTCCAGAAAAAAATTGAAAGAGCAAAAAGTACAATACAATCAACATTTATGTATATGCTTTCAAAATTTAATTGAATGTAGTTATGTAAATGAGAGCAGAAAAATTATTTCTTTATGAAATCTATTGGACTAGTAACTTCGATCCTTCCAATTGATACAAGTGTTGTTTGATAATAAAAAAAGGTTCAAATTGTGTGCAGCAAATTTGTTTTAGACGTTTTCAAATTTCGTGAAACAAACTTGAAACTTACTTCCTTTTTTTTGCTTTAATTGTGTAAATCGGTTTGCTTGATTTCAACCGAATATTGTTTTTAATTCAGTGCCATTGAACATGAAAATATTTCCAGGCAACAGTCGTTTAAAGTTTTCGTTTTTAATATATTGTCGCACAAATGTTACATCGAGTCATTTTGGAAATACCCACATTCATAAATACGCAAATCTTTCAATGAGTTTAACTAAACTTTAATTTAACAAAATGGAAATTGCAAACCACAATTTCACATTAACAAAAGCAAATGTTTTCCTATTTTTATGGTTATAGGTGGTATTTAAAAATAAGAAAAGTAATTTTAATGTTTGTATATGTATATATACACATAGAACAAATATCTATTTTAAACAAAATACTTTTATATTTTGTGTAAATTCCAGTTTAGAAGTCGTAGTAGAATTTAGAAGTTATATTAGTATAATAGTAATAAGCGTCAATAAGGTATTATCCACGGCAGCATGCGTTGAAAATAAGTAAAGTTTGTTAGCACATTTAATCCCTGAATTGTGGCCAGAAATGTGTATTAATATGAATAAGCAAGTTCACAAAACATATGTTTAGCACATTTTGTAAAAATACGAAATTCTCGTCGATCTTCAAATCGTACAGCGTGTAAACATGGCACACATACACTTATATCTGGATACTTATTGAGAATCAAGTCACAGCAAGTGTTCTGCGTAAGCATGCAAGTGTGTGTGTGTGTGAGTTGTGCCGAATAAAAGCGCTCAATAGCAGACATGGAAAGCAACAACACGTGTTTGAGTGCAACTCATTTCAGCAGCTAACCAGAACAAGAACAATAACAACAACAACACGAAAAGCAACAGCGGAAGCTGATTCATGCGCTGTGTGCACTTCACTCGCTGTACGCTGTTCGCTGTTCGCTCTCGTGCCGTCGAGACAACAACAACGTTAGCGACAGCGGCAGCGGCAGCCGCACCGAGTGTGCCGCAATAGCAACAACAACGACGATTCTCTCACCAATCGTTCGTTTCTCGCTCTAACCTGCTCATGCTCTTGCCTTCGCAGTCGCCATCTGAGTCGCTCTCTCACTCTCTCTCACTCGCTATGCGGCTCTCACTGTGCACTCCATTCAGCTGTTGAGGGACCAACTTGGTGAGTAAATTTGCTGTATCTGCCTTATGAGTGTGTGTGTGTGTGTGTGTGTGTCGCGCGCATATCCAACAAACTGTTGGGGCTCGGTCTTCGGGCATGATTCGTGTGCTCTGCTGCTCACGAGGGGCGCGTGTGTGTGTGTGTGGACGTGTATCGTATGGGCTGCGTGTGTGGGTAGGTTGGCAGTTTTATACTGCACGGCTCGCTCGCGCGCAATGAGCGCTTTTGCTGTTTTAATTTTTGCCTGAAATACATTTTGAGCTAATTTCGTATTGGTAGTTTTGTTTATACCGTCGGTTGTGTTGGCGTCCACATTTTGTATGCGAAAGCAAGCGCAGCACGTAGTTAACAAATTCAAATTCAAATAGCCAAATTATCCAACAAAATAACCAATTCAACATCGACATCGACATCGACAACGCGCTGTTTGCCTAGACAATCTTGTATGTGGTATAGAAAATTTCTATTTGTCTTGTGTGCGGTATATGGGATTTGTATACTACATATATGAGAAACAATAAGTTGTTAATATGTGCACATCTTTGGTAATCGGGTCGGAGGAGCAGAACGTTTAAGAAAATGCTGAAAGCGGGCAATAGAAACCGAAACAGAAACAGAATCCGCATTCGCACTCGAATCATCTGTTCTGATACATGAAAACTTGAACAGCGTGTGTGCCGCCTACATTCACATTCGCTGGGCAAAACAAAAAAATGACAAAAATACACACAATACAATAGAGTACAAGAAGAGCAACAACGCCAACAGCAACTAGAACGGCAGCAGCAAACGCAACAGCATAATAGTAGTATATGTATGTTGTACGTACACATAGCGAAAGAAATTGAATTGAATTCGCAAACGGTAAAGGCAAAGGCAACGTCAACGGCAACGGCGAAAAATCAAATTATAATTGCATACGCACGCACACATACATATACAGCAGATACATATCTATTTGTACATCTATGCATAGACGTCTGTAGTACATGTTCTCTATGTAATATAACTTTGAGCTCTGCCCAAAAACCAAAGTGTCGTCTACGTGCGTGTGCGTGTGCGGGCGTGTGTGCGTGTGCGTGTGCGTTAACGTACACGTGTGTGTGTGAACGCGCGCGTGTGTTAGTGTTCGTGTGCGTATATTTTATATGAACAGTTTTGTTGTTCTTGGCGCACACACGACAATCAATTTTTTTTTGCGCACATTTGATAGTGTGGTGTGTGTGTGGCATTTTTTTTGTTGTGCACTTTTTTTTCGTGGTGCCTCAGTGTGAAAGGTTGCGCGAGGGCAACTGTTGCACAAACTCAATCAGAGAGAGATTCCATACAAAAAAACAAAAAAAAAAAAACAGCTACATCGCAGCAGCAACGACAATAACAAGCAACCAGCAACAGCATCGACAACAACAGCAGCAACAGCGACAACAGCAGCAGCGATTGCGCGCCTTTTTTATGCATACACACAAATACATTTACATTCGCGTATTTGGGTTTGTTGTTGTTGTGTTTTTGTTACTCTCGTCTCTGCATAATAAATGAGACAACTAAACACATGTTGATGTGTTGTTCAAATTTCAATTTAGTTAAAGAAAAGCAAAAAGGCGCGCCCAGATAAGATACAGTTAGGCGGAAGAGCAGCAACAACAAACACCCAGCAAAAGAACAGCAGACGAAAGCAGCGACAGCAACAGCGGCAGAGACAGCGACAGCACCAGCAGCAGCAGCAGCTTCACCTGCTAAAGCAGAGCTTACAGTGCCAGAAGACGGCAAACTAACAGAGCAGCAAGCGAAAGCAGAAGCAGCAGTAGCAGCGGCAGCGGCATCGCCAGCAGCAGCAGAAGAAAAAGAAAAAGAAGAGAAGAAGCACAGCTAGAATTGCGCTGCGTCGGCGACAGTCGCTGAAGAATATGCGACTGTCACACATGTGTTATACTACAGCAGGCAGCAGCAGCAGCAGGTGTGTCTGTGTGTGCGCGCGCGTCTCCGTGAGTGTGTGTTACATATTTGCACCTACTTCGGCAGCAACAACAACAGCAGCAGCAGCAACTACAGCTACTCTGTAAATGAAAGCAAAACACACAACAACAAAAAAGCGAAAACAAACGAAACAAGAAAGCAAAAAAAAAGAAAAAAAACCAAAAAAAAACCCACAATGTTATACATGCTTGTAAAGTGGCATTAAATTGCAACAATAACAAAAATCAACAACAGCAGCAGCAGCAGCACCAGCAACAATAATAATAATACATGGCAACAGCGCCCACCAAGTGTCAATAAAACAACAACTAAAGCAGCAAAGCACAGAAGAAGCGAAACAACAACCAATAAAAAACAAAAACAAAAACATAATAATAAAAGCTACATCAGAAGCACAGAAGGTTGCTCGAGAAGAGCCCCGCGAGCTTCGAACTCGAACTCGCACTCGAATTTGAATTCGAAGAGTCGACTTCGAAATTTAAGTTTTCAGTTTTCTTTGCACCGCCCCGCCGGCGGCAATCTTGAAATTTTTGTGTCAACGCTGCAGTTTCGAGCCCCCCAGTCTTCGGCTAACGGCATTTCATATTTATTTATTTTACTTTTTTTTCGAGTGTGTGTGTTTCGTTTCATTTTCAATTCAGTTTTTTTTTTGTTTTTTTTTTTGGTTTTTTTTTGTGTTGAGAGGGAGGGGAATGCTTTCAATTGTTGTTAAGTGAATGGTGCAAAAAAGCGGAAAGCTGAGTGAATGCAGTGAATCAATCAAATCCACGATCAACAATCGCCGCATCAATTTTGCAACACTAAACACCAGCTGCATGCCCCACCAGCAAAATCAGCAACAGGAGCGACAGCGATAAACAACAACAACAACAACACACACACAGACACAGAGCAACCAGAGAGCAACAGCTTCATCAACAGGAGCAACAGTAACAATAACGACAACAGCAACATGGATTGTGATTATTCGAAATTTCTATACAAAAGTAAGTAAAACCAAAAACAAAAAAAAAATAAAAATAATTGATAAACCCAACCGGAGTCCATCAGTTGAGAGCGCGGTGCTCGAAACATTACTAATCAGAAAGCCGTCGGATGATTCATATGGGGCGAACGGCGGCATATCGCGTAACATCAGCGGCAACAGCAGCTATCGCTTAATCTGATGCGTGGCTATTGTTATCGCTAAAAAAAAAAGAGCTTCATACTATATATACATACATATATAATCGCCACTGATATGCTGTGTACAGTCGTATATGTAATGAAGTAAATTCAAGTACTGGAGCACGACCATTCATAATATTATGACTACTCGATATACTCAGATAGCATCAGTGTCATTCATGCCGCTCAACTCTGGCAGATCAACCAGCGACTTCCTATTTGGCGATTTCATTTATTCCCGAACTCAAAGATTTTATACATGTACATATGTATTCTTAAGTTCATGTCTTATTTTATTATTCTTTGGTAGTGTTGTTTGTAAACGTTCCACTGGCTTTGCTGCTGCTGCAGCTTCGTTATCTGTTCGAAAAGATTCCAAGTTTTTGACTTACGTTGTCGTAGCACTTTTATCACCATCTTGTACGTTAGACTTTTATGCACAGCGAAAAAGTGGAGGAGAGCTGCTCTAAATGCCATGTCCATTAATGAAATTAATGAATGCGAAGCTATTGGGGTAATTACAAAATGATTGGCAAAAAACATTCGCCATGATTGCGGCTAGTTGCAATTGTTGAAATTTATTTCACTGCAATTTAGTTAATTATATCGATAATCCCCAGGCATTTAACGTATTAAACATAATAAATACAAGATTTGCTATTTGCTTTTTGCTATTTGCTATTTGCAAGTAGAGTTTATTAGTGCACTTACGTGTCCATACATTTGGCATGATCAGTTTACAAAACTCATTTCATGAAACGCGACTACGTGAATTTGAGTTATGAGCCAATGGAAGTTGACCATAAAAACAACAAGGTTTTGTGGGCGAAAGAAAATAGTGACAGTTGCTTAAGTAAAATATATGAAATTAGCAATTCTATCGTATGGCTACGAGTACGGGGAACGGATCGTGGAGTTAAGTGGAGTTTTTTTTTTTTTTTTTTCGTCTCTCTCTTTTTTTTGCAAGCCTCAAATGGATATAAATTACACTGCGAATCTCGTGAGAAGTAAGTCCATCTATTAAGATACTAACTGAAAGAATACTCGACTGTTTCCATAATTGCAGTCCACATATTTTAATAAGATTTAAGTAAAATCAGAGCACTGTGTGCTATAAAGCTTGTCTCGGGAAAGATCTGCAATACCCGCTGCCGCAGAGAGAGACTCATTTCTGCTAAAGATTTATTTTAACTGCTGACGACTAGTCGACGCAACTAATCTGTTGCCAACTACGTGACTTAGACACATCCATATATATACATTTCTATATTGTATATATACGAGTACTGTATATATCTATATATACATATGTGTATGTATGTATGTATAAAGTTTGAATTCTTCGCTGCGAGAAAGTCTTGAACATATTTCACTAGGGAATAGACGACAAACAGAAGGAAGCTAATGCAAATCTTTTCGATGTGGATAAAACTTGTTTTCTTCTTTTTCTTGTTTTTGTTTTTTTTTTTTTTTTTGGCTAGACACACAAAAAATGTGACTGATCCGTGGTCGCTTGGGGCTTGGCTTGGGGGGGTAATACGATGCCAGAAGACAAGTGGTTGTGATAAGTGAATCGCAGTTTTCTTCACATCAATGAGAAAGCAAACTATATTTTCGGACATTTGATATTTATTTTGATGGGACGTTTTTGAAAACAGATTTCCATTTATAAGTACATACATACTATATATACGCGAGAATGTTCGTTAGAAGTTGGCAGAATGTCAGCACTTTTTATGCGTCACATTGCCGGGGATCGTGCGCCGCCTCAAGAGCGACTGGGACGGCCAGAGGGAGAGAGAGAGAGAGAGATGGAGGGTTTAAGGGCACACAATTTGCAAGCTCAACTCATTTATATTGGGTATACAACGAAATTGAATCCCTTGCCACTTTATCAGTATTATTCATGGGGCTCTGTTCTGTTTGGATAATTAGTATTGCACTTGCTAGCAAAAAAAAAAAAAAACTGAAACTCCGTTAACGTTGACTGCGACGCCGACTGTGACAGCGACAGCGACGGCGACGGCAACGGCGACGAGTTGTGGAGGCGGATCGAGTTTTGACGAAACGGGGAAAAAGTTGTCGCCACGCGACATTAATCGATTTGGAAAATTTGATGATGGGAAGTGATTCCGACTCCGATTCCGATTCCGCATGCATTTATTTACATTGGCTTAACGCGACTCTGCCGACGGCATCGGCATCGGCATCGGCAACGCGTTCTGTCGGCGGCATCGGCTGTCAGCGTCATCGAATTGCCAAGCTAATCGGAAGCAGTGGTGGAGACGAAACGAGTGGAGGGGGGAGAGGAGACGAGGTGCTAAGTCTAATCAGACTGTCAACCGCCATTCTGTCAATCAGTCTGGCACTTTGTCAGTACGCCAGTGTTGTTTGTTAGTTTGTCAGTTTGTCTGTTTGTCTGTTTGTCAGTGCGTCGGCTTTGCATTACTTGAGACAGCGCAGTGAAGAAGCTAATTGAATTTGTTCTGCAAATTGCCGCTACATACAGACGAACATACACAGAGAGAAATTAACAATCAATCTGCTGCGAATTGATAGAAATGCTGATGAAAAAAAAAGTCCTGTTAGCTTGATGCTTTTTCGCAGCCGTCGAAAGCGTGACAGGCCGGCAAGGCTGGCGACATATTTGCATTAGCAGGCTGGCAACATTGTCACACAACAGCCGTTTAACAGAATTCGTAATGAGTGCTGTACAGCAACTGTTAAAGTCAGAGCGTCGCTTAGTTTACATTGAAGATCAAAAATGAAAGTCAGAAATGCAAATGACGTGTAAATAAATATATTATCTAGAATTTGGCATATTTTTTGTTGTCGTGTAACTGCAAACATTATGCAAGCAAGATGTGCAGACATCACATACTTGAGTCCAAGTAATTTTGGGTTATAGGGCCAAGTCCAATGAAATGCACTGGCCACCGACGCCGCCGCCACTTAAGACCCAAGCGAATGTTCTTAGTTAATTCTGCTGCAATATGTTGCAGCAATAATTCGCTTGACTGGCCCGAGCTACTTGCGGGGTTTCCCAAAAAAAAAAAAAAAAAACTAACGTCGACCGCGCCCTTCCTTCGCACCGTCGATTAAAATAGACGTTGTCATTCTTTTGGAGTTCTTTAAATTGCAAATCGAGCTTCATTCACAGTATTGTTGTTTTGCATCGAATCGCAATCGCAATCGCAAGCTGAGCTCAATTTCATAAGCAGACCGCAAACGTCAACGTCTCGCCGTCAGCTTAAGCGCGTCGTCTTCTCATATAACCACGAATATAACGAATATAACCAATTGTTATCATAGCATTCATGCATCATATACGCGTTGCGAGTTCGAGTGCAAGCACTCAAAACTATCTGGCGATGTTTATGTTTATGTTTCTGTTTCTGTTTCTGTTCTGCCACTGTAAAGTGCTTCGCCCCGTTGTCGTATATTGAATGAAGGTCGATAACGAGGATCTCGACTATTATCTACGGCCGTAAGCTTATTGACCCACCCGACCGCATTATCAATATTTATGCGAAATAAATGCCTTTGGGTTTTCACTTTTGTTTTCACGCAGCCGTCTTGCCTGATATGCCTGATAACAATCATTAAAGTTCTATTGCACAAAAGTGAATTTTACTGTCAGCCACAAATTTGCCTTGGCAACGTTTTGACACTCGCTGAAGACTCGAATCTATTATTATTATTATGGAACAGCCAATGGGAATATTATTTACCATGAGTTGATATAGATTTTATATCTAAATCAGTTAGTTAAATGTAGCACTAGTAATGCTCAAAGATGATCATTTACAATCACTATTTCATTATATAATAATCAACTTGTATGCCAAGCGATCTTACTAATATATGCATATATATTTCTTATTTCTAGTCAGCTAAAGAAGTTGGCATTTTAATATTTTGTTTTATGCAGATTAAATTCGCTTTCAATTTTTGTCTGCTATTTCTTTCCTCCTCCAATCCACTTCGAAATAACAAATATTTAAGCCACAGTTTGGAGTATGTGCGAAAAATCTAAATATCTTGAGAATTTCAAATGCTATTGATGCAGATATCTATGCAGATGTGGAAGAACTCAGTGGGAAATTACTAAGAATAAACAGAGACATTTGAATGGAAGGCAATATCAAATTATTCGAAAGTTTTATTTTACGCCAGAGATGAGCGAGAGTAAATGTCTCGTTTTTATATATAATTCAGAATCACATGCATATATCTATCGCAATGTAATTAAACAAAGAATAAGCAGCGTCAGTTTACTACAGAGATGAGAGATGGTAAATGTTTAAATATTTAGTTCAGAATCTTACGCATATAGCTATCTAGCTAGATTTGATCAATAGGAAGTTATTAAGAATAAACAGAGACATTTGCATTGAAAGCAATACAAAATTATTTGAATGTTTTACTATAGAATTTTACTCAGAATCATATGCATATATCTATCTATATTTCATCAATGGGAAAGCAGAGACATTTGAATGGAGACTAATAGAAAATTAGTTGAATGTTTTACTATAGAATTTTACACAGAATCATATGCATCATCAATGGGATGAGCAGAGAAATTTGAATGGAAACTACTAGAAAATTAGTTGAATGTTTTTTGCTCCAGAGATGAGCGATAGTTTAAACATATAATTTAGATTCATATGCATATATCTATCTAAGTTAGATCTGAATGAAATGGAGTTATTTGAATGTCTTACTTCGTAGATGAGCGATTGAAACTGTCTTGTATTTTTTTTATATATGTATATAATTCAGCATCTAATCTTGAAGCTTGCAAGCTTGAGTTTAGCTGTGCGAATCAACGCACTTTTGCTGCCGGCCAAGGCGCGTGAACGAGGCAACGAAGAAGCCTTTACGCATGAATGGCGGCAACATATGTGACCCTGCCACTGGCTGGGGTGGCAGTTGCAAGTGCAACTCGAGTTTCCCATGATTAAAACATAATCAATCTCGAGGAGACCGAGCAGGTTTTAGCGGCATGTGGGCACAGCCTTGGATTGGATTGGATGGCGAAACGCGTCTATAGCTAGCTAGCTAGTTAGCTAACTAACTGACTGTCTTGAGTGAATCTTGTTGAAATGTATACGGCCAGCTAGAGGTTAGAGCCCAGTTAGCAGCCGCTGTCGATCGGCAGAAAAATCGCTGCCACATTTCTTTGATATTCGATACGGAGGCGGGATCGCAGGCATGTTGTGTCCTTAAGCGGTGTCTCTGTTGTCCCCCTTGTCCCCCTAGCCCCCCTTAGCCCCTCGCTCCGTTTGTCTAATGTGTTGTCGTCAGCTGTTCTGACATTTCAGCTGAATTGCCGGCCGGTCGCGCGTATCTGTATCTGTATCTGCAGCCCTGTATCTCTAGCTGTATCTGTATCTGTATCTGTGGCTGTGGTTGTCCCCTCCAGGCCAGCGTCTTGAAAGTATTTAATACACACTCACACACACACACAGCGACACTCACACACACACACACACAGACTTATGCACACTCGTGCATACTTTGTTTTGTCGTTTTCAACATTTTTCAACGTTCAGGAATTCAAAAAATTCTTTACTTTAAAGTAAAAATAAATTCCATGCAACATCCGCCATGTTGGCTTTGGCTATTTTTGCCGCCGTACTGCGGCAAACGGAGACCCAACCGATGTTATAATGGCCCAGAGCCAAAGCCAGCCAGCCAGCCAGCGAGTCAGTCAGTCAGTCTCTCCCTCTCCCCCTCTCTCTCTCTCTCTCTGCCTCCCTACCGTCTGTCCCCTTCGTCCTCGTCCGCTCGCATTATTTAAGCTGTGCGTCGCGCCCTTTGACTGTCTTCGCACCGGGCAGCAGCTTGGGAAGCTTGCGAACCGTTGAAAGTTCACCGTTCACCTCTCGTCACTCGGCACTTGCCACTTGCCACCTCTCCACTTGCCATTTGTTTTTATTTAATGCTTCGCCGCCGCCTTTTTTGCCCACTTTTCCTCCACTCCCTCCTTCTCTCGCTCGTTTGCCATTTCGATCTGTTTTTATTACTGAAATCCAAGTCAGTTTTCGAGGGTCCCGTCGCAGCCTAAAAAAAATGTGTCTTCTCGGTGAGATTTTTGATTGTTTTCATTTAGCCAACATTTAGCGCCGTGCATCTGCTTAGCTGTCATTTCGTTGCGTATTCTTTATCAACAGTTCGCATGGAAATCTTAAACGAAATAAATAAATGCCAAATACTTGCGGCAACAGCTGAGCAAAAACTTATCCATTTGCTTTAGCTTGGTTTTGCAATCGAAAACCGTTTGCCCAAAAGTTACACAATAATTCCATGACCAGCAGATAATTGAGACGCAATTTGAGGACTTTTTAAACAAGTTGTCAATTGTAGCGCTGGACGATAGTATTTCGATAGTTCATAGATACTAAAAGGCATAAATAAATAGCAAATAGTTGTGGCTACAGCTGAAGGAAACTCTTTTATTCGTTTAGCTTGGTTTGCAATTGAAATATGTTTCGTGGCTAGCTGACAATTGAGCCGCAATTTACCGATAGTACTACGATAGATCATTGATACTAAAAAGGATAAATAATAACCAAATATTTGTGGCAACAACTGAGGGGGCTCTTTTATTTGCTAAGCTTAGTTTGCAATCGAAATAAGTTTCGTGGCTAGCTGACAATTGAGCCGCAACTTACCGATAGTATTTCGATAGTATTTATTAAGCATCGCTAACGATTATTGGTGACACACTCGTTTAATTCGTGCTTCGATTGATCTATGCAATTACAACAGCTGGCCGACATTTATTTTATTTGAGACGATGGTGCTGAAAGTTGCAAATTGGAATGCGATTTTATGAGCGACTTTCAATTTACGTAAAACGTAACAAATATAATGTGAAATGCGGCTGGAGAGCTCGTCACCTACTCGGCCGTATTGTAAAAAGAAATTGAGCAATAAATATGCAGAAGGAACTTTTTCCCCGTGAGCTTCTTTCATTCTAACTTCGAGCTGCGCGCAGTGAGCTGCAAACTTGACAACTTGGACTGCAGCAGTTTGCAGCGATGTTTTGTGGGCACGTCATAAAGCAAAATTGCTGAAGCAGTTTAAAGACAGTTTGGTAATCAGTTTTCTATTATAGAACTGCCGGTTCAAGCTGTGTGTCTTGGGAGTCATAAAAAATAAGAACGAGAACAAAAGCGAGTGTGAATGCGAGTGTGAGTGTGAATACTCATAAAGTGCTGTTTCATTGTGTTTAGAAGTTGGCGCTTCTGTTTGGTGGGGTGTGAGGGGTTTTTGTTGTTGCTTTTCCCGCTCTCTCCCTCGCTCTCTTTGTATCTCGCTTTATCTCTTTGTGTGTGTGTGTGGATGTTTTAATGCGGCTGTTGGTTGTTCTTGTTTTATCTGCTTGTTACAAAATCAATTTTCCACAAATTAATGAGAGTCGCATTTTTTCCGTGCTACTCTTTTCTCTCTCTCTCTCTTGTTTTGTGCAACTTTGCCACTATAAAAACGGCGAAGAACGTTGCACGTGAAACGCTCGAGAACCAGAAGCTGAAGCAGCAACTTTTTAAAAAGGATTCTTCCCATCGAAGTTGTTGCCGTTGCCGTTGCCGCTGCCGCTGTTGTTGCCGCCGCTACGGCTTCTTTTCTGCACAAGATAAAAATATTTTTTAATGTTTTCTTGAGCACAGAAAATAATTTAAGGAATGTCACGTTGTAGCGGCTCTCTTGCTCTCCACTCAGCTCGACGACGACGACGACGCTGCTGTTGCTGCTGCTGCGCTCCTTGTATGCATTGCGCATTTATTTTGGTTCCTTCGCTACCATCTCCGACTTTGACTCCATTGCCACTGCCACAACCCCTGCCATCTCCATCTCCATCTCCATCGCCATCTCCGACTCCGGCTGGTATGGGATAAAAGAATTTCTTATATAGCAACAACTGCTGCATAGCATACATACATCTGTCTGTCGCTCCATCTCCCCTCGCTCCCCCTCCCCCCTCCCCCCTGCAAACGCTCTGACATTGTGTCTACCTACGGCTCGCTCTGCTTTGCTTTGCTTTGCAGCGTTTAGCACTCTATGCATATCCATGAGATTGCAGCGCGCCAATGAAACCAAGGAGCGGGACTTCGACTCGTCGACGACGACGACGACGACGACGGCGACAGCAATGATGGCAAGGGCAACGATAAACGTTCGCTTTTTTTTTGCGCTCATTTCTCTTGCTTTAGTTTTTTTTTTTTTGTATTTATTTATATTCTTCTCCCCGTTTTTGTGTTTTTGTTTTGGTTTCTTTTTCATTTTTTTTTTTTGATTCATTTGAAAAAATTTTTTACTTAACCCCTTATCATTTGGCCGCAAACGCAAAGAACCAAAAGCCGCCGCCGCCGCCGCCGCCGCCGCCGCCGTCGTCGTCGTCGTCGCCATTTTCCACACGTTTTGCGCGCCGTGTGATCGTCGCGCATCCGTCTTAAATTAAAAGCTTTTTTGTCTTTGCCGCAGCAACAACAACGAAATACTTTCGTATTCGCCGCCGCAGCTTAATAAAGCGCATTAATGCCACAATGTCAATAGTGGCACCGAAGTGTGGGCGACGTGGGGCAGCGGCGGAAGTGGCAACAATTATTATTGGGCGCCCACTGCAGTTGAAAATCGATCGAGAAATAAATTAAAAACAAATCCTTTTGCCACCTTTCGTCAACGACATTGAAATTGTTCCATGAAATGTTCCGAAATTCCTTTTATCACGTTTCATTTGTTGCATACTTTCGAGCGCAGGCTTTAATTTCCTCAATCTGCAAAACCTTTTACATAGGTGTCTAAATGTAGATAGAAGCAAGCTTAAACAGCATCAGCCAATTAATCTTGCCATAAAGAGATCTGTAAATATTTTGACTTGCGTCTTTTCTTACATCTGCAACTCTGGTTGTAAAGTAAAAATGCATAATTTAAAGACAACTTTGCGAAACTTAACAAGAAAATAATAAATTTAGAAGCTGCACTTCATTAATTTCTTAGCGTTGTAGCGCTTTAAAGTGCATTGAGTATTTTTTTAGCTTCTTGGCGAATTCGCAATTCGGAACATCGCTAGTTGACAGCGTTTTGTGTCTGCGCCCAAAAGTATGCTGCGAAAACTTCACCCGAAACGAAGTCAGTCTTAAGAACTTGAGGCGTAACTGGAGCCTTTATTGGTTTCTTTTGCTTTGAGCCGTTAAAATGTTTTTGTCTTTAATTAAAATATTAATTAAGGTAATATTAGAATGTTGCCTTACCGCAGCCATTTGGAGCCTTTTTCGAGAAGCTCTCTATTGATTATATTTTTGAAACATTGTGAAATATATATTAAGGAAACAATAGCTTAGATTAAAGACTAAGTGCCGTTATTAGAAACTAACAACCAGCCTAATTTACCATAAACATTTTAATATCATACAATTTAGTTGACGCCTTTCAATATTTCACTTTGAATAAAAATGTATTAAATACGTTGTTATTCAGTGGCTAAATCTTAGCTGTAAATATTATATTATGCTTAGCACTTTTAAAGTGAATTCTCAAAAAAAGTAGTCATAATAAAAGTAATTGTGAGACAACATTTGGTGAAGCTTTAAAAAACTATTAAAATAGACTGCAACTTTTGTCGTCTTTTAGAAAGTTTGTTTGTAATATTTTTGCTGATTACATAGATTATGTAGAACAGAAATACAAGCAACTTAAACTAAAGCAAAATACTTTTGCATATCTTAACACGAAAATTATTGACTATAAGAAAAAAAAACAACGCAATATTTAATTGTGAACAGGCTGGAAAACAAGCAACAAAACGACAACAAATACACGATGTGCCATTTATGATAATTTGTAAATTGCAATCAATTGCTTATTAATTGCGCGCTCGCTTATAAATAATAATTAATGCGCCAACAAAGGTGATTTTCCGTTTAATTTTTGTGGCAGCTTTAGCTGCACTTCGCACTAACTGCAGACGTCAGAGATTTTGTTGTTGTTGTTGTTGTTTAGCGTTGCGAATGCGAACAATTTTCGCATTTTCGCATTTTCGTTTTCATTTGATTTGCTGCACGTTTTTGTGTTCTTTGTGCTTTGCGCCTCGCGCGTTTCGTCAACCGAAATTCGCCTCGTCGTCATCGCCGATGTCGATGTCGATGTCGATTTCGATAGCAGGCCGTCGATTACACAGACTCAGACACTGAGAGACAGAGAGACACTTCGAAGAGTGCAAGCTTGCGCTGTGGCAGCGACGTTGCATCGTTGCATCGTTGCATCGTTGCGCGGCGGTTGCGCTTGCGTTTGGTTGGGTTGGTTGCGCAACCTCAGCGCTGTGGCGTTGTTGCAGCAACATTTGCAGCAGCTGTTGTTGCTCAGCAGTTGTTTATGCTTTACAATCGTTTGCTGCATTTTCGTTGCATTTTCCAATATGTTTTATGTGTGTTTTATGAGCATTTCAAAATGCTCGTTTTGCACTCATTTTGCTTGCAACAGCAGCAATTGCAATTGCCACAACAGCAACAGCAACAATTGCCAACTCCAACTGCAACTACAACTACAACTACAACTGCACATGCATGCATTTATTAGTCATAAACGATGAGCAGAGCAACAACAGCAACAACAAGAAGAACAGCAACAACAATCATAACAACAGTAAATTCACCCACTCGGAGTGTAAGCAGCGTGTAACCATCGCTCTGTACCCACACTCACTTGCTCTCTCGCTCACACACACGCACACACACACTCACACACTCACTTAGTCTAGCTCGCTTGCTCTCTCGCTGTCTCGCTCGCTCCTACTACACATGTAGACAGCAATTCTACATGTGTTTTGTCCCATGAAAGACCAAAGCTCAGCTGCTTTTTTTCACCATCGCTGGCACTTTTTTTTCCTTGTATGTTTTGTTTGTTTTTTTTTTTTTATTTCATTTTTTGTCACTTTCGCAGCGTTTTATTAACCATCAGCGTATTTTATTTATATTTTCATTTTCATTTGTTCATTTATTTATTTACTTTTTGCTGCTGTTTCGCTTTAAATGCGGTAACAAGCGGCCCAGGGGGCGTCGAGCGGGGGCGGGGGGGCTAATGGGAATTACATGGCAGCTTAACGGGGCTGCTGTCGCTGCTTGGCTTGATGTCCACTCGCGCTCCGGGCGCTAACCCAAAATGATTCATGAACACGCCACACAACACACGGCGCAAAGAGATAGTAAGCGACCAAAAAAAAAAAAACAAGTGAAGTGGAAGGGGGAGGAGGGAGGGGGCAGGGGTGAATGGTGGTGGGGGTGTCATAGAGAGGCGAGGCGCATAATTTGATGACAACTGCATTTAGCTATGTGACTTTTCACAGTTTATTCGCGCTGTCAAATTATCACGGTGACATGTCTTCGAAACGTGCAATAATGGCAAATGTTTCCAATTCTGAAATGCAGCCACCTGAATGGCACTTCAGCTGCTTTAGAAGGCCATTAGACCGAACCCAAAACGATTCAAATCGAACTCATCCAATCAAAACTCAACTTTGCACTCGAATGATTTGTCCTTGGCAATCAAATAGTAAATGATTTTTATATATATAGTGAAAACTCTTTTGGGGACACTCCGATAATTTTCTCTAAATTCCATAATTTTCTATATTTTAAAAATTTGTTTTCTAAACTAAATAATTTTGTATATTTTTGTAATTATATAAATTTATAAATTTGATTGTATTTATTATTAAAAATAGTGAAAACTCTTTTGGGGATACTCCGATGATTTTCTCTAAATACCATAATTTTGTATATTTTAAAAACTTGTTTTCTAAACTAAATAATTTTGTATATTTTTGTAATTATTTTCAAATTAAATTCTTTTATTAATTTGATTGCATTTATTACTAATTGTATTATTTTCCTATGTATTTTTTCATTCATTTTAAATGTTGTCACTCAAAACCTCAATTTCATCCAATCAAAACTCAATCTTGCAACTCAACTGATTTGTCCTTTGTTGCAAATGCAATCAAATCTTATATAATTTTTATATATAGTGAAAACTCCTTTGGGAATTCTCCGATAATTTTTTCGAAATACCATAATTTTCTATATTTTAAAAATTTGTTTTCTAAACTTAATAATTTTGTATATTTTTATCATTTTTTTAAAGTTAAATAATTTTTTAGATTTTATTATATTTATTATATTATTTTCCTATGTATTTTTCCAATCACTTTATATTTTGTCATTCAAAACCTCAACCTCAATCATTCATGTGATTTTTTTCTTTTCTACTCTTCTAACTTTCCTCAGCATTTAAGTGTGCTAAATTTCATCACAAAATTTGGTCGCCAAAATATCAGCATCTCTGTGTCTGTAACCGATTCTTGTTGTCTCGATTTCTGCAGAATTTCATCCGCTAAATTTTACCTAAGAAATTCTTCAGAAAATAGTATTCGCAATTCGCTAAGAAAAAGGGTTGAAATAGTTAAAAAAAAAAAGAAACCAAACCAACCGTTTGGCAATTTTCACTGTATTTGATTTATGTTAAATGCTTCTTTATTATTAAATGAACTTAAATAAACTTCAGTAAAAAGAAAAAATAATTTGTGCTTGCGGTAATCCTTTTTTGTTTTATACAATCTATAATGATTTCTGAATTTTGTCCGTCCGAAAAAGCCCAGAAATGTTGCATGAAAAATACTGTTGAAGCTGACTTCTGCTTGCTTGTAATTCATACAATTAATTGTCTGCAAGTTCAAAGATCACTGATTCATTCAATTAACGAACGCTAATTAGAATCACAACACGATAAAAGTCTGGCGAAAAAAGAACTAAAGACATAAAAGTCTTGACATGAGGAGCACAGTAAATTTAACTGCTATTAATTATTTTCGCCAGCCAAGAAAACATTGTAAATACATAATAATGATTTATGGAAACTGAGCTAAAATTATAAAAAAAAACCTGAACAACTTGTCACCAATTTGGAGCCTATTGATTGAGCTGTCTTCAAACTTAAATGCCAAAATTAATGCAAGCTTCGCGAATTCAACTTTGATAAATATAGTTAATAATAATGGAAACAGATGAAAATACTTGAACAACTTGTCAACAATTTATTGCAAATTAAATTTGGTAATTAAGAATGGAAACTGATCTTAAATCCCATAAACAACTTGTCAACAATTTCATGCCTATTGTCGTTGGACTGTCTTCAAACTGAAAATGCCAAAATATCGGATAAATATCACTGCTATTAATTCTTATTGTCAGCTTAAATTTTGATAAATATAATATATAATAATGATATCTGAAAACTGATCGAAAATCCCATAAATACTTGAACAACTTGTCAATAATTTCATGCCTATTGTCGTTGGACTGTCTTCAAACATAAATGCCAAAATATCGGATAAATATCACCACAAATTCAACTGCTATTAATTCTTATTGTCAGCTTTAATTTTGATAAATATAATATATAAAATTGATATATGAAAACTGATCGAAAATCCCATAAATACTTGAACAACTTGTCAACAATTTCATGCCTATTGTCGTTGGACTGTCTTCAAACTTAAATGCCAAAATATCGGATAAATATCACCACAAATTCAATTGCTATTAATTCTTATTGTCAGCTTCGCGAATTTAACTTTAATAAATATAGTTGATAATAATGGAAACTGCTCTAAAATCCTGAAAATATTTGAATAACTTGTCAACAATTTGATGCCTATTGATTGAGCTCTCTTCAATCAAAATATCTGATGTATTCCAGCAAATTCAACTGCTATTAATTCTTATTACCAGCTTAAACTTGGATAAATGTAGTAT
The DNA here is from genome assembly GCA_035047445.1 of Drosophila siamana. Taxonomy (NCBI): domain Eukaryota; kingdom Metazoa; phylum Arthropoda; class Insecta; order Diptera; family Drosophilidae; genus Drosophila; species Drosophila siamana. The sequence goes on from JAWNPP010000068.1 coordinate 3,073,995, forward strand.
ATAGTCATGATATGTGAAGACTGATCTAAAATGTGATAAATACTTAAACAACTTGTCAACATTTTCAAGTCTATTGATTGAGTTGTCTTCAATCTTAACTGCCAAAATGTTTGTTGTGTTCTTCGGTTCCTATAGTTGCAGTTTAAAGTGCATTTCGTGTGTGTGTGTGTGTGGGAGTGTTGCGAATATATCACGGAATGAAGAATGCAACTTATAAGTAGCCCGACCGGAAACCGGGGGTCGTTTGTTGTGCTCGCTATTGGGAGAACGCGTATGCGACGAGTATGTTCTGGTAGTTGAGGGATTCATTTGTTTGTTTCTGGTCTCTGGTCTGTGTTCTGTGTGTGTGTGTGTTGTGTGTTGTGTGTGTCTGCTGGCTCATTGCCTCATGTTGTGTGCGCATTGTTTGGTGTGATTTTTTTTTTGTTTTTGTGTATTTTGTTGTTGATGTTGTTGTGTTTTTTTTTTTTTTGCTTTCCGTTTGCTACCCAAACGATAACAACGTTATCAGTGCACTGCCCAAAAATGGAGCACAAATCAAAATGTAGTTGGATAGCGGTCGGTTGGTCGGTTGGTCGGTGGCTCAGCTCCGATTCGGAACGTTTGGGGCCCATTCGGAGCTGTCCATTTGTCTGCCTACCGATTTGACGGGGCAACAGCCAAAAAATCCCAAAGAGCAAACAAACAAAAAAAACGAACGAATGAAACCAGAATGAAAGCAATTAAACCAATCAACGCGAATGCCAAATACCCTACACATTTATGTGCCGTAAAGAATGCCAGACAGCTTCAACACAATTCAAACTAAATTTCTTATACTTAGCATATGAAGTTTAGTTTCAAATTCAGACTAAATTTCTTATACTTAGCATATGAAGTTTAGTTTCAAATTCAGACTAAATTTCTTATACTTAGCATATGAAGCATAATTTCAAATTCAGACTAAATTTCTTATTCTTAGTATATGAAGTTTAGTTTTAAATTCAGACTAAATTTCTTAAACTTAGCATATGAAGCATAGATTCAAGAATGCCACAGTTTGTCTAACGATTTATTACCAGAATAAAGTAAACGAATTTACATTTTATTATTTGTGAACACAAATCTGCAGTCTTTAAAAACTAAAAGCAAAATTTGTCTGTTAAATATCGCAACAGAGAAATTGAAATTGAAGCTACATTTCTTATTTTTGTACCAAACAAAGTTTCAAGTATTCGATAGAGTGTTAAACGATTTAATTAGATGGCGAATTTTATATACTATTTTATTTTTAAAGCTTGCTAAATTGTCTGAAAAGAATGCCAAACAAACTCAAATTTGTGAATATTGAAAAGTGCAAAGTGAAAAGAAAAATTTCTGTTTTATGATCTCGCGTATGTTTAACGCTTTTTTCCGTACAGAATTGTGTGTCATATTTAGTTCACTTTATGTTCTACTTTTCTTTAGGTCGCATTTGCAACTCAAATACGTATTGCAAATAATTGCAAAGTCAATGTAGAAGTTCACTAACTTGTTGGATTTTGTAGTCTCAAGTGTTTGCAAGTTTGTCAAGCAAATTCTCGAATGAAGGCGAATATATGATTCGAATAGCTGTTTTGGATGGCAGAATGCATATGCCCCGAGCGTGGTGGCAGTGGCAGCTGCAACTGTTGGGGGCAAGCAGCAGGGAAAGCATTTCGCTTTTCATTTGATGTGTGCAGCGGGCTTTAAAAGCGAATGAATGAAATGAAAGAATGGAGTATAAACCGAAAATGAAAATATGTGCAGCATTAATTTCAACGTTACTGCACAATCAGCAACAACGAGTCCTGGCTGCAACCTATTGTAGCCTGCAGCCTGTTACGGCTACAGTTGCGTCCACTGCTTGAAGGCTCGAAGGGGCGACTGCTGTGCGTTGTTCTCGGATGGTTTTGCTCGGTGGTTGCTGACTGACTGACTGCCAGGAGTGGAGAGATGCTGATGGAGACGTGTGGGCGATGGTGATGGTGATGGTTTGATGCAGATGCAACATACACAATCAAAATTCCATTCTGTGTCATGCTCAGAGCATCTGCATCGCATTGGACCAGGGCCTGTGGGTCTAGGTCTGACTGCCGACTGCTGACTGCTCTGTGTGTCCGCTTGGTCGGCAGGCAGTCATTCAGTTAGTCATTCAGCCAAGCATTTAGTCAGTCAGTCAACCAGGCGAACTGTCTGTCCATTTGTCTGCCAGCGTCGGGTGATGGTGGGTGGGTGGAGGGGGTGGAGATGGGGGGAATGGCAGGGGAAGCTCTTGCGCTTCGTAGTTTGCGCATTGTTTGGCCGAAAATCAGAGAGGGAAAATATAATCGAGGCACAACTGAGCACCGAACACCGAGCAGCACTGAGAGCTGAACTGAAATTCCATTGCTGCCGCTGCTGCTGCTGCGGCGTTATAAACAAAATTTGCATTCTTTCGCTTTTTGGGCAGACAACAAAAACACACTCATCGGACCCCCGCACACATGCACAATGTGTGTATTGTATTTTCGACATTTCGGGCATTTCCAACCAGTCTTCGTTTCATTTCGTTTTCGGGGTTTGGGCTTCTGTAAACATTCGGGGCCCCGCCCGCCCCCCGCCCGCCCCGCTGTGCTCGCTGGCTGCTTACACACTTTATCACAGCACAATCACAAGTCGATTGCACAAATTATTCGCATCGCCCGTGCAAACTTCATTCGCCGGCCGTTGAATGAGACGCCCCAAAAACCAAAAAAAAAAAAAAAACCAAAACGAAAACGAAAACTCAACTGTCAGCTGCATGTGCAACGTGCAAGAGACTTTGCTGTACTTCGCCTCTTTGATATGTGAATTCCGCTGATAACCAACGTCCAGCTCGCTGTCAGTCTCTGCTACCCCCCAAAGCAGGAGTGTGGGGGGGGGGGGGGGGGATAGACAACCCTTTGCAATCAAACGGGCAACGGTCAGCGTTCATTGTTATTTAAATGTCGACACAAAAGCAGCCAACTCGCCCGCTGAGCATCCAACGTCCAACATCCAACGTCCTACGTCCATCTGCAGGGAGTCAGGCTGTCATTTGGTTATTGGCAGTGGCGATGCTGAATGCTGGATGCTGGATGGTGGACGGACGCAGTGGCTGCCAGACATGCTCGCTGCTGCACATGTTAATTAACAATTTTGATTGAATTCCAATTTGAGATGAAATGTTTGAGGCACTGCCGTCGACGACTGGCAGACGGAGCAGAGCAGAGTTGCCTTGCGCTGTTCATTTCACCGCACTGCGTGCCGCACACGTGCCGTACACTTTGTGCCGCACAACGTTGCGTATACGGCGCGTAAGCCGCCCGACGCCAGCCACCAACCACCGTCCAGCTTGCAACGTCCACATTAACCACATGCGTTCAGCCCACCGCAACACACTATTATTAACAATAAATATTCATGTGCATATCCTTTTCGGCCATGCCGAATTTCTTTTACGCTCGCAGTTCATTTTCATTTGCATCGACGTTGTTGTTGCTGTTGTTGTTGCCGTTGCTGCTCGACTGCGCACACAAAAATATTGTATTGTTTGTCCGGTTGGCACAATAAATAAAATGGACATACATTCTTTTTTCGCGGAATTTCGCTGCACTCGTAATTAACTTCATAATTAAATTGGTCAAATGAACCCGTTCAACGGCCAACAGCGCCGCACTTTTATCCTCTGCGGTTCTGTCTGCCTATCCAAATACACACACACACACACACACACATATATATATGATATGAGTGTGTTTGTGCGTAACGCAAATATGCACATTTATTTTTTATGCCTTCCATTAAGGTAATCCTAACTGTGCAATGCTGTTTGCTCTCCAAACAGATTACATTCACATCATCTGCTTAATATTTCGTTGCTGTTGTTCTTTTTCCGTCGTATTTTTTAACGAAACATCCACTTGTTTATTGGCGCGAATTGAAGTTTTGTTTTGTGCGCCTCATAAACAAAAACATTCTTAACGATTAAATGTTTTCTTCATCATTGCCAATTGCTTTCTGGCGAGAACAACAGAATGTGTTTGAAAATAAAATTTCAGCCTTTCGCATTTTCTTCAGTGAATAAAAATATCTTTGGAATATGTTGCATTTAATAACAAGGAATTCAAATAACGCTGCAAATTATAAATTACTTGTATACAACAAAATAAAGGGCAACTGTAGTCTTTAAAAAAAGTATATAATAAATGTGTAAAAATTAAAATAATGTTGCAAATTATAAATTACTTGTATACAACAAAAAAAAGGGCAGCTGTGGTCTTTAAAAAAAATATATAATAAATGTATAAAAATTATAAATTAGTTATATACAAATAACTAAAGCGCAAATGTTGTCTTTAAAAAAGATATATCTAATAAATACACTTGAAAAATAAGTGAAAATAATATAAATACTTTTCGCTAAAATCTAGAAGTAAAAAAGGCTAAATTTGTATGTAACTAACAACCAAAATAAAAAAAATATAATAATATTTGTATAAAAATTCAAATAATGTTGCAAATTATAAATATACAAATAACTAAAGCGCAAATGTTGTTTTTAAAAAAATATATCTAATAAATACATATAAAAAAAGAAGTAAAGATAATAGCAATACTTTCCGCTAAAATCTATAAGTAAAAAAGGCTAAATTTGGATATAACTAAAAATTAAAATAATGTTGCAAATTATAAATTAGTTTTATACAAACAACTAAAGCGCAAATGTTGTCTTTAATAAAGGATACATCTAATAAATACACATAAAAAATAAGTGAAAATAATAGAAAAATCGCTAAAATCTTAAGTAAAAAAGGCTAAATTTGCCTCCACTTACTGCTTTGCATTATAGATATACAAACACTTCTGAAATTTACGAATTTTCTAAATGAAGTATTTTTATTCTATTATTATTAATTTCAAAAATAACTGTCACAAAAATACTATGATTTTCGTTTGAGTTTATAGAATTCTATTTGTTCGAGAACTATTTCACAATGAATTTTTAAATTCTGTGCTGTGAAAATTGAATTTGTTCTTCAACTGAATTTGGGGTTGAGCAATCAGAGGGTAACTCTTAGTCGGGCTTGCATGCGTGTGTCGAGCGCTTAATCATTATGATAATCAACTTGATGAGTGTTATGGGAATCTGTGTAAATACATATGCGCGTTTTTCAATGAGCATTCAAGTGCAAATTTGTATTGAAAATACTTGTGTTGTGTTCTCGCTGTGTGTGTGTGTGTGTGTGTGTGTGTGTGTGTGTGTGTGTGTGCGTGCGGGTGGCTGACGACGAGTAAATTTGAGTTGCGCCGTCGACGCCGACTGCGACGTCGCTGCCACGAGTTATCCACATTCGGACGACGGCGTCTGCTTATGACACTTGACATTACACCGCACATTACGAGTAGTCGAGCACTTTGAGCACGTACCGCACGAAGCGGCCGAGGCAGGGACCCAGACCCAGACCCCCATTAGCACCCGGAGGCACGAAACAAGGCCAACTGACTGCAGTGCGACCGACAGAGATAGCAGCTGCAGCAGCAACAGCAATAGGAGGCAGAGTAGGCAAAACAGCTTCATTTGCCGCCTGGCAGAACGGAACAAAAAAAAAAACGTCTCATTTGCTAGCAGAAGGTGCACATTCTTCGGTGCCAAACATTGCTGGCTAATTGATGATGAAGCAACCAATAAATGCACACCAAAGACAAAGCTCCGATTGGCAGCGTACAGAATGTTGCCACAAATTGCTGAATTCAATTTCCAATCGAATGCATTCAAAACACACGCACACACGTTTCGGCTGCCTCAGAATTGGCTTATGTAATGCTACATATTTATTTGTCGATGCATAAACGAAACTATGCACACTGCACCTCACCGTCTGCCTCACTCACATTTCTACTCGGCCACTTACTGTTCGTTTTTTATATACTCGGCTAGCAGGAGATTATGACTTTGTGGCAAAAGGAACAAATGATGTGACAGACAGAGAGAGAGAGAGAGAGAGGGAAGCAGCTTCCGAAACCATAAAGCAAAAAATGTTCTCAATCAGCGTCAGCAGTCGAGGCTGTCCAGTGTGCAATGGAAGCCAAACTTTGTGACATTACTTGTGTATTGTGTGTTCGATTTTAAACACTGGAATTTTGGCACGCACACACACACACACAATAACTGTAATCAGAATGATGTACGGCAACGTCCAAAGGCAGCTGCACTTGCTTAGTTGCTTCGGTACACGGTGTGACCGTGTATGGTATATTTTATACTCAACGAAGAAGCTTTATACCAAAAACATATTTGTTTGCATATTTTAGCATATTTTTGTGGTACATTTTGGCAATCGAGCCGCTTTCTCATTGCTAAACGTTTCAAAATGGTCAAATTTATTGACGGGTATCTCTAAGTCGAGCAGCTTTCTCAGTTGCCTCTTTCTGTCTTTGAACATATTGAACCTTGTATACAGCGAGGTTATTAGGCACATCTCTCGAGAGTTCCAGGTCGCCCATTAATAATTTTACTACGGCAAAAGTCAGTTGCAATGTGCACAGCAAAAGCAGCGGCAAATTGCAAGTGAAAAGCTGCTTAAAACAACCGACTTTCTCGACGGCGCTTTGGGAATATTTGTTTTTCCGTTAATTAAGACTCAACGTAATCCTGCATGGAGTTTCAACAAAATAGAGCAATAAATAGCACTACGATGTTGAAGTGCAAATACATTTAACAACAGTGTGCAAGAGTTATTTTTATGTTATTATTTCTTGTGCTTGGCTCGCAAATGCTGCAGTTTCAAGTGTTTCGGTTGATTAGAAGCCAGCAAAGTGCAAACAACTCAATTGATTTCGTGTTTGCTTCCATTAATCAACGTTTGTTCAACTTTTATTTGCAAATGCACAGAGGAGAGTTGTTAACAAAAGTTATTGCCAACAATGAAAAGTTATTTTTAAGGGCTTGCAATGTGGCTCATTAGCGAAAACCCACAAATAAGCTTTAAAACGATGAAGCAAAAATGTTAAACATGAATAATTCATTGAAGCTGAGCCTGACTGCATCATCAATTATGCAGCTAAAATTTGTACACAATATATAAGCTGTGTGATCTATTAGACAGTTAACCGATGCACGGAGTGTAACCTTTAAAATACCGGGAAACGTTTTGGTTATTAGCAAGATGGGTGTGACATCCTGGTGAGTCGAGTGGGGAGACGGGAGAGGGGAGAGGGGAGAGCGGAGAGCCGCGACTGACAGGTGACGGTAGCACAGTAACTGGCAGGCCAACTATGATAGACTTGTCTGAAATGAAATGTTCAGCAATAAAACAGCAAGAAATAAAGGAGAACGAGGCGAGGGCGGCGATGGCGAAATGAAGCAAAGGAGACAGCGATAGGCGGCGACGTTGCTCGAGTCATTACGAGAACACTGCGTGGATTTGGATTTGGCGTTTGTGGCACAGATACTTGCGATGCGTGGGCGACCGCATAATAGCCATAATCATGTGCGGACCTGCGCCTGGGCCCCACGGCATGGGCTGTGGCTTATGCAAAAAGCAACTGCAGCAACGACAACAACGACAACGACGGCGACGACGACAACAAAAAAGAGCAAACTCGAATTTACAATCGCCGTCGCATCGTTTCTTGTCTTCCTTTTGGCTGCAGGGCATTGTACAATCGCCCACGGTCGCAAACTGCGTGGCATACGGACTACGAGAGTATTATGTAGTCGCATACACACACACACACACACACACACACACACACACACACACATAGACACACACACATACTGACAGATACAGCTACAGTTGCAGATACATATATGTAGAGCGTATGGAAACACATATGTATCTAGATCTAGCTCTCTATCTATTGCCGCGCACAGCGCATTTTATTTTTAGATAATTGCTCTTCCTCTTCACATTTGGCACGGATCCAAACAAAAAGCAACACAGCTACAACAACAACGATGGCGACGGCGACGTCGAGCAGCAACAGCAAATTCAAGATTTTTGCGAACAAATCATAGTAATAACAAGCTGAAACGCTAATCTCTCTCTCCCTCTCTCTGTCCCTCTCTTCCTCTCGCTCTTGCTGTCTCTGGAACGTACCGAACTTTACATGCCCTCCACCCACACCGTGCTCCAAGATAATCCATTTCGAGGTACTCACAAATTGCCCATACACCCACCGTTTACGGCTGGAAACTGAAAACTTCAGCGCTGTCAGACACTGCGATAAGAAAGTGCATCCGACTTTCCAGAGATTACATGACTTGGTCTACATTCCAGAGATTGTATCCAAATTATATCATGATATGCTGTCACCCAGAGTGTGATAAGCTCATGACAGCTGAAGACTCATCTGTTGCGTTACACAGAGTATATATGTATATATTCTTAAAACAACATTAACGCAGTATATGCTCTAAATTAAAACTGTGTATACACTTTATATAGTGTGTGTGTAATATCACAACAGTCAAGAGATTAGCATGCGTTAATAAATGAAAATAAATGCATGAAGCTCTCAATCCAAACACATACTATACAACTTTAGGAATAATGTCATTGATATTTACGCTAAAATCAGCTGCAAATCAGTCGAATTCGAATTATAAAATCATTAAATAATTAATGCTGCTGGCAAAAGAAAATAAGCAAACTTTGAGGCAGCACTTAAAATGTAATATATTTTGTGTTTTTTGGCCAAATCGCAATGCAGTCAATGATTTTTGACTACTTCTTCTCAGACCTTCAAAAGTAATGCCATTGAATTCGCCTTCTGAAATAAATACCGCCTTTGGACGGACAGACAGACGTTGCTGGAATTTTGTTTAGTTCCCACCACGAATTCTCAAAAATCATGTATTTTTACGAATTACAGAAAATAATATTGCAACATGCACAAGAAACATGATTTGCCAGATAGAAACTCTTTGTTCTGTGTGTGTGTGTGTGTGTGTGTGAGTGAAAGTTCTTGGCGCAATAATTGATAAAGCCATGATGTCATTGATATTATACTTGGAAACTGCTGCGAGAGTTGTGACTAAAAATACACACATACATTGTATGGCATGGAGAGTGAAAGAATCAAGTGTGCGCGCTGGATGGAAATGCATTTCAGAATCGAGTGTGATATTAGATAATTGCGGGTACTTACCGAGTCGTGAGTGAATGAAATAGTTGCGATAATATTGCACAATTTATTGCAAGTCAATCAACAAATTAACAAAATAACTAACAATATGCAGCACATTTAATTGGCTTCTTATCAAGCTATTTTTACTGAGAAAGAGTAGTGTGTGTGTGTGTGTGTTTTTGCGGCATAAAGCCCGTTTCGCGTTATCTGAGCAGCTAATCTATTTGGCAGCTTGCTGATTGCCCGGCACTTCGATGTAGGTGTACTAAGTGCAAGTTATCGATAAACGATACGCGCGCTCAACACAACGATTGGCAGTTCAACATGGCGGCACAACAATAGCCTGGGAACTGCACGCACTTCAGAAAGAAGTCGGCCACACTCTGCGATAAAAACAAATCGAAAGTTAATCGAAAAGCGCAGCTTTGTTCATCGAAGTGCTGCTAACACTTACCCGACAGCAATCGCAGCATTGCGATAACAGATACAGCCAAATGTAGAAAAAGGCGCCCAGGAAGGCGACAATCAGGGAGACGCACAGCAGCACAATCAGCCAGAAGACGAACCACAGTGGATTCCGCATCTCGTTCTTGATCTGCGAGTATGTGAGATTGTTGTATAATTTGATACGCTAGTTGTGCAGCCTATCTATATGTATCTGAAGAGCGTTATCATATTGCGAAAGACCGATTGGCGTCGGGCAGGCGAAGAAAACGAACCTTCTCCTAATCGTGGCGTGGCGTCTGCTCGCAAATGAACTCATTGAGCGACTGTCGTTGCCGAACTTAATCTATACGAGTCTTTTGCTTTTGCCTCCCCGACTATCTTGCAATCGGAGTGCGAAACTTTTTGGTCAGTCCAGATACGACGAGGGCCGCGGCATTACAAAGGTTGTCTACTCTCTGGTAAATCGAATTGACCGTGATTGTGCTGGCAGTATCTGTGGAGTCCAGTCCAGTACAAATCGCACAAAATGTGAATTACATTTGAGCTGCGAAAGCAATTGTCGATTGCATGCTTTGCAAACAGCTCAAGCGTAAGAATAATTCAGTTATCGATCTGCCACTTGTTGGAGATTTATCGAAAATAAACTGGTGTTCAATTTAATAGTTTAAATCGCTGCCAGGAGTCGATTTTGTCCTTTCATATCAATGTATTTTTTTTTCCTTTTGCATATATTCTTCCATTTGGAATCAGTTTTCTTTTATCGAATTCGATTGTGCAATTTTTGCAAATTGTAAACACAGCCGAAAACAGCTGATGCGCAGAGTTGCTTTTCACTCTACAGAATCCTGTTGGAATTTAGCGCGCTGTTAAGTTGCAAAATTATAAAAGTTGAAAATTGTTGGCAAAACATTTGCAGTATTTTTGTGAACTAACAAGTGCTTGAGTCCTCGCTAGTTGCTACAAATTGGGGTCTATAGCCGCCGTTAGTCTGCCATCGATCGACAGACAAGCGGGGCTGAAGTCAGTGCAATTTATGGCCTATAAGATTATGTTATCAGAGCGCTGAAGTGTGTGCGATTGCACTTCTGATTTTGGTAATATAAATAATTTATTATTAAATCATTATTACGCAAACATTAGTGTACGCTTTGTACTCCATTTTAATGCTAATCTAGTTGGCGCGCCCTCTCACAAGAGAGAAAGCGGAGAGAGCAGAGAGCAAGCCAGATTTGAAGTCTCTCGCTCGCACACACACATTGAAATCGAGTCAGTCAAACTGGCTACTGACTACTGACTCCTGACTCGACTCAACAACAATCCAGCGATGAGCAAGAACGTCTACCAGGTGACCGAGCCGACTGCGGACGCCATCAAGGCGTCCGCCTTCGCCCAGCACATCTACAAGAAGTGCCTGCGCAGCCCCAGCGACCTGAGCGACTGGAAGCGCTCGCGTGCCTACTACGACCTGGTGGCGTACATCAACAACACCAGCATGGCCATCCAGGGGCATCGACAGACGGGCGGCAGCTACACGGTGACGACGCAGATGCGCAAGCTCTGCAAGATCTTCAACTGGCTGGATCGGCTGGTCTGCGAGCACCATCCGATGGGCGTCGGCCAGGGGCTGATGAGCTGCCTGGCCGACGAGAATCCGCTGGGGACGACGGAGTCGTCGAACTCGCTGCGCCACAAGTGCCACATCGCGTTCCGCCAGTGGCTGGTCCAGGTGCAGGAGAAGATCTTCGCCATCATGGAGCAGCAGCTGCGGCCGCACTGCAAGCACATCAACGAGCTGGCCCAGTACCTGACGCGCTCCTTTGGCAGCATCAAGAGCAACGTCTACGGCCCCGGCAACGAGCTCATGTTTCTCTTCTTCCTCTGCGCGCTCTTCAAGTGCGGCGTGCTGCAGGGCGAGGACACCGTGGCGGCGGCGTTGCTGCTCTATCAGCGCTACCTGGAGCTGGTGCGTCGCATACTGCTCTTCTACCGCCTGACGGCGCATCGCACCGACAACAACTCGATCGATCCGCGCAACGTGCTGCCCTATCTGTGGGGCTGTGCCCAGCTGTGTCGCGACGCGCCCTTCTCGCCGCTCGAGTGGCGCCAGCCGGCTGTGATGGAGCTGCATCGCCGCGACTATCTGCTGCTGAGCAGCCTCGAGTATCTGCAGAAGGGCATGCAGGATGTGCCGCTGGGCGTGCACTCGCACCAGCTGTGGTGCGTCCTCTCGCTGGCCAACTGGCAGGACGCGTATGCGGGCCTGATGCGCACCTTCATCAAGCATGTGCTGGACGACTTTTACACGGTGCAGCATCTGATCTTCAGCGACATCATGTCGTTCAATCGCCAGCCATCTGAGTATCTGCAGCGCGCTCACCTCGGTCGCGTTGGCGGCGTTGGCGGCGCCGGCTTTGACGTTGCCGATGCCAAGAAGCTGCAGCACAGCGTCACCTCGCTGTCGCAGCCCAGCGAGGTGCGCAAGCGGCGCCCCCCAGAGCTGGCCTCGTTCGAGTTGGCGACGCTGCCACCGCTGCCGCCTGTGAGTCGCCACAACAGCCTCAACACCAAGGTCTTTCTCGGCTTCCAGGATCCGCGCAAGCAGAGCGTCTACAACGACGACATCGGCGTCCAGCTGCTGCGACGACCGCGCAACTATCGCAGCAGCGCCTTCGATCAGCAGCAGAAGAAGAGCTCCCTGCTCGACGCTCTGCGCTCGGACACCACCTACGAGTCGCTGCAGTCGCCCAACGAGGCCCGCGAGCTGGCCCAGCTGCTGGACATCAGGTCGGTGAGCAAGCGGGACTCGAACACATCGTACTACAGCATCTGAGCGGAGGGGGGAGGGCGGAGTGGGGGAGTTCTTCATACATTGATACCATATTGACGTACATACATCAGCAAATACATCGCATACATCGCGTACATCGCATGCGTTTGTTTCGCATTCTCTGTGTGCGTTTTATTGCCATCGCTCTGCTGTGGTGGCGACAACAATTAAGCGATCGTGCTTTGGGTGTGTGATCAATCGCTCGCAGTATCCGCGCATCTCTCTCGCTATCTATCTACACATTGTATCTGCCTCTCGCTCGCTCTCTGAGCGATTCGCAGCTGTTTCTTTTTTATGTGAGTGTGTTTGCTTGTCTGATTGTGCGACAACAAATGATTCAGTTGGTCTTTAACTGGAACTTATTAATTTCTACACAAACACACTCGCACACACGCTTGGAACTCGCAGATACACTTGTAGTTTGTAGTTCTAGCTGTCGTCTCACGCAACTTGCGCTGCTCTGCGCCTCAAGATACTTGCAACACTGCGTGCGCTTTGCCGCAGTCTCCCAGTCTACGAAATTCACAGTGCATTTGTTGTTAACGTAAATGTTATTAAATATTGCTGTTCTATTGGTCACGTTTGACGCTCTAAATGCACAGGGCGAATATTATTGTTAATCAGTTTCAGTCTGCATTCAATGCTTTTTGCTACAATCTCATTATAAATACATATACCTGTATTTTAAATGTGTTATTTCAATAAATTATAAACTAATATCCTAAACACTTCGCAGTTCTTATAGCCATTTATTCTTCTAAATTCACTTTGAAAATATTTCTTACTTAGCTTCAATCTTAAGTAAATACCAAATAAACTCTGAAATCAATTCATTTTTTCCTTAGTTTATTGCTAGCCGAAATCTATCAAATGTTCTGCCATATAATATATAATTTTTTATTTGTTTTTATTATCGCCCTTCTAATCGCCAATGATGCTGTGTCTCTAGAACTCTAAACTTCACATTGAACATATTTGCAACTTAACTTCAATCTGCAGTAAATACTGAACTCTGAAGTCAATTCATTCTTTTTCCTTAGTTTTTTTCTCAGGCATAAATAAATGTATGTGCAATTTAAATGTTTATTTAAATAAAAATTAATAGTGCAACATAAAATCCAATAAATGCTCAGTATAGATGTGATTTTTTTAGCTCGTTTTGTCTCAATCAATCAATTACTAATATTAGACGTTCTAAATACGATAAATGTGTGATTTTTAAATCGTTTAATCGAAATAATTGCTGTTTCAGTTCAATTACTAATATAAGTCAAACTATTAAGTCTAAAGCAAATATGATTTATAGATAATGCAAATGAAAAGAGGAATTCACAATGTAGGCTTGTGGCTATTAATTGTATTTGTTTGAAGGGCATTCAGTGTGCGGCGTGTCGCAGTTTGGTTTGCGTCCTCTTGTTACTGTTATTGTAGTTGCTGTTGTTGTTCTTCTCGCTGTCGATATGATGGCAGCCGCCGCCGCTGCTTTTATTGCTATACGTATTCTTATGCCTATTGTTATTGTTATTGTGTTTCCACTGTCACTGTCGTCGTCGTCGTCGTCGTCGTCGTCATCGTCGTTGTCGTGGCTTCTTTGCCTTTCACACAAAATGTGAAGTTCATAAAGAACAGCACATCATTGTTATGGCAGCTGATAAACTGCAAGTACACAAACACACACACACACGCACACACACGCACACACACACACATAGACGCTCACTCTCGCACACTCATGCAGGCGTCGCGTATACGCACTGTTTGCAGTTTGCTTGGCTCGTAAGTCAAGATACAGATGTCCACTTCCCCCTTGTGTGTGTGGCCCGCGCATGTTTGCAGATTTCCGATTGTTTGCTAATTTCGCACACATTGCAAATGTTCGCTATCGCTCTCTCACTCTTTCCTTTGCTTGTCGTTAATTGCTTTCGAATAGCAAGCGCTTGTCTCTTAATGAGATACAGATACATCTGCGGACTGAATAAATACGCGGGACACGCGCAGGAAACAAACTCTTCAGACTCGCGACTCCATATCCACTATCTAGACGCACTAACTATTTCTGCCAGTGTGGCGAACGAAAGATTTCAGTGCATAATTACAGTTACACTTGTCGAACAAACTTCTCGCCTTCCTTTGCTTTCTTTTCGCTTCGCTTATTGATATTCTTATTTATCCACAGCTACACATATACATCTATATATGTATTTGTATAGTGTGTACACAAATTTCACACATAGCAAGCAGCGCACAACACAAATTAAAAGCAAGCAGCGCTCTTGCGCCTCTAATAAGTTGTTAATTATTCAATTGCAGAGCAAGCTCATACTAGATTTCGAAAGACTCGTTTCGTTTGTGTCTCGCACACACTTACTATATAGTATATCTATATATCTGTCGACTTCTGTGTGTGTTTTAAGGGATGTGTGTTGCACAAGCTGTACATGTAATCAGCAGTATTCACAAATGTAGAATAACTTAGGACGCGCCAGCCAAAAGAATAATTCAATTTATTTGCAACATGTCTCTCTACATTTATTTCAAAGCAAATGAGCGAACACTTCGCTTTTCTTATTTAATATTGACATTTTCTAGCGTTTTTCCATTTAAAAAAAATGCCTGAAATGCGCCAATTTGTTTTAATAGATTCAAATTGTTTATAAAGCTAACAACATTTAATGTGATCTAAAAGATAGTTTGTGAACAATGCTGAAAAGTTTGCATTAAATATTAAGCAACTTTTCACAAAAAGCGGGAAATTACATTAGAATTAAATAAGTTGTAAAAGGGAATTAAAATTCTGCTTATTACGCTTAAAATAGTTACATTTAAAAAGTGTTGCTTAATTTGTCGTGAATTTGCAACACGGACTCGCAACATATTTTTATTTTTTTTTTCTTTTTTTATAGTCACTTTTCGCAGTCGCTTATTTTGTCTTGTAATTTTAAATGAGATCTGCTAATTACCACTGAATATTAATGCAATTACATTGTGCTACTAAACTGCAACAAAGATGCAACAAAATTTAATCTGATGCATTAATATTTTATCTAAAATCAGCTAATACAAATACTTTCTTTCTTTTCGCAAGTTTTTGCCATACAGCTAAAGTCTGTAACTACTTGGAAATAAATAAATGATCTAATCAATGCTACTTAAATAAAAAGCAAATTTTTATGTCGTAATGCAAAGATGACTTTAAATTTACACAATTGTGAATACTATAAATAAACAAGTGTCCTTTAAGTAAACTGAAGAATATTTCCTGTATTTTGAGACAAGCATCTAGAAGCTTCGGGAGAGCGAAATGAAGGGAATCTTTTGTTGTGATCAGGACAATTGAGAGTTCGAACAATAAGTATTCAAGAAGTTTTGTATATTCTGCGTGTTGTTGTTTGTTGGTGTTGTTTTCTACATACTTGTATGAACATGCTGCGAGGAATTAAATGCATCGATGCGCGATGATATTATAATCAGTTGTTATTGAACAAAAGGGGGAGACTGAAACTGAAACTGATCTGTTAAAAGTCACAGTTGTGTGTCATCGCGTCTTGTGAGAAGATCAGAAAACCAGTTACGCGTTTTAACTGTCTTGGCCAGAGAATAGAAATTCGTGTAGTTTAGTAGGAAAGTGTTTGAACTGTTATTGGCCATTTTAATGGCCACACTCGATTCTACATAGAGAGACGGACACACAGACAGAGACATGCACAACACGTGTGTAAGTTTAACGAAATAAATAAGCTAACACACACGCACACGAATGCAAACAATTATAAACACGTAAACACACACACACAGACACACACTTGCATACTTACTTGTACAGCAACTCAACGTCAGCAATTGGCGCGCAGTAGTCAAACGTTTGCTGTTAATGCCACTGTTGTTGTTGTTGCTGCCACTGCTGCTGTCCGTTGTAGCACAGTCATGGTGAAAATATTTCAAAAATGTCTGTTAACTAACAGCGGCACTGTTAAGCGCACACAGCTTTCGTGCGATCTCATTCAGCTGGCCAACGACAACACACTCTCACACACACACACACACACACATACACACAGACACAATTGCACACGCATACGCTTTTTGAGCTCCAAACGAACGTCGCGTCGCTTCGTGCGGCGTCGCTGTTAATAACGCCCTGCCTTAGCGCTGAGCGCTCTCACCACTCTATCTCGGTGCGCTCTTTCTCTCTCTCTCTCTCTTTCGCTCACACACACACACATGCATGCGCGCAAGCATAGGCCAAACACACGAATGCAAAGTTAAGAAAATGACGCTGTTGAGAAAATGGGGAAAAATTGAAAGAAATAAAAGAAAAAGACACACGCGAACAACGACAACAACAACCACAACGACAACAAGACAAAAACTTGTTCCTTTCTAACAATAAGCAGCGACAAGATCAGACGTCTTATCCCCGCTCATTTGCTGCATCATCAGTTGGCCAACAATAACAACAACGTCGACCATCTCCTCCACCTGCAGTGCAGCTTCTCTGCACACAGCTGACGACAAACGACAAGCGACAAACGACTCGACTAAAAGCGTTGCAACAGCGCAAAGCACACACACATACACTTGAGAGTGTCGCCTGGCTACCCAACAGACACACACACACATATGCATACGTACATTTAGACTTGCAAGCAAACAAAACATAGAAAAACGCATTCATACTTTCACACATACATATGTATTTACCTGCATATGCATATAAAAGCATGTGTATATATGTATGTACATACAAGCATATCTAGTAGTTGTTAAACTTGCTTGCTAACTTCGTACCTACAACACATACATACATACATCCCCATGTGTGTGTGTGCGGTGAGAAGTTCTCTCCACCTCGCCAAAAGCATTTAATTCTATTGTGTTCTAACAAATGATTGCCACTTCATTTTAATTTGCCCCAGTCATCAAATTTAGCCATTTCCATTTATTTGCCAACTGATCAGCATTGTGGTTAATCGTTTTTTAATTTATTTGAAATACTGCGGATTACGTAAAGCTTCGTTACGCTCACAACCAAATCTCGAATGCGATGTGTATTTTGAATATCCTGATC
Organism: Drosophila siamana; assembly: GCA_035047445.1. Lineage (NCBI taxonomy): Eukaryota > Metazoa > Arthropoda > Insecta > Diptera > Drosophilidae > Drosophila > Drosophila siamana. The sequence goes on from JAWNPP010000068.1 coordinate 3,091,469, forward strand.
ATTGCTTTACATTCTAGTATGTTCACAAATTTTGGGCAGTAATCACCACAGAGTGTTATTTGAATCGAACCTGCCCCATATATTCATTAATATGTACATGCACATACACACACACACACACATCCATACATACGTAGTTGGCCTACCTGCTTTTGTGGAGTCTTTAGCCTGTTTTGGGTACAGATGCAAAATGCTCCTCTACCTCTACCCCTTGCCTCGCCGCCAAGCAACACAGCGCCACTGTCGACGCTGCCTGATACTTTGCTTTTCTTTACACACAAGCACACACACACTTGCATGTACATGGGACAACCACACAAACAGCAAGTGAGCGAAATCGAGCGCAAAGTAAATGAGCGGCTCTCCACGCTGTATTAGTCACAGGCGCGCACACAAACACACATTTACACTGGCACACCGACGCCAAGAATGAAGAGAGCGCTGGTGAGTGCGAGAGAGCGCGTTCGCTGAGAGTGGACGTTATTGTGTTGGGGCTCGATCAGTGTATGCGTGTGTGTGTGGTGTGTGTGTTGTTTTGATTGTGGTTGTGTTGTCATCGTTTGTGTGTTAGCAAACTAAACACAAGCAGCCAAAAGAGCCAACCAGCCAACGAGCCAGTCAAACAGGCAGCAGAGCAGCTAGCCAGCCAGTTAGTCAGGCAGTCAGTCAGGCAGTCAGGGCAGCAGCAGCAGCGAGTGAGCTGAGCTGAGCGAGCTACTGTCGTCGTCGTCGTCGCCGTCGTTCTTTGTATTGATTCAGATTCAGATTCAGTCGATGAGTTTCTCTCGCTTCTGCGCGTTGCGTGTTTCGCACTGTTTCCGCGATTTTTTCGTTGTCGTCATCGTTTGTTGCCGCGTCGTCTACAGCACACCCGCCCCTCTCCCCCACGCTGCCGTAGCGCCGACGCCGCCGCCCCCCGTCCCTCGACTTGCCAGTCGTGTGGCTTTATTATTAGTGTATTAGTGTGCGTTCGTGTACGTGTGTATTTTATTTTATTTCATTTTATATAGTTTTGTAGTTTGGTGTTTTTTGTTTTACTTTTCATTTTTTTTCCCGTGTTTTGCTATGTTGTGTGTGTGTTTTGCTGCAGCACTTTTTCGTGTTATTGCTTAACGCAAAATACATAATTTATATGATTTGATTTGTTTTTTTTTTGTTTTTTGTTACATGCCTGTATGTGTGTGCTCATTGAGTTAATTTTAGGCGGTGCGCGTGTTTTGCTGGCCATGTTATGTTGATCTTCTTCTTCTTCTTCGTTGAGTGTGTGACGAGGCGCCAGCAAGTAATTGTTGTAATCAAAATGTCGAGCAAACAGTGAACAAAAACTGAAAGAACAACTTCGACAATAATAACAAGATCAACAATAACTTCACAAAAAAAAAGCTGCATTGCGCTTTGCAGATTTCATTCAATTGCGAGCACACTTTGTGTCAGTGTGCGTGTGCAGCTTAAATGCTAGCACACGCACACACACAGCAAGAGAAGTTCGCATGGCTGTCGTTGCGCATGTCTGTGAGTGTGTGTGTGGCGAGCCTAATGTCTTTTGCTTGTGTGTGTTTGTGTATTTTGCACACTCGCGCAAGCAACAACAAATCCCAATGCGAGTGCGTGGATCAAACAAACTGTTGTCGTCGTCGAAGAAGAAGAAGCAGAAGTGGAGGAGGAGAAGGCGAGCAAAAAAGCTTCAATTAAGTTCGACTCCCCAGAAATGCAACGACAACAACACAACAGCACAACACATGTCCATGTGTATGTGTTCTTTTACGAGTACTCTTCTTTCTTATGATTCTGCTCTCGCAGTGCCTGCTGCGCTGCACCTTTTTTCTGCTGAAAGGCACACACACACACAAACACACACGCACGCAGACAGCCATACAGGCAGCAGACGCGATTTGTGCGCGCACACACACACACATAGTCTCACACATGCATACATATAGGGAGAGCCAGCAGTGGCAGAGGCAGCGACAACAGCAGCGACTGCGGCAGCGCGCGCGCGCGCAAGTTAAAAGATCTCAACTCCAATTGCCCAACTGGCATTTCATAAATCTTTGCAATTTTTCTAGTTCTGAACAAACAGTGTGAAGTGCAAGCCGCAAAAGCAAAGCAAAGCAAGGCAAACAAGAAAAGTGTTTTTTTTTTGTCAAACGCGCGTTGTTATCAACGCTGATAACAGAGTGAAAACAGTTAACGGCATTAACAATAACGACGACAACTACAACAACAACAGCAACGAATCGAAAGAGTGTGCGTGACATCAGCATCCCAAATACAAATTCATAGATATTCATACGAGTAAAATACACATAATAATAGTACTACATACACGCAATACACCATATAAACTGGCTGCATGAAAAACATCACCAGCTCAAGCACTTGCGGCACGGGGCTGCTGCAATTGCAGAACAATCTCAGCAACAGCGAATTGGACGTCGCTGTTGTTGGCAAACCAGAAGCAGGTGCGTTATTTTCTACCTCTCTCTACCACTCTCCCCCACTCATCCTATCTCACTCGCTCACGCGATCACTCTCTCTTCCCTTTATCTTTATTCTTGCGTCGCTCTCAATTACATGCACACACGTACATACATGCATATGTAAACGACACACACGCGAGCTCTCGGGATTTGATCGCAGACGCAAAGAGCGTGGCTAAGAGAGCCGACCACCCTTAATATTTATTTGCATGCATTAACATATACACACTTGTGTACATCTGCATGTGTGTGTTGTCTGCTGAAAAAAAAAACGTTATGTTGTGATGCTGGGGCAACCAAAATGCTTGTATTCATATATTTGATAATTTATAGATATAGTATTCATCAGTATTATCATCAAAGATTTCCGATTAACAAATGTGAATAATGCAGACGAAGAGCGTAGGGATATCTAACAAAGAACTTTGTTATTTAGCGAATCTTATTGAAAAGTTGTCTATAAATTAGTGCTACATATCGAAAAGACTCTAATATGCTGATTGTATGAAATGATCACAGCTATCTCTCTCTCTCTCTCTCACTCTTTAGTTTCTACTCCGCACAGCTGGCAGACAGATTGTGATTTATTCTTTAGAATTATTATTCCTGCAGCAATCGAAAGGAGAGAGCAAAATCATCCACTTGCAAGTCTGAGTATATGTGTGTGTGTGTGTGTGCGTATATGTGTGTTTGGGTCAAAGCAGGGGCCAGTGCCAGAGTGTTGCTCGCACCTGGGTCAAGTTAAATGCATTTGCTCTCTTACGTGCAGACACCCGCGCTCTCTTTTGTGAGGTGCTCTGCACGCGCGCGAGCGTTCGCGTTCTAAAATCAAGTCAGCGGTGGTGACAACAATACCAAAGACTACCAATTCCAGCAACAACAACAACGATCACATTGGATACGACAACTATGAATATACTGGTTTCTTACCTACCCACACACAATCACCAGCACACACACACACACACCAGTGATATCTTAGCGTGTTCTGTCTTTGGGTGTGTGTGTGTGCGTGTCTATTCAAGCGAGTCAAAGTAGCAGCAACAACAACAATGACGACGACTACAGCTGCCTTGTGTGTGTGTGCGTGCGTGTGTAAGGTGGGGTTCACAGAACCCGGTCGAGTCTGTCTTGCGCAATGTTTTTTGCCCATCCACTGTGCCATGTCCTGGTCTCTCTCTCTCTCTCTCTCTCTCTAGCTCTCTCAGTCTGCTTGTAAGGGGGCGCTCTCATCAATCATGAGGTGAAACCCCCCTCAACCCGCTCTGAAGCCAACACACAAGCATTCGAGTTTGACTGCATGCGATTTCGCTGTTATCGCTGCCATCACTCGACTGTTAATAACATAACAGACTGTTATGCAAAATTAGGCGCGATCACCAGAGACCACCAGTCCACAACACAGCGCTCCAGCTCCAGCTCCAGCTTCACTCCGCTCCCCGCTCCCCCCTCCCTTCTAACCACTAGCCAGCGCGCAGCCATGACAGCAATAGCATTAGCAATAGCAAAAGCAGCTTGGGGTTTTTTTTCAGTTGTTGTTGTTTCTTGTATTTTGTATTTAAGTTTGAGTTCGAGTTCGAGTTTGACGTGGACGTGTGTGGATTTCTATCAGGCGAAACAAAAAGTTGTCCTACCAGTTTTTGTTGCTGCTGCTGTGTGTTGTTGTTTTTGTTGTTGTTGTTTTTCGTCTGTTTTGTATTTTTTTGTTGTTTCTTCTTTTGCTTTTTGGGGCCATTCTTTTTGTATGCAGTGTATTGCTGTTGTTGTGGTTTCTATACCAGCTACCAGCGAAGGCTTAAAGGGTATTTTGGCTTGGAGCCAAACCAAAGTGTTGCTACATTCTTATAGTGCAGGCTTGCGACGATCTTGGCGACTATTTGATAACAAACATTTTGAACTGGTTTTTAAAGCTACCCAAGTTTGTAGGGCACTCAACTAAACAGATCCTGAAAATTTCATGGCGATTGCATAATAGAGCTGCAAGTCATATGAGAGGGCGAACAACAATCGCACTACATACAATTGTTTCAGTGTAGCGTAATCTGCCGGGTGTCTCACAGTCGAGCACACTCCACTTCTCTCTCACTGTTTTGCGCTCAGTGCAGACGTGTGTTTACCTTGGTGCTCGCGAGTCGCGACGAATTTGATTTGAACGGTTCTACAGCACTGTTTTCTTTGCCTGCCTTTTCCTGCCTTTCCCTTCCTTTCCATATTCCTTTCGCCTTTCCCCAGGGCTCCAATCCGCCAGCCCAGCCATTATGCAATCCTCGCAATCGATTCGCCGCGATCCGATTCGATCCGTTGGCCATATAGCAAATAGTCAACTATGCCAATTCTCACCTTCCTTCGTCGCAATCAGTTTGCCACGAGACATCGCTGGGCTTTATCTTCTCAGTGCGAGTCGACAACGCGCACTATTCGACAAACCAGTTTCCACCTCCGCCCTTCCACACGTTTCGCCTTCCACAGCCACTGCAATCGTATCGGCGACAAGAAGTTTTCAATCAGTAAAAGAAAAAGCGCTGCAAAAAGAACGAAAGAAAGACAGAAACTCCCCAACAAAGTTTCAATTGTTGTTCTTTTGCTTTCAGTGTGTTGACTGCTTGTCGTCTATAATTGATCTGTTTGCTGCTTCTTTTACTTCTACTTCTACTTTTTTTTTTTTTTTGCTCTACTCTTTGGGCGCACTCGAGTGGAAATCAAATGTGTTTTAAGAGTGTTTTGCTCACAAAAAAAAAAGGAAGAAGAAGAACACGCATTTTATTGTCATCAAGTTTGATGGCTTTTGATTTCATTTACAATTACAAAAAAAAGAAGAACAAAAATAAAACACGCTTGTGTCAAGTATGCAAATTTCTTTGCAAACTTGCAAGGCAGCTAAAAAGTATGCTGCGAATTCAGCGCATCCAATCAGATTACAAATGGAAGCTGAAGAATAGCTCAGAGAGCTCATGAGTAATTTGGACTTTTCAAATTGATTGTTGGTTTTTTTTTTCAGCCAGTCTCGTTGTGAGTCACAGATGTATAAATATAAATATAAATATACGTACTGTATGAATATTCATAATTATGCAGCAAATTTGTGTTGTACTTCCTACTTTTATGAATGTCATTATCTCTCGCCTGAATTGGATGCTTATTCGCTTTAAATTTTAGACAAATTCAAAAGCTACACACACATAGACACACACACACACACACACACACAGAGACACACACGTTTGCTTATCTATGCTGCCGCAATCGAAAATTTCTACGTAACGCGGTTTCTTCGTAAATCTGCGCTGCGGTCTGCTTTGCTCTGCCATCTCTCATTACTCGCTCGTTTCTTGTGCTCATCCTTCCTTCCATTCACAAAAAAATATGTACAATAACATATGTATACAAAAAGAATGAAAAAAAAACACACACAAACGAATATGAGAAATTGGCAAATATTCCACTTGGACTTCCATATGGTCGAGAATATCACATAACATATCATCATCATCATCATCAGCGCACTTTGCGCAACTGAATTCAAAATCAGGCGAATAAAAGAAACTCTGTGGTACATATAAAATAGTATATTTATAATGTGGCTCTTGGACAAAGTGTCGCCTGTCAGTTGCCTGATGACCGATGACAAGCTCTGCTGCTATTAACATGCAATTCAAGCGCCGCTGCAGATCACACGCACACACACACAAACACACACAGAGTGTATTCAAAGTGCAGTTGATGCTCGCTCGCAAACTCAACACAGTTGCGCTCTTTGCTTGCTCTCTTTGGCACTCGATTTGTTGTTGGTGTTGTGTTCTGCTTTTGAAGTACGTGACTTGCTTCGCACTTCCTGTTTCGTTTTGTTGGCCGGAGAAATGTTGCCAATTATTCAAAGTGTGCTGCTGCTGCTTGCTGTTGCGCTGTTGCCGCTGCTGTTGACAGACAAATAAAATAAACAAATAATAACTAAACATTCACACTCACACACTTACACACATTCGCACACACACACACATACAGCTGCTAATGTGTGTAAGCGACACGCCGCGTTGGTCCACAGAAAATAGAAAATCGAAAAAAAAATCAGTGAGAAGTTCTCAGTCCACTCACGCTCTCATGCACTCACTCGGAAAGTGCTCAGTGCACACGCAGGAGGGATTGAGTGCTTTTTGTTACTACGATGGGGAGGAGTGCGGGCGAAGACAACGGTCACCTGTCTGAGTCATCGATTTAATTTTAAACCCTATGCCGAGACCTTAGTCAATGAACGCGCGGCGTGCGGCAGCCAAGACGCGCGCGAGAGAGAGAGAGTGAGAGCACAAGAGAGGGAAAGAGAGAGAGAGAGAGTCGAGCGAAGTGCGAAGCGAAGCAAAAAGAACGTGCAGTGTTAAACGAGTAAAAGATGCTGCCGTCAATTGTTGTGCTCCCTCTCCCTGTCTCGCGCACACCCATCGAATGCGCTTTCGTGCGAGAGTGAGTTATTGCGAAATGCATTACACTTCGCTCGCACACTTACACTAACACTAACGCACTAACACTAACAACGGTAGTAGCCCTAACAGCTTAACAGGCTGCTCTCGCGCTCTGTTAGAGTTAACAGTGTTTGGCAATGCACATTGTATACATTTGGAGCACGTGACGTTAGCCACACTCATTTCGCTACTGTTATTGCTCCATCTCCACTCCACACTCAATATGCAGGCCTACTTAGAAATGATGAAAATAATGCATTTTTATTTTAATGAATACTACTACTTGCTCGCTCACTGAATGCGATTGAATAATCTACGAAAATGTTTTTCAACAACCCTGCTCGCTACGCGTGGCCCTTATTATTTTGCCGGGGCTGTTGCTGTTGTTGTTGCATAAATTGCTTATGAAATCCGGTAGAAAGCATTTAATTCAATAGAACAGCGGAATCAATGTGTTGTGGATTGTATTGTTTATTGTTGTTTGGCGAATTCATAAAGAGGAAAACAAACTTGTTGGTTTTTGTGGTTTACATTTTCAATAAATATTCGTCATACGTCATGTTGTGCAGCCTGAACGCTTGAATGCTTCGCAAGTCATTCTCAATGTGTGTGTGGTTACATAATTAATACATTCATTAATTAGTACATGGGTGTTATGAATAAACTGTATTTCAAATTGGATAATTTGTGTGTGACTTAATACCCTGTACACACGCGCTCTCCCAGGGGGCCTCTCACTTGGGACCACACGGCGGATGAGTTATAAATTTAGTCTATGTAGTCTCTTTTGTGCTTGGAAGTGACTCATGGGATTTAAACCTGTGTTGCGGCTTTAATATCTCTGTTTCATGCTTATCACTATTTACGTTCACATATTTCATTATGTTTCAATATGCATAAATGCGTGGGCCAACAATGTGGTCAGCTTTAGGTTAGCTAATATTCTAGTCTTGTTTTATAAAGTTCGCAATTCCAAACAAAAGCTGTGGTTTATACTATCAAAGCTGCGTCTTTGACTTAAAAGCAGTGCGACAAGATTAATTGTTTTCTCTTTCTAATTGCCTAAGGACATTAACGGTTTTCCAATTGACAAATGTGCTGTAAAGTTAACAGCTGCTGCTAACGTTGTCGTCTCAATTACCCAAGCAAGCAGCTGCTGTTAATGCTATGCTCAGCTTGTGGCAGTTTCTGTTAATCTCGTCTGAACAACATAGTTGCGTTTTTCAATTTCAAAACTCTGTCAACTAATTAAAATATATGAGAATAGTGTTCAACTTCTGTAGCTGCACTAGATGTTGTCAATGTGCTGTAAAGTAACAGCTGCTGTTAATGTTGTCGTCTCAATAACTTGGCTGCGTTTTTCAATTACCAAAGTAAGCAGTTGCTGTTAATGCTCAGCTTGTGGCAGTTTCTGTTAATCTCGTCTGAAGAACATAGTTGTGTTTTTCAGTGTCAAAACTCTGTAAACTAATTGAAAGGTATGGGAATAGTGTCAAAAGGTGCTTAAACTTCTGTAGCTGCACTAACTGTTGTCAATGTGCTGTAAAGTAACAGCTGCTGTTAATGTTGTCGTCTCAATAACTTGGCTGCGTTTTTCAATTACCAACGTAAGCAGTTGCTGTTAATGCTCAGCTTGTGGCAGTTTCTGTTAATCTCGTCTGAACAACATAGTTGCGTTTTTCAGTGTCAAAACTCGGTAAGCTAATTGAAAGATATGGGAATAGTGTCAAAAGGTGCTTAAACTTCTGTAGCTGCACTAGCTGTTGTCAATGCGCTGTAAAGTAACAGCTGCTGTTAATGCTATGCTCAGCTTGTGGCAGTTTCTGTTAATCTCGTCTGAACAACATAGTTGCGTTTTTCAATTCCAAAACTCTGTAAAATATATGAGAAATGTATGAGAATAGTGTTCAACTTCTGTGGCTGCACTTACTGTTGTCAATGTGCTGTAAAGTAACAGCTGCTGTTAATGTTGTCGTCTCAATAACTTGGCTGCGTTTTTCAATTACCAAAGTAAGCAGTTGCTGTTAATGCTCAGCTTGTGGCAGTTTCTGTTAAACTCGTCTGAACAACATAGTTGCGTTTTTCAGTGTCAAAACTCTGTAAAATATATAAGAAATGTATGAGAATAGTGTTCAACTTCTGTAGCTGCACTTACTGTTGTCAATGTGCTGTAAAGTAACAGCTGCTGTTAATGCTATCCTCCCAACAACATAGCTGCATTTCACAATTGCTGTTAGTGCTATGCTCTGTTAATGTTCGCGTCTCATTAACATGGCTCGGGGTTCCAATTAGAAACTCTACAACTCCTGGGATTTTCAATCGGAAATCAGACAGACATCGAATGCGGATAGTCGAGAGTTTGTGCTCACTGTGTCACAGCTGGGAAAATCCAAGCGAGCCATGACTACAAATGAACTTCCCCCCCGCAGCACACAGCACACACGAAAAACAACAGAAAAAAAAGAAAAACAAACAAAAAGAAACAAGAGACTATCGAGGAATTCCGCGGTGATGGCCAAGAGAAACACGGCGCTGCAAGTGCAGTACTGCGAGCCGAAGGAGACCAAAGTCTCCCGCTTCTTCGGCAAGCCCAGCTACGGCGCCGTCCTGCGCGTCTACAAGGAGGCCGACACGGTGCGCTGGCACAACTCGATCGCCTACCACGAACTCCTCGCCTACATCGGCCGCACCAGCACCGCCATCCAGGGCCTCCAGCAGTCCGTCGACGGCGACTATCCGGTCAGCGAGACAATGCAGCGTCTCTGCCGCATCTTCGACCGGCTCATGCAGATGACGGCCTCGCAGCACGGCGTCGAAGTGCGCCCCAAGCACTCGCACACGGAGGTGAAGCGTCCGACCATCGTCGAGGCCTATCGCGGCTGGTCGCGTGCCATGCACCGCTGCATCTTCGGCCTCGTGGAGCAGGCGCTGCCCCCCCAGCAGTGCGAACACGTCGGCGAGCTGGGTCAGTACCTGGCCAATGCGTTTGGCAATCAGGCGCGCCTCGACTACGGCACCGGGCATGAGCTCAGCTTCCTCTTCTTCCTCTGCGGCCTCTTTCGCATCCATGTGCTGCAGCCCGCCGACGAGCCGGCGGCGGCCCTGCTGCTCTTCCAGCGCTATCTGCAGTGTGTGCGGCGGCTGCAGCTGCAGTTCGGACTGAGCCCGGCGGGCTTCTGGGGCGCCTACTCGCTGGACTACTACCAGTTTGTGCCCTACCTCTGGGGGGCCGCCCAGCTGTGCTACGCGGCGCCCTTCACGCCCCGCCAGCTGCTGCAGCCGGAGGTCTACGGACGGTGGCAGAAGCACTACCTGCTGGCGGGCTGTGCGGCGTTTGTGGCGGACTCGAAGGAGGGCAGCTTTGCGACGCACTCGTGCCAGCTGTGGAGCATCATGACGCTGTCGTCGTGGACGCAGGTCTATCGCGGCCTCCACAACATGTACCTCAAGGAGGTGCTCAACCAGTTCCACATGCTGCGGCACGTCTGCTTCGGCCAGCTGATGTCCTTCGACCCGGCGCCCGCCAGCAGCCAGCTGGCGCGTCCCCAGCTCGGCACGCTCTCGCCGCAGCGTCGGGAGCTGTTGCGGCAACGCTTGGAGGAGGGTCAGACGCCGCTCGCCGAGCCGCAGGCGCAAACGCAGGCGCGGCAATCACAGCAGACGCCGCCACAGCCGGCAGTGCAGCCGCAGTTGTCGAAGATCGAGGAGGAGGACGACAACGACAACGACTCGGAGATGGGGCCGGAGCCGCTGGGGCGCGGACACAGCATCCTGGTGACCGATGTGAGCGACTCGAACGTGAGCGGCGCCAGCGTCTCGACGAACTCGCGGCGCAATCGCTACGGCAGTCGAACGCACTCCCGATCATCAGCCAGATAGTTTCCCCTTGCTTCCAATCGCTCCCCGCTCGTTGCTCCCCGCTCGTTGCTCCCTTGTGCGGCAGGCGTTCAAATCAAATCGAAATGAAATAAAAATTAACTTGGCCAACAGCAAACAATCGGTGCTGCTGTTGCCGTTGCCGTTGCCGTTGCTGCTGATGTATCACCAGCTGCCCATTAAACGCAAACCAGTTCCAGCTTAGCCCCACACTCGACGACTAAAAATCTGTTAACCGGTTTAGAAGCAAACTAAAAAGCTGCCCCAGCCCCAGCCGCAGCTATTGTTGTTGGCGCTCGCGTCGAGAACTGTTATACATAGACGCGACTCCAGTTTGTCCCCCTCTCGCTCTCTCTCTCTCTCTCTCTGTCCCCGTCTCCGGGTTAGCGCAATTAAACACGCTGGCGGACAGATCCCCAATAGATGCGGGACTCGTCCGCACCCTGGGGCCAAAGGGAAAGCAAATTGAGAACACTGTTTGTTGCAGTGCATCCTTTCACAAAACTAAACGCTTCACACACACAGAGAGACAGAGAGAGGGACAGAGACAGAGAGACAGAGACAGAGACAGAGACACATGTGAGCGGGTCTCGCTTGGCTTTCTTTCCGGTTTAATCGATCGAACTCTGTGGCCATAGCCGAAATGTCAATCGCAGCGGACAAAATGGGCGTTTTGTCTGCCACTCGAACTCGGGCTAATCTATTTCTAAACTCCAGTTGAGCTGATATTCATTTACTTACTTAACCAATTGCAACAAGTGAGAAAATTTGAAATGAGAAATTCCAGTTGCTCTTTGTTTTAGCTGATTTCGCAGTGCAACTGCACTAATTAAAATACACAAAACTCGCAGCAATCTGGCGAGGATCTGTGTACTTCATTTTTTGCTCGCCAGCTACCCCTAAAAATTCAGAGAGCGCGAGAGCAGCTAAGCAACCTGCAGTCAAAGGGTTAAAACCTCGATTTCAATCGAGTTGTGAGGACGCGGCTTTCATGATTGGATTTTTGAAGTGCGCATCGAGTCGGAGTCGGAGTTGGAGATGGCTGCTGATAGGCAAAGCGTGCGTTGATTGATGATGAACTACTGTCACCACCTTGCCGAGGACGCAGAACGCAGGGCGCAGGACGTCGACGACGCTGCCAAATGGCAATATGGAAATGAGAAATGAGAAACGAGAAATGTGAACTGTGAAATGTCCCTTGAGGGTAGCAACAGGATCCCAAGGACAAGCCCGATACACACACACACACACACACACACACACATATATGCCACTCGCATATCCTTTTGCGCTGCATCTCACTCTCTCGCTCTATCTGCGTCCTTTTGTTTCGGGCTGTTGCGTGCATGTCCTGCCAAATATTTGCGATACATATTTTTGATAACTCGCGCACACCAAGGAATGCGACGATTGTGTCCTGCAACGCTCGCCGCTGTCAGTTGCCGCTTGCCGCTTGCTGCTGCTGCTGCTGCTGCTTCTTGCCCCTTGTGTGGTGTAGGTTAGGGGTTAATTTGCTGCCATCCACTTCATATTGCTCGCATACCCTGCATGCCAACAGCCCAAAAAAAAAAAAAATAACAAGAACGAGAAAAATAATGGGTAGTTAAATTGATGTTTAGCTGTCCTCAGTTCGGGGCTTCAACGTCAACAGTCTCTGCTAATGTTGCAGCTCGTCAGACTTTGCCTAGTTTATTTTGCAACTCAAGCTGTGCCGCTTATTTTTGAACTGAACATTTTGAGCTCTTGAGCGCGCTTACTTTATGCAGTCTGCTTGAAGTCTGCCAAATTTCCGCAAGATCGTCTGATAAACACTGAAGTTATATCTAAAAAGAGCTAATAGATAGAATAAGGTGTTAAAAAAAGCACAAGTTGTGATAAAAAGTGAATTCAGCAACTAAGTTCTTAAGTCCATCAAGTGATTTTGAATATTTGCTCTATTTTGACTGCAAATTCTTTTGCTTTTCAAGATGAAAATCATGTTTCTAGAATGAAATCTGGCTGCAAGCTTTAAGAAGATTTAGTCTTTAATCCTCAAGCATTTTCTATAGCTCGAAAGAAGTTTAAATAGTTTTGCAAACAATTTTCAAGCATTTTCTAAAGCTCGAAAGAAGCTCAAATTGATCTGCAATCAATTCTCAAGCATTTTCTAAAGCTCGAAAGAAGTTTAAATAGTTTTGCAATCAATTTTCAAGCATTTTCTAAAGCTCGAAAGAAGCTCAAATTGATCTGCAATCAATTCTCAAGCATTTTCGAAAGCTCGAAATAAGTTTAAAAGGTTTTGCAATCAATTTTCAAGCATTTTCTAAAGCTCGAAAGAAGCTCAAATTGATCTGCAATCAATTCTCAAGCATTTTCGAAAGCTCGAAAGAAGTTTAAAAGGTTTTGCAATCAATCCTCAGGCTCAAATTGAATTTCCGTCTAGTTTTCAACAAGTCTCCCCGTGTCTTCAATGCTGTAAGCGTAACTGCTAGTCGAGCATACCCCACGCTTTGTTTCAGAGCGCCATCTAGCGTTGAGTTCGCTGAGTTTGTTGTCGCACACGTCGCTGGTTTTGCTTTGCGTTGTTTGCTGTGTGTTGTGTGTGTGTTTTTATTTTCTGCACATTGCAAAGGACATTTTTGTGGGGTGCAAGTAGAGATTTGAATAAGGATCGGGCTGAGCCCATTAAGGGCTGCGACTCACGCTTCGCTCGCTCGCCGGCATTTCAAGTGGGGTGACTGATCCTGCAACAGCAGCAGCAGCAGCAGCAGCAACTCCGCCACCACCAACAACGTTGCCACCACCGCTAGCACCACCACCACCACCACCAGCAGCAGCAGCAGCAGCAGCAGGATAACAACGATGTCGCCTCACAGCTTACAGCTGTTCACGGTCGCAGAGCGTGCATAAAGCGAGAGAGAAATGCAAGCGAAACACACAATAAATACCATAAATTCCAATTGCCAAGGGTAGCAAGCAAAACACATTCCCTTATTAATGCTTCAGAGCTCGAGTCGCAGCAGCAGCAGCAGCAGCAGCTGTGCAACACGCTGCAAAGTCACCAAAGTCGAGCCTAGCGAAGAACGTGTGTGGTTCTAATTGGGAAATTACAATGAACCGGAAGCGTTGCCAGCCCGAACATTAATATGATAATATTGTACACCACTCAGGCTCGGGCGTCGAGGGAGATTATGAGAAATGGCAGCAGCCACCCCTAAAAGCGAGGGGCAAGCAACCCCTGCCTGCCTGCCTGCCTTGCTGCCTGCCACAAACTGCAGTCGTGGCAATGCAGCCGCTGCCGCCGCCGCTTGCAGCATTATTAAATAGTTGCCTCCCCCCCACCCCCCTCGCAACCCATGCACATAGCTTTGTAGACGCACTGGCGATCAATGCACAATGTACAGTTGCAGGCAGTTGCCAACAACGCGCGTTGGCCATAAAAAAAAAAAACAAAGCGATTGAGCGGGGCGCGTAGCTGGCTAAAAAACACGATTTGAAATGAAATTTCTTAGCTGGCGATTCTTGGAATTTCCCTGATTCTCATTTACCCATGACGCACGACGTCGTCGCAGTCGCAGTCGCTGTCGGCGTCGGCGTCGGCGTCGTCGTTGGCATTTTGGGTCGCCTTCCCTTAACTCTAGCTGTGTGTGTGTGTGTGTGTGACTGCATCCTGTCGTGCCTTGTGCCATCATCCCCTGTCGCAAGCGGCACAAAACAAAAACCAGAAATTAGTGAAAAATGAAAGGCATTTTCAGTTTCCACAGCGCGTTCCAATCAAACAGACGCGTTTCTCGCTTTTCTGCCCGTCTTCTCTCTCGCATCGCAGTCACTTCTTCTCGCATTCGCGTTCGCGTTCCCCTCCCAAGCCACCCCCCTCCTCCCCCCATCGCCGGTGTCAACAACTAAATGCTAATAATCCCCAAACATATTTGCTATACATAGAAATATCCCATTTTTGTTATTGTGTGCTGTATTGTGTCTATGTGCTTTGGGTTTGAGTGCCAAATTCAACATCGCTTGGAGTTAGTGTTGCCAACATTTACTTGAAAGACGACCACGGCAACGGCTCCAAATTGGCGCCGTTCTCCAAGCACCTGGATTCCCTCGAGGAGTTCAAGAGTCTCTCCGGTGAGTTGATCGCCGCCAATCTCAGTCGCCCAGTGGCTCAACTCAAATTGCTACCTGTGGCCAACAACGGCAGACGGCAGACGGCAGACGGCAAACTTCTTACGGCTAATGACTCTCAAGGATATGCGATAAAATCACGTTCGGGCAGGTCAGAAGAGAGAGAGAGCGAGAGAGAGAGAGCGACAGGTCACAAATCGTGATGTTCGCTGCTCAGCGGGGGCATAGAACAGACAGAGAGACAGACAGACAGTCAGAGGCAGATATTGGCTGCCTTTCTGTAATATTTGCCACAGATTAATAGATATTCTACTCCCACATTTCAGGCCGGATTATGCACGATTGCTGCTATATACCAAAGATACTTTCATCTGCCTAGAGACTTATTTGTTTATGCTTCTTTTCTACATTAATTTCACTTCAGTTTGTGCAACTTATTCAAACCATAAACGAAATATCTGTTTATGATTATCAGCATTTTTATTAGATTTTTCTCAGTGTCGCAGACGAAGATCGTTGCAAATGTTTTGTTTGCATTCGAATGCCATAGAAATGAATTTGCTTGATTGCAGTCCCCTGAAGACTTAACTACAAATATAGTCAAAGGCTGTAATAAACAAATAGCTTATTTACAGTCTTATGGTCTCTAGCAACTCATGGGCTATCATATAAATTGTGTTACATTCCCAAGTATCTTCTGGTCCATCACTCATTCAGCTACCTGACTTTACGTTGATTTTTTTCTATCATTGTATTTTGCTTAATTTACTTGAATTCAATCAGCAGTTGTAAAACTCTGTTTTGTCATTGTTCAATATGAAAAGTCAACTAATTCGCAATCATTATATTCTTTAAATCTACTTCGCTGCTATCTTCTAATAACTTGAGAAGTCTTTTAAGCACATTTACATTTGAGTTACTTTTTGCCCTACAAGCTAAACAAATGAAAGCAAACTTGGACATAAAAGTAGCTTGACAGATGAATGAAATAGTTGTCGTTTAAACATTCAACCCATCTGTTAATTGAGTTCGTCAACTCAAAGTATTGCATTGCTGCAGTTGAGTATGAAGATCTATGTGAATGTATCTACATTATGTTTCTATATTATCGATATGATGTACATATGTTTCGAATAGCTTTCAAGACTGAAGACTTCACAAATGCATAAATGATTACTTTAGATTGACTTTAGCACATTTAAGCAACATAATAGTCCATCTATCATAATCAGCGTATCTTTATCGTATCTTTATTATCAATTATCATTACTGAGCTTGTATATGAAGCTCTGCTTGAATATTTTCCATGTGCTGGAATAGTTTTAAGGACTATTTTTCATACCTGATGACGTGATTACAAGTTTGATTGTTTATAATTCATCTTTAGCGCATTTAAATGAGAGAATAAGTTGATAAGCTTCAGCATATCTTTAGTCTGCTAGCTGATCATTGGTCTATAACTATTTGAGATGCATCTTTAGCAGATTTACATGAGAATCGTCTAGTAGACTTCGACGTACCTTTGTCTCCTAGGTCTATAACTATTTGAAATGTATCTTAGTCACATTTAAATCACAAATTTGTCTAGAAAGCTTCAGCGCATCTTTAGTTTACTACTTGAGTTTAGGTCTATATCTTTTTGAGATGTATCTTTAGCACATTTAAACGAGTGAATAGTTTAGTAAGCTTCAGTGTATCTTTGTCTCCTAGGTCTATAACTATTTGAAATGTATCTTAGTCACATTTAAATCACAAATTTGTCTAGTAAGCTTCAGCGCATCTTTAGTTTACTAATTGAGTTTAGGTCTATAACTTTTTGAGATGCATCTTTAGCAGATTTACATGAGAATCGTCTAGTAGACTTCGACGTATCTTTGTCTCCTAGGTCTATAACTATTTGGGATGCATCTTTAGCTGAGAGAATAGTCTAGTAAGCTTCGGCGTAACTTTTGCCTGCCCGTTGAGTTGCCCGAGTCGAAGTGTTCAATTAGTGCAGCTGCTTCGAGGGCTGCCTTGGCGATGGGGCCCAAGAGAATGAATGCCACAACATGATGCCACTTGTGTAGTTGGCCAAGTGCTTGTTGCACTTGCTGCTGCTGCTGTTGTGGATGTTGTGAATGTTGCTGTTGTTGTTGTTGCGTATGTTGTTGTTGTGTGTGTGCTTTGAGCTGATTATCAATTTGGAGTAGGCGCGATGATTGTCTCGTTGTCTAATGCCCAACCCCCCCATCCCCCCTCCGCCGCACACACGTCGCACAAGTCGCCATTGGCGCCATTGTTAAATATATCAAATGAAAAACGTACTTAAGTGTCTGCTGGAGCGCTTTTCATCTGGCATCCAGCACGCAAATTCATAATACATATCAACACCAACCCGGACACGAACGTGTTTGCCAGACAGGTTGATTGTGGATACAATTGTATGTGTGTGCGTGTGCGTCTGTGTGTGTGCTTAAGGGTGGCGACACCAACTGACAGACTGACAGCCATAATAATAATGAAGATGATGGCGCTGGCGATGATGACACAGATTTATGAAGCCGTAGCCGAAGCTGAAACTGAAACCGAAACCGAAACCGAAACCGAAACCGAAACCGCACTTGAAAATTGCGAATTGTGACGCAACAATTTCTAATCTCAACCTTTCTTCACCCCTCCCCCCACCCCCCGTTTCTTGCAGTCGGACCCGGCACCATACCATCCCCGTGGGCACCAGTGAATGCCGGTCCTCCTGGTCCACTGGGATCGGCAGACACAAATGGCAGCATGGTGGACAGCAAAAACCTGGATGTTGGCGACATGAGCGATGTGAGTACAGAACACAACTAACTTAAGCTTCATTTTTGCAGCTCACTTGTGACAAAAAAAAAAAAAAAACAGAAAGCAGCAAATTCAATTGACATTCAAGTCCTTTGCTTAACATTTTTCAATTTAATTGCATTTCTCTTTATTTTTCTGTGTGTGTGTGTGTGTGCAGTGCAAATAAAATAAAACGAAGCCGCTTTTGAATCGATTTCGATTTACGAATTCATTTTTAATTTGCCATTGAAAGCCTTGCAAACATTTTATGCAAAGTGCAAAGAAAGATACTTTGGGTTACTTAAAAAAAAAACTACTCTTGAGCAGTTTATTAAACATTTTATGCACTTCGATGTTGAAGTCGTTTATGAATTCATTTTTAATTTGTCATTTGCCAGCCATGCAAACATTTTATGCTCCACACAAAAGTGCAAATAAAGAAACTTTGGCTTACTTAAAAAAATAAAATACTTTTTAGCAGTTTATAGATTTCGTCGTATTCATTTTTTTATTTGTCATGCAAGGCATTTATTTAGTCCTTCATATGAAGAAACTTTATAACTTTTGGCCAATGACGTTTAACATTTCTATACAAATTTAAATATATGTACAAACTAAATAAAATAAAACTATTTTTTAGCAGTTTATAGACTTTGAAATTTAAGAATTCGTCATATAATTTAGTTTTTAAATATGCAGACTGCAAATTAAGCAACTTTTCTTTTGGCCAAAGACGTTTAACATATTTTTGTACAAATTTAAATATATGTAGAATCTAAATAAAATAAAACTACATTTCTGAGTGTTTTCTTTACACAGTTTGTAGACTTTTATATTAAAGTTCTTAAGTTATTCATTTTAATTCACTCCATTAATAAACAAAGTGCAAATAGAGACACTTTTCTTTTTGGCCAAAGTTGTTTAAAATGTCTCATATAAGCTCTGCATAAAATAAAAGTATTTTGCCGTATTTTATTAACCACTTTGCACACTTCAAAACAAAAGTCTTCCACGATTCCATTTCTAATTTGTCATGCAATACAAAGTGCAAATAAAAAAGCTTTTCTTTTGGCCAAAGTTGTTTAATATTTGCTGTGCATTAAATGAAGCTACCTTTGAGTGTTTTATTAACCAATCTGCAGCCCTAAACATGAAAGTCTTTAACGTTGTAAGATTTATTTTGTGCCAATAAAGAAACTTTGCTTTTGCATTTTCTATATGCACTCTGATTAAAATCAAATAAAGTTCTTCACGACTTGATTTTTAATTGTCATTGAATCTATTATTGAAAGAATAGAGAATAAAGATGGATACTTTTACATGTCGTTATGCAATTGGCGTGATTATTTGGAACAAGCTGTGAATTTGCTGTGACACTTTGAAATGCCGATGACGACGAATTTGAAATGAGCGCGGGAAGCAGAACAAGGCGAATTCCTTGTGACGCAGACACGAAATGCAAATTGCCGTAAATCGAACAAGTGGAGCTCGTCATCAAATATGCATACACACATACATATATATATATATATATTTATATAGGGGGGTTGGGGGTGCAATCGATTTTCAATCGCAATCAATCATTCAAATCGACTGGCGATAAGTGACACATTTATGTTTCGACCATTTTGCAGGACGAAAAGGATTTATCATCAGCCGATGCCGAGGGTGTCTGGAGTCCGGACATCGAGCAAAGCTTTCAAGAGGCACTGTCAATATATCCACCATGTGGACGCAGGAAAATCATATTATCCGACGAGGGCAAAATGTATGGTAAGTACAAGCGTTCAACTGCAATTCCAGCGACATAAAACATATCATCGGACTATATATACACACATGTATGTATGTATATGTATGTCTATATATGTTTGTTGTGTGTGCCGCATGCAGATACTTAAGCCCTTCGCTCTGGTTTGCTATGAATTTCACGACAAAGTGCCCACAAAAGTTTCACTGACTGCCCCTCGATCCTCCCTCCCGCCCACTCACTGTGTGGGTGCAGCTAAGGGGGGGACGTAAAAGGGAAAACAAACAGGAATTTTGCGGTTGCCGCTGTTGGTTTTATTTGTTGTTCTTGTCGCTGTTCGTGCCCCTGTTTGCGTTTGTGTTTTGCGTTTGTGTTTTGTGTTTTGTGTTTTTGTTTTTGTTGCTGTGCTCTTATACCCTGCACACGAAACCAAATCCTATCTGATCTCTGTCTATCCTCGCTCCCCTGGCGTTTGATTCAATCGCTGGCATCTTTAATCCATAATGCAATGTTATAATTACGATTAATGACATCATGACTATGTCAAATAAATTATCCTCAATCTCCGATTTATCCATTCCACAAATGAGCCGCAATTTTGTAAATTATTGCCATTGGTAGTGACAAAAATAAAAAAGTTATACACAACACATTCAATTAAATTCTGCAACACTGTCTATTGTTCAAATCGCTTAGTCCTTAATTACATTTAATGGCATTTTTACTAGGGCAAAAATAAATGATCTTTACCTATGCCATAAGTACGACATTATTTTGTACATACAAAGGATATCAGCATAGTAAAGGAAACGCTTGAAATTCAGTCTTAACTATGGATTAAATAATCTCCGCTTTAATGCATAATAATATAACTTTAATGACGTTATTACTAGGGCACATAAATTATATTCTATCTTTAATTTCCCTATGCCATAAATAAGATATTTTTTTGTACACAAAGAATGTCAGCATAGTAAGGGTTAAGTTAAATTTCTTACTCTTAACTATGGATTAAATAATCTCCACTTTAATGCATAACAATATAACTTTAATGACATTATTACTGGGGCACATAAATTATATTTTATGTTTACTTTACTTATGCCATAAATAAGATATTATTTTGTTAATATAATGGTAACAAAAAGGATATCAGCACATTTAAAAAACGCTTGACATCGGTTTAAATTTTGTACTCTTAAGTAACGTTTTCATCTGCACTTTAATGCATAATAATATGCGTTTAATGGCTTCATAATTAGGGCACACAAATTATATTCTATCTTTATGCCTATGCCATAAATAAGATATTTTTTTGTACACAAAGAATGTCAGCATAGTAAGGGTTAAGTTAAATTTCTTACTCTTAATTATGGATCACATAATCTCCACTTTAATGCATAACAATATAACTTTAATGACGTTATTACTAGGGCACATAAATTATATTCTATCTTTAATTTCCCTATGCCATAAATAAGATATTATTTTGTTAATATAATGGTAACAAAAAGGATATCAGCACATTTAAAAAACGCTTGACATCGGTTTAAATTTTGTACTCTTAAGTATGGTTTTCATTTCCACTTTAATGCATAATAATATGCGTTTAATGGCATTATAAGTAACTAGGGCACATAAATTATCTTCTATCTTTAATTTACCTAGGCCATAAATAAGTTTGAGCAAACACTTGACATAAACTCAAATTGTTTGCTAGTAATTATGGATTGCATAATTTCCACTTTAATGCATTATGCAATGCAACAATAATATATGATTAATGACATTATTGCTATGGCAAATTACATTACAAATTACACATTTTCCTAGCCAATCATTTTGTGCATTAAACTTTGGTGAAGCTTTAATAAATCCCCTAATATTTGATTTATTTTCTGAGGCATGAATGTTGCGTAATTCATACAGTGATTTAAGTAAGTTTGAAACTTAGAATCGTCTCTAAGGAAACTATGACCTTGATTGAATTGTGTCGCCTGCTGCAAGTTAATTTGTTTTAAGGACTCTGCTCTTTACAGGGTCTCTGGCCGTTGAGCTTGTCTGCAGCCGAGCTGTAAATTCTTGCTCTGCTATATATATATATATATACGTTGTATATACATTTTTGTTTTTGTTTTTGTTTTTTTTTGTTGGCGTATGTTTGCGGCGGCCCGTGGAAAGAAAACATAAATTCCGTACTTTGAACCTTGAGCTGAAAGTTGTGTCAAAGCGCTTTGTGCCCAGGTTGATTTCGCTGGGCAGCCGAGGAGCGTGGGGAGCGGTTGAAGCTTTTTGGGCAAGGCTCTGAGTTCCTGCTGTGGAGGGGGAGGGGGGAGAGGGGGCGCGGGGGGAGTTGGGAACGGCAACAGGCGGCGGCAGGCGATGGCAGCGATGGCTGCGATGCCGTTCAAAGTTTGTGTGTGTGTGTGGCGACGGCGAAACGTTTTAGCCGGACTAAATGTGCTGACAACTTAAATTGTGAGCGTGAAAGAAGGTGCACACACACACACGCACACACACACACACACACACAGGCTGCTATTTGCAATGGAAGCCAAAAGGACACACGAAGCGACGCCGACGGCGTGTTGTGTCTTCCTTGGCTGTCTGCCGCACCCAAATGGCGGCTCAATGGAATTACGACAGCAAATTGTGAGAATGCTCTGGGCCCTTCCCCTCCCCCTCTCCCTCCGCCCGCTGCTCAGACAAAGGTAGGCAGAGCCTGCTAGTCGCATCCTGCGTGTTTTATTCGAGACGTCTACACGCATAAACAACAAGTTTTGTAATTTATGTCCCAGTGGATATTGTTTTCATTTTATGCTCGCTCTCTCTCCCTTGGACTCGCCCGAGCCGCCCACTGGCCCCAAAAAGGCCCCCAGTTTGGGGCCGACGCCGTTTCCATTGTGTGCTTGCTGTCCCAATGTATTCGCATTTGTGTTTGTGTTTAAGCAAGTAATTAATTTTCACTTTTCACTTGGCTTACCTTGCCTCGAGCACAAGCTGACACCTTCATTGCTTCTGGTCTCTGGCTTCTGACTGGCTAACGGTAACGATAACGGTATTGCTCTGGCGCTTTGCGGCCACCTGGGGACACCTGACTTTAAATGGCGCAAACACGAGTGATTTGTTTAGTCGCCGAACAATCCTGGGGTTGCTTGTGGTCGTCGTCGTCGTCGTCGTCAACGGACTTATAGCATACATTTGTGAGCCGAGCATCGCTTTGGGGGTCCTGGCTGCCTTGATGCGCAATCTATATGCGCAACGTTTCTGGGGATTAATTAATAAGCCGCGCAAGCGATTAATTGCCCCTGATTTGCGCTCAATTGTGAAGCAACTGAATAGTGCTTCACACACAATTGATTCGCAATGCGAGGCGTTGCAAGATATTGTCAGAAAGTAGAATAAATTATATAAGGTAGAGCGGCATCAAATGTAGCTGTTATTGAAGCAGCAACAGTTCTTAAGCTATAAAATTTTCTGCCTTCACAGAGGCGCAATAAATAATAAACAAAATGTGTTTTATTAATTCTAGCTATTGGCTAATAACGGCTAATAATACAAATGCCACACATTAGTCAAATAAGTTAGTTTCAAAATTACGCATACGACGTGTGAAATCAGTTGGTTCCGCAATATGCTTCCCATAAATCTAATATATTTAAAATTTAGGCAATTTTAATTACAAATATTCCGGCTAAATTCACATAGTTTGAAAGTGAATAAAATGCATTTCATCAGGCCTCTGCGGCCTGTGGAAACTGTGCCTGCCAACGAGTATTTGCTATCATCGTTTCATCGATTCGCTTAAGCCAGACTCACCCCCTCCCTCACTCCCCCTCCGTGCCACTGAAGGGGCTGCTAAATATGCGAAACGATGTGACAAGAGGCGACTAAACTTATATTTATTGCCAACACGTGGCTAATGCAGCCGCAGCCACAACGGGAATTCCTTTGCCGCCCGCCAGCTGCAAAAGTTGTTCGCCGAAGCCAAAGCCAAAGTAAAAAAACGAGAAAAACGCGCGCGACTTTGTTGTTGTTGTTGTTTGTGTTGCTGTTGCAAAATTGGCAGAATGTTTTCGGCTGCAGGCTAAACACGAGACAACTGCCTGCCTACTGTGCAAAGCGTGGGCGGGGCGGCGGTGAGGGGAGGCAGCCTGACGTCGCTGCGTTATGTGTGAAAATATAACCATTGTTTGGTTGTTAATTTTCAAAATATTTACACACACACAGACACACGCGAGAGCGAGAGCGAGAGAGAGAGCGAGAGAGAGAAGAAATGCAGCAAACTGGCGCTGGTTATGACACATGACATGGCGGATGGACAGCTGCATCCCCTGTCCTGCAGGCCCCCTCCTCGTCCTGTTCGCTTCTCGCTTCACGCTGCCTGTGAAAATTGTGGCCTAAAACTTTCAGCTCCGCCATCGCACATCGCAGCAAACACATCCCTCGGCTGCCACAAATATGCAGCGTTGCCAGTGGCGACTTGGCTTATTACGCTGCATGCTGCGGCCCCTGTCGATTAGCTTTGTCCACTGCTGCTCAATGGACAGCACTCGATGGCACTTATCGTGCAGTGCCTTCTAATGACATCACAAATGATGTCTGTCCACCTATTTTTTTTTCTCCTATGCAAAGTTCATTATTAAGCGGCATAGAGGGAATTTTAATGAACTCGTTGCAAAGTGTTTTTTTTTTCTATGTACACAGTATGATTTGCATGCTTATTATGCTTGCAGTTTCACAGTTTTTCAAACTCAGATTCAAGTCGAATTTTATTGCAGTTGTCTAGAATACTATTCAAAATATAGCCTCAACTTGTGAAAGTGAAAGAATTCAAAGCATTGACTAAGTATCGTCGTCGTCGCCAGATCTTCTTTTTTTTATGTTCATCTGCTCTTTATGCATAAATGATTTGAATAGTAGCGCCACTTCAATTGACTGATTAACCTTTGGCACATGTGAATATGGTTCACATTCGTTCATTGATTATACGTCTAAGCAGGGTATCATGGCGTCGAGCATTTGGCGCGCATTAGCTGAGTATGCGCATGAAAAGCTTTCTCGACCAGCGAGCGACACTTTATTCAATTAGTTGCACCTATCGTCGGCCAGCAATTGTGAATGCGAACTGCAATAAACCTTGAGGTCAGTTTATCACATAAATAATTAACAATTTCGTTTTCGATTTGCAGCTAGAATTCGATACCCAGTTGCAAAGATACGCGATGCGAGATAGAAGCAATTCAATAGATAGTCGCATCATCATCATCATCATCGTCGTCGTCGTCGTCGTCAACGGCATGCACTTGGCCCTAATTGATTCAAATCGACATGTGTGAAACTGTGAATCGATTCAAATTGAAATAATCATAGATGCAACGAATGGCCATTTGAAATGGGACTCGAATAGAGCCACATTCAGAGCCACATTCAGAGTCAGAGTCAGAGCTGGAGAGTGATTTTTGCATGTGATTCACTCTGAATTACTTAACGTGATTCATTTCTATTAGTCATGCGAGCGGAACCAAACGATTCCTTCTAATTAAACTAAAACATACTATCCATTTTACCTACTATACAGACACATAGACACACATGCACACATACACACATACATACATATATATTACATTTATATGTACACACACACACACACTCTATCACTCTCTCGCCAACTTCGTTCGGCATGCATATTTGTGTCGCACACAAAGTTTTGCCATAAATTCCATTTGAATTCCGCTCTTCCTTTTTTGGGCCATGGCCCATCGATTTGCCAAGATTTAAAGCGTAAAGAAATTGAAATGCAGCTCTCTTCTTATTCATATTAAGTATCTGCGTATTGTTCGCGCCTCGCTCTCTGCTGCTCTGTGTCTGTGTGTGTGTGTGTGTGTGTGTTTGTGTGTATTGAGCACTCGGGATGTTTCTTGGCATCCGTTAGATTTAAGGGTTGCACACACTCGACAGTCAGACAGCCAGCAAGCAGTTCAAATTCCTTTCCAGCGAACTAGTTCAATTCTCAGCAAATGCGAACTAGATTTTGCATTGAAATTGCTCACTAACTTCTCAGCTAGTAAATTCTGTTGATTTATCGATAATTGCTGATTTGCAAGCAATTGAATTGTAACAGTCTTAATTAAATAGTAGATTTTAATTCAACCATTTTCCATGTTTAGCTTGTGAATTCGTTGCGTCAAAATGCAGTTAAGGATTAAACTAGTAACTTCTAAATCCATTTAAATTAAATTTGCAACGCTATTAATTAAATAATACATTTAATTTAAATATTTTACATGCTTAACTTGTGAATTCGTTCAGTCGAATTGCATTGAAATATCATCTAATGCTTAGACTATAAATTTCTGTCGATTTGTTCAAATTTAAAAATTGAAATTAAATAGTAGATCTTAATTTAAATATTTTACACGTTTAACTCGTGATTCGATTCCTCGCACTAACTCACATTCAGCTGAACCCAGTTCGTTGTTTCGCCATCGATTTGGCTTCGCTTCAATCGCAGCTACTTTGTATCACTGACTCCCACACACACACACACACACACTGAGCACTCCGAAGCACTTCAGCCTCCGTGGCATTCCTGCCGCCCTGGATTTGCCTCTTGCTGATGATGGTGGATTTGCTTGCAATGGCTTGACTTTGACTCTGCCCGACGACTTGGGTGTTGTCTGTTCTGTCTCTTCTGTCTGTTCTGTCCCTGCTGTCTGTGCTGTCTGTGTGTCCGTGTGCGGCGTGCTAGTAATTCTTAGACGTCCTCACAGGCAGGGAGGCTCATCCCCGAACGTTGGCAGTAGAATGGCATAGAAATAGGATGGATGCGGATACGACAGGGATGGGGAAGCTGAAGGGGATGCGGCAAGCAATATGCGTGTGCTTGCTTGCTGCCTGCCGCTTGCCGCTAGCTGGGCTTGGTTTGGTTTGCTTGCTGCTTGCTTGCTTGCTCGGTTGGTTGGTTGGTTGGTTGGTTGGTCGACTGTGCGACGGGGTTTGAGTCGCTGAAAATAATTTTATTCGGTTAGAACTGAAACTATGCCAAGAATGTAATTAGTGAACGCATAAGCGTGTGTACAATAAAAGCTGGATCGCTTACAGGCAGCAGGGAAGCAGCAGGGAGCGACGAGGTCAGGGGGGGACGAATGCCTCGGCTGGCAAGCAAGCAAGCTGAAAGAAAAGGATGCCCCAGGCTGATGGTTGCCGGTTGCCGCTTCTCTGGGTTCCCGGCTGCCCGTTGCCAGTTCCCAGCTCCCAGTTGCCGACTGACGACGACAATCGGGCCAATGGCAAGGCAACGACGTCGACTGCGAGTCGGGATCTGACTGCTGCAAATGTGACTGTGACGTCAGTGAGCGTACAAGAAGAGATTCAGCTTACACGTGAAAATGCTAAAATGTGAAAATGTCGTCAGGCTGCTTTGAATTTAATTTGTGCACAACTCAAGCGGAAAGTGATTGCAGCCATAACCTTTCTTTCTTTCATCCTGTCTCAGCATCTTCCACCTGATGTCCTGCAGTTGCAATATATTCCATTCAATTCCATTTATGTCGCCTTGTATGCATTTCATTATTCTGCTCTCCCCTCTCCCCATTTGCAATATTCGCATTATGCAAATAAACATTTTTAATCCTTGACTTTATGACTTTCCACTGGCTTTCCAAAAATATTTCCTTATAAATTCCTCTGCCAAAATAAAGACATTTGTGCTCTTGCCTTTTGCTTGTTAGGAAACGCTTTATGGTTCACAACAGTGAAGATTCTGGGGGGAGACTTTACGACATAAACACCTGGGTATGTTAGAGTCGAGCAAAGCCAGTTTTTTGGAACATAGAGCGGGATTAAACAATCATAATTATTCATTGCAAGAAAAGCTAACGAAATTATAATTATACAGCCAAACCTTTTTTGAAAAGGGCTTGGCATTTTATTTGATTTTTTTCGAGCAACAATTTCAGTTTGGAATTTGGGTTCAAAAACCTTAGAACTCATCACGCCTAACCGCTTTAGATGCGAACCTACAAAGCACATCTATATAGTGCATTTGAATGAAATATGCTTAAAATATGTGCCATTATGTGAGAGCGGCAGACAAGCGAATTTTATGACTACAAATACATATTATATTTACATACATATACATACATATGTGTATAGAAATAAATACATAATTGAAATAAAACTGAGATAATAACTTGATTTGTGTGTTGACTTTTAATATTTTTACAGGGCGCAACGAGCTAATCGCGCGTTACATCAAATTGCGAACCGGCAAGACGAGAACCCGTAAACAAGTGAGCTCCCACATCCAAGTGCTCGCCAGGCGGAAGCTCCGTGAAATCCAAGCCAAAATCAAAGTCGTAAGTGTGCCCAAAATAAATATACTAGAACTATAACTAGAACTAGAACAACAACAACTACAACCATCACAACAACGAGAGAAGCACAAAGAAAAATAAATTAATACTCGAATAAAAATAGTGCTAGAGAGGAGTTTCCATTCGTCTACTGTCCACATGCTTCACATACTCGTACATACATACATATGTATCAGTAAATCCGTTATTTATGTAGTTGCAGTAAAGTCGAGTTTACAGCTCTCTCTCTCTCTCTCTCTCTATCTCTGTGAATCGCAATTTGAGCGAAAGCCATCGATATTTATTTGGCAGTTGAATCTCGATTGTTGCGCAGCACGACATATCGATAGGCGAAGACTCGAGATTGAACTGCAGTTGACAGAAAGGTGTTACCGTTTTGTGTACTTATCGATGCAATGAGCATGCAAAAGCAAGGAAGAGTATCTCAGTTGCAAGTTGGGCCATGCCACACCATCAGTATCAGTATCAGTATCAGTACCAATATCAATATCAATATCAGTTTCAGCATTAGCATTGGCATTAAATGGAAATCACAGCGGAATATTGAATCATTTTGCTAGAGTGTCTGTGTGTGCCCTGCTTAGAGAGCAGAACAGCTGGCAATATGCAACTAGCTTATCAGCCACTGGATCCTGGAATCCTGGTGTATCCATGTGTGTGTGTTTTTTTCCCCCCGCCCCTCTCACCAGCTCCAAGTTCAACGTGTGACATTCGTTTGTTTCGATCGCGACGTTATTTAAATGCTTGAGTGTTGTTGTGTTGCAATCCTCGCGCGCACACACACACACACACACAAACACATGCACACATATGAAACACACACGCATACATGCACACACTCACGCACACAGACAGCGAGACACGATCACGATCACGAAATGAAACTCTTATTCCAGGAACCCAATGGTGTGTCCTTGCATTTACTCAATGAGAAAGAGCAGACCCTGCAGGCCATGAGCTCCATGACCAGCTCACAAATTGTCTCCGCCCAGGCGGCCAATAATCTTGCCCTGGCCTCAGCGCTGACGGCGGGCGTGCACCATTCGAAGCATCTTCCGCATCCCGCCCACCATCAGCATCCCCACCACAGCCTCAGCCACAGCCACAGCCACCAAACCCACCATCACCACAGCCACCCAAGCCACCACCACCACAGCCATAGCCACAGCCACCAACACCCACACCATCACCATCAGATGGGTGTGGCAGCTGCTGCCGCTGCCGCCGCCGCTGCAGCCGCCGCCGCAGTGGCGCAGTCACCGGCAGCTGCCGCGGCTGCCGCAGCCGCTGCTGCTGCTGCTGCTGCAAGTAGTGGCACAACCGCTGGCAACTTGGGTGCCACATCCAATGCCGTTGCAGTGCCGTCGTCGTCGTCGTCGTCGTTGTCGTTGTCGCCACGACACCACAACAATGCCCACCATTCCCATCACAATTTGCCGCACCATCACATACATCCGCATCACCATCAGCATGCAGCGGCCGTTGCAGCAGTCTATCACCTACAACAGCAACAGCACCAGCAGCAGCAGCAACAACAACAACAGCAGCAGCAGCAACAACACCAGCAGCAGCAATCGAGTGGGTCAGCAGCAACAACAATAACAACAACAACAGGTGGCGTGTCACCGACTGTGGCTGATGGGGGGGTTGCGGCGGCACATGTGATGGCACGGCAGCCGCCACCGCCGCCGTTGCACCATCCGCCGTTGTATCCGGGCGTAAGCAAAGCGTTCAAGTTACCCAAGCTAAGCAAAAGCCACTTCACATCGTGTTTGCATACCAACCAAAAATACAACACGAACCACTCACTAACAGGCAGCACAACACAACACACAACAAAAACACCATAGCATACCAAAGCTCACCACAGCCCACCACCACATCGAACTCAACTTCAACTCAAACATGTCGATTAACAATCACTAGATATCGATAGTCGATAACTTCACAGCACATCGTTTAACAATCCATTTGCGCACTGAGATTCTTGGGAACGAATTTGTTGTACCATTGTGTTGTTTTTGTTACTCCTTTTTTTGTGTGCTTTCTTTCTCTGTCGCCCGTTCTCTTTTCTCTCTCTATCTCTCTCGCTATCTGTCATGATCCTCTCACCTGGCCTCTAATGCTGCTGTCCGCAATTCATTTTCGACATGACTTTTCTCGACTGCTCAATGCGCGCGCTCCTTGTTGCTCTCATTTAATGCGTCTCTGCTATTTATTTGTCATTTGTTCGTTGTCACACTCGCCGCTACACGTGATTCTGAAGGACAGCCATTGTGAATTGCTCGCTCTCGCCCCCCGCTCGCTTGCCCATTGAAATCGACTCCTTGCTTTTCTACATGCCAAAACAATACCAAAAAAAAAAAAAAAATGAAAAAAACAAAAACAAATAGCAATCACAACAATAATTATGAGAATTAAGCGTGAAAAGAAACGCAGTATTATTGTATGTACAATTTAACATCCATGTGTGTTGCAAAGTAATTAGTAAATTGTCTCAATGTACTCGTATTTGTATGTAATATTAGTATAGTCAGCTCGCCAAATCAATCAATCGATCAATCAATCAATCAAATCAAATCAGCCAATCAATCGCTCAATCATTTACGCGTCATCTGCTGTGTAACCATGTCAACTCAACGAATTCGTGCTTCAAATAGTGCTGCAAAAGCATCGATGTTTTGCATACTACAAAGTACAAATACGAATAATGCGATAGTTTCGATAGTAACTACTCACTCGATGTTTTTGCCCCACTAGTGCTTAGCTTAGTGTTCTAATATGTAAATAAATACAGCTGTCTCATTTTCAAACATTTTGCAAATTTATTAATAAATATATTCCCGTTTTTTTCTTCCCCATCTCTCTCTCTCTCTCTCTCTCCCTCGCTCGCTCGCGTATCTCACCTTGCGACCTTGCAGCAATTTTGGCAACCCGGTCTACAGCCGAGCACATCGCAAGAGTAAGTTGCATTGCCCCATTTGAATGCTGAAATGTATACACAACGCATTTGCATTGACCAATAGTTTTTATGATTACAGCATCAAGCCGTTCGCCCAGGCGCCCTACACACCTGGCAAACCCTCGACGGCGGTGTCCGGCGAGATCGAGGCCGGTATTCCGCCCGCACAGTTGCCATGGGAGGGACGTGCCATTGCCACGCACAAATTCCGCTTGCTCGAGTTTACGGCCTTCGTGGATATCCTAAGAGATGAGATCGTAAGTAGCTTCAACTATTTCCAAGTATAACTAAGTGGTTATAATATAGATGAATGTGCAATTCATTTCATTATTTATTTCACTTTAATAATACTTTACTGGCCAGCTTTAATAACAATACGTTAAATCGATTCTGAGAATTTCATCACGATTGAATAGTTAATTAATTCAGTTTTCTTTATTTGCCACATTGCACAGTAGTTTTCTTACACTTGTATCTAATATTTCTCTATTGCCGTCGACAGTATCACCGACATCTTTTCGTGCAGCTAGGCGGCAAGCCATCCTTCTCCGATCCGCTACTTGAGGTGAGTTGCAAATGCGAATTGTAAGATGATCATCTATGTATGTATTTATGTAATCTTCTCGCTTGCAGACTGTTGACATTCGACAAATATTTGACAAATTCCCGGAGAAGTCCGGCGGTCTCAAAGATCTCTATGAAAAGGGTCCACAGAATGCGTTCTACCTTGTCAAATGTTGGGCGGATCTCAACACGGACGTGACGACTGGCAATGAATCGGGTGATTTCTATGGCGTCACAAGCCAGTAAGTTGAATAGCTTTGGAGCCAAGGCGTATCGCTGATACTAATTGAAATCTCTGTATCGATCATTTAAAGATATGAAAGTAATGAGAACATTGAGCTCGTCTGCTCGACAATCGTTTGCTCCTTCGGCAAACAGGTTGTGGAAAAGGTGGAGAAGGAGTATTCACACCTGGAGAATAATCGCTACGTGTATCGCATTCAGCGCTCGCCAATGTGCGAGTACATGATCAATTTCATACAGAAGCTGAAGAATTTACCTGAACGCTATATGATGAACAGTGTGCTCGAGAATTTCACAATATTACAAGTGAGTTGTGTATTTAGCATCCCATACATACAAAACCTGACTCTCTCTCTCTCTCTCTCCCTCTCACGCCTTGTTGTGCATCTTTGCGTCCCGCTCGGATTAGGTAATGAGAGCGCGTGAAACGGAAGAGACACTGCTATGCATAGCGTATGTGTTTGAAGTGGCGGCGCAGAACACGGGAACCACGCACCACATCTATCGCCTTATAAAGGAATAGCATGAGCTGCACGAAGCAGCGTCCACTCTGTCCGCGAACCCCACCAATGCACAAATCAGCGAATACAGCAACAGCAACAGCAACAACAATACGAGTAGAAGCCACAACAACAACAATAACAACAACAACAACAACAACAACAGCAGCAGTAGTAACAACACGAGTACCAACAGCAACAACAACAACAGCAGCAGCGGCAGCAGCAATAACAACACAGCTAACAACAATAGCAGCAACAGCAGCAGCAGCAACAACAACAACAACAACAATAACAATGCTATCAAGAACAACAACTCCAGCAGCAACAACATCATCAGCACAAGTGCAACATCAGCAGCAGCAGCAGCAGCAGCGGCAGCGGGAACTACGGGCGCAGAGGAAAGCCACAGCACGACAACGCTTCAGGGTAGCCAGGAAACGGTTTCGACGATCATTAAGCAGTCGCCAACGTCGCCGCAGCATCAGCAGCGGCTGAGTGGCATCGCAGGTCTGCAAGTGGATGAAGTGCTCTATGCGCAGGTGCAGCCCGAGAACAACTACCAGCTGCAACAGCAACAGCAACAGCAACAGCAGCAGCAGCAACAAAATCAACAACAACTGCAACAACAGTCGCGCCTGAGCACTCACATATTGCTGCAACAGCAGCAGCAGCAACAACAACAGCAGCAGCAACAACTTGTTGCCTACCAGGACCGTCCACCGCCGCCGCCCTACAGCGTTTGTGTTGCCAACAGTGGCAGCAAGCAGCCACAGCCGCATCCGCAGCACCATCAGCAACAGCAACAGTTCGACGTGGAGCAGCAGCAGCAGCAGCAACAATTGAATACCTATGAACAGTTCTTGAAACTGTCCGCTCAGGAGTACACGCAACTGAACGCAGCTGCCGAGAGCGCGGCCCTCAATCTGAGCAGCATGGGTGTTGGCAAGTCCGGCGAGGACGACGCCACCGAAGCGGCAGCTACACACGAGCTGCGCATGCTGCGGCAGGTGAATGTGGCCGCTGCCATGGCTGTGGTGGCCAACGTGGCTGCCAATGTGAATGTGGTGGGCGCCAATGAGCCCGTTAACGACACGGACTGCGAGCAGTGAGCGCTTGGTAGTTGGAGGCTTATTACAAATAACGATTGAGTTGCGTAACGAGTATCAATCAATCAACACACATGAACATACACACACACATGCAGCACACGAAGCAAGCACGCAAGTCTTGATTTATTTGTGGAAAAGAAAGCCTGTACCTTGAATTCATCAATATGTTTGTCGAAATTCAATTGAATGTTGCCTTTAAGAAGACTACGAGACAATCCTCGCTCCAGCTGAAAAATATTGTATCTATTGTATTGTATTGTATTGGATCGCAATCGTATTTGTTCTGTGTGCGCAATGCTGTGATGTTGTGTTTGCTGTGGCTGCCAAGCTGTCGAGAGTTGTTTTTCTTTTCTTTTTTTTTTTTTTTGTTCGCTGGCAACAACAACTGTCATCAAAACAACGTAAAATTCTGCATACATATTTACATACATGAAAAAAATACATTTAAATGATCTCAAAGTTACTTAAAACATATTTTTTGTGTGTAATTTGTATTTGTATTTTTTTTTTGTTTTTATATAATTATTTAAACTTGCTGTTTTCTTGAAATGTAAAACGAAGCCGTTGTCGTGCGCTGATTTCTTTTGCAATTCTATCAGAAAATTGAACCTAATTTTAACTGCAATTAAATATAATATTGTACAACACAAAAAACAACAACAACAACAACAACAAAACAACAACAAAAAACATGCATAATGTATTCTATTTTATCATATTTTTTTTGGTTTTTTTTTTTGTTTGTTCATAGCTACTAGAAGTACGGAAAATAATGTATAGTAATATTACATTAGGTTTATGTTTAATTAAATGTAAAAGCGCGCCAAGTTGTTTAAGCCCCACACACACACATTAATGAATTGACAGCTGGACAGACAGTCGAACACACGTTAGGTTTTGATAAGATTAGTTGAGTTGAGTTGAGTTGAGCTGATAGTGCATTGCCTTTTGAGTTAGCAGCCGGAAGAAGAGTACGAAATATACCGATACAATATAGTATACAGTATACAGTATACAGTATATATGTATGTGTAGTATATGCACAACCGAATCAGAATCAGAATCGAACTCGAAATTGCGTACACATTTCACTCAAGTGACTGTTAACAACACAATAACACCACAGACAACATGAAGATGAACAATAATCAAACACACACAAATTAGAAGGAAAATCAATAGCATATATAGCATGCATGCAAACCGCGGAATTGTGCGTGTGTGGTAACCACGATGTTATTTCTCTATTTCTACTTATGATGTATGTAACTATAGTATAAACGTATATGTATATGTAAAACAATTCATTTAAGCATGAATCGAACGATCCACCGTTATATAAATGATTAACTATTGATTTAAATGCATTATTATACGCAAATCTATACGAAAAAACAAAAACAACAAAACCACAAAAACACAAAAACCAAGAAAAAAAAAACAAAACAAAACAACCAAGAACAAATTCAATGTCTCAAGTGCTCTCGGAATTCGGCGATATTCGGCATCCCCAAAACAAGCTGCAGCCGAACATCGTTGGCCCAAAATTTCCAAAGGCTGCTGGATACGCATCTGTATCGTGATCGAATGCCATATATTAAAATCCTCATCAAAATCCGTGCTATTTTGCTGTGCTCCTTTAACGGGATACGCGGGTGTGGATGATGATCGGTTGGCAGCTTGCTTTCGGGATCGAATCCAAAGGATTGCGACAGCCAACTTGGCGAAATACACCGATAATTACAAAGCATTACAATTAAAGCAAAGAAAGCGAAAATAACAAAATAAAAAGCAAAAAAACCTACAAAGCATACAAAAAAAAAAAAAAACACGTGAAGAGAAGAAAAATAAACTAATACTAAACTAAAGTAAAACAAATGTATTGTAAATGTAAAATAGCATCGTTTTCGTATGTATATGTAGCTACTAAGGCTAAACTATAAACTACAACTAAAAACTACAACTAAACTAAACTATATAAAGGTAAAGAAAGTATAACACATATTTATAAATGTAAAGTATTTCGTTGTTGTACGATTAAAACAAATACGCATTTTTTTTGTTAGTAATTAAACGAAATTCAACTGCATGCAAAAATCAAACATAATGAATTCATATGCAGAGCGAGAGCGAAACAGAGAGAGAGTGAGAGAGAGAGATAGCGATAGCGATAGAGATTCACAGAAGCGAAAGCGAGAGAGAGAGAGGGAGAGAGTGACAGAGAAGGGAAATTTGTACATTTATCGCATAAACAATAATTGAAAAACAAATACAATAGTAAGAAATATTGAAGAAGAACTTTGATCATACAAATATTAGTATAAATGACACACACACACACATATACACATACACACGTGCACACAAACAGCGAAACAAACACACATATAAATACTTGAAAAGGGGTAAAATGTAACAATAATACATAATAAATCGAAAGAATGAGAAAATACTATTTTAAAAATTTTTAATCACGAAACACGGTTACAATTACAAATTACAAAGAAAAGAACATAAAATGTAACTGCATAAAGTAAACGTAAAATGAATGAAATGAAATAAAATAAAATAGTGCCTAACAGAAGCAAAGTATTACAAGTCAAGGGGCGTGCCGTGTTGTGCCGCCCACTTGTTTCAATCATGAGCAAACTCAAATTGTGCGATTTATTTCCAAGTCAAATCCAGTTAATAATACACACCCAGCCACACACACACACACACAAAGACCCACAGACACACACACACACATAGATCGAGCGAGATACAGTAATAATACAGGATATGTCCGCATGGTGGTTGTGTTGCAGTTCGATTGGTTTTCAAAATGCTAAATCTCACATTATTTAAGAATCTATATGAATCCATACAGTATGAGTAGCTAACGCTCAAGTTAGTGTCCACTTTTTAAGAACTTAGTTTAATATATATTTGTTGTATATTATGCCCCCCGTCCACAATCCCGCCATCCAGCGAAAAAACACAAAAAAAAAAAACTTAAACAAAAAACAACCAATCAATCCCAATCCCTACCACAAAGCAAACGGAGAGCTACTTAGTTTTAAAACTATTCGAAAAATTCGACCAATTGCACAAATATATTGTACTAAATTTTGTATTATAATTTTACTCAATCAAATTCAAACGATTTTCATTTGTTCAAAGTTCAACTTCAGTTTCGTTAAAACAGAAAGAGAAGCGAATATGCAATAACAATTTGTTGTAAGCAAATCTATGTACACATAGAGTTACTAAATATATGTGCAAAAGCAGGACATGTGTAATGTTTTAATAGTCCTTCCTACCTACCTAATTACCTACTCCAGCATATCGTCTTTTTACCATCCTCCTATTTTCATGCCCTTCCTTCGCGCCCCCCTTTAAGCCAGTCCGATATAAATTTTAAGTTATGTTTTTTTTTTGGGTTTTGCTAAATAGAAAATGTAATTTTGTTGTGTGAAGTACACTGTAATTTATGCAGACACTACTACATAATAAGCAAGATTGAATTATCACCATCATGAGCAGTAAACATTGAAAACATCAAAATCGACATCTACATCTACATCAAAAAACATCAATATCATCATCATCAGCAGCAGCAGCAAATAATAGTGCTTAAATCAATTATTAATAAATTTATAAATAGATATACAGATAACTGATAAACTGAAAACAATAACAAATCAAGGATGAACAGTGAATATGTAAAACAATAAAATTGCAGTTACTTATATTTACATAAATGATTGCAATCTATGAAAAATACAAAAACAAAAAGCAAAAAAAAAAAATAGTATATACTATATACAATATATACAAATGTATATGTATATGTATTTTGTTTTATATTTATCGTTCAACAAAATGCAAGGAAGCGAACGAGCTCGTGTAAGGGAGAAAGTAACATGTGAAATTTACGTAAGGAAAAAATGTGTCATTTTAATTTTTACACTGAAATGCATTAATAAAAATTTTAATATATTAAAAAAAAATTATGGACTTTTATTGTACTCTTTGGTAAAAAGGTGAACCAAATGCCCGACTAGCTAATTAAAGTAAAAGAAAGTCATCTCTTTACTGTTTACAACATACATATATGTAAATAAAATTGAAATGTCGCAGAATTTTCTGTTTTAAAGCATTGCGCTTACAAACAATATGCAAATAAATATTATCTATACAAAATAATTATAATTATATTGATTAAAGTAAATTCCATCATAATGCAAATACAACTACAATAATAAAAAATGACGAAATACAATTAAAACCTTGGAAATTCCTCATCAAAAGTAGCAATTGAATCACTGTAGAAATCAAATCATTATCCGTTTCCTTCTTTAAAAAAATATTTGATGTTCATACATAATTCTTTCTTAGTTCACGACGGAAAAAGTTGGATCCTCAAACTTGTGTAAAGTATTTTGAACGTGAGACAGATTGTAAATGTTTATCGCAGCCAGATCTAAATGAAATCCTTTACCTATAATTAATTCTAGCGAATGGCTCTGTAGACTGTAGATTCCTGCAGCGAAATCAGACAACTCGCACACTGTATTGCGATGAACTATTGTTTATTGTTACATATACACACACAGAGATAATTTGCATTAATCGGAAATGCCTGCAACTGAGTAAATAATTCACTTGGGCATTATACATGACTGATTTAAATTTTGTTTCTACACGCGTTGTCTTTTAAATGTAGTCCGCTTGTTTTGTGTTTTCTGTTTCATTTTTTTCTTTTTTTGGGTGTTTTTCTTTTATGATTTAATTAATTTATACAATACATGTTTCGATAATATGTTAATTTGATTTGCGTTCAAAGTACAAGGCCAAAGGATTGTGCATGTAAATAATTAATTGTAGTAATGTTATTCACGATCATAATTGTTGTGTTTAAAACACGAATCCTTTCGCCGTTGCTGCAACTTTAGCACGCAAAAACATTTAAAATGTACAATTTTTGTTAAAAATATCCGAAAGATATAAATGAAATAAAATTTACAGACAGCAAAAACGTAAAATCACCACAAGGAGAGTGTAACTGCTGGAATTTTGAGGGGAGATTGGACACAGAGACGCAAGGGACCATGCTCCTGTTCTGTATGCTTAGTATTGACTGATGGTTGACTTTATTGCAAATTTTCGCTGTTGTTGCTGTAGTCGCCGTAGTTGTAGTTGTTGTTGTTACTTCGAATTCTTTATGTGTTTGTTTGTTAGGTGTTGTGTCCATTGTATTGGGATTAGGTTGCTAGGCAAAGAGCAGCCAACCGATGCAGATAAAGGCGAGATATAGAAACAGTCTGGATAGTGCCTGCTCATCCTCGTATTGTGTGGTTCCACGGTTTGCGGCTGCAAGTCGAAAAGCAATGAGTTTATCGAACTGAATGAATGAGTGAACAAATGCAGCGGTTTACTTACGTGCCGGACGTGGTTCGCCCAAGTTAAGCGTTGATGTAAAGAAGCCGAAAGGAAAAGCGCCAATGCCAAAAGAAATCTGGAAGCCATCGCCAAAGCCAAAGCCTCGGAAGCCTGGTGCTGGCTCTGGCTCTGTACGCTGTCCTGCTGGACGTGGAGGCACCTTATTGCTGTCGGCAAAAGACGTTGAGTTTCAGTTATTTGTTCAGCAAGTTAATTAGTCTAGGTGAGATTATTTACCGTGGATCCTCCTGGCGGGTGCTGTTGCGACCGTAGAGCGGTATAACTTTGTCCTTGTCAACGGCTGCCTTGCAGACGGGACAGAGCTTGCGATTGGGACGCGTTAACAGCCACTGATGCAAGCAGGGCCAACAGAATAGATGGCCACACATGCTGACCACCGCATCCTTGGCTGTGTCCAAGCAAATATTGCACTCGTACAGCGATTCATCCTGCTCCCTGTCTTTGTCGTTGTTGCTGCTGCTGCTGCTGTTCTCATTGCTCGCTCCACTTGTGGTTGCTGTTGTGGGTGTCGTCGTCGTTGTCGACCCTGACGCGGCCGACATTGTCAAAGAGGGTGTTGCTCCAGCAGCTGAAGCAGTAGTGCCGCCAGTCTCATTGAGGTCTGCAATGTTGCCGCTGGCTAATGCGCTGCCTGTGAAGGAATACGACGTGGCACGCTGGCGCAGCTCCGATGTGCTTTCAGTTTTATCCCTGGCCCAGCCAATGTTGCCGGTATCGACGGTGTTCTTGTTGCTGCCGTCGCCTAATGTTGATGTTGCTGTTCCTGATGATGTGGTGGGCAGTTCTGGTGCCGGAGGCGCTGTTGCTGTTGCTCCATCCATGATGCACGTTGCTTCAAATGTGTCTCGACAATGATTCCCGCTTGACTGGATTGTGTTTTGGATGCGTGCTCTAAAAATAGCAAAACAAATGTGGTCATTAGCTGCAAGTGCAATTAAAGCAAAAGCACGCAAAGAAACCGAAACAGATATTGCATATATACATATACATATACAATACATATGTGTATGGTATATGCTATAGTCTTTTGTTGTGAACCTACAACTGCGGTGGCTAATTGGTAATTTGTGGCAGGCGGGAGGCGCTTTTGGGGGACGTTGGGCTGAAAGCCTACAAATACTCGGTCGTCGCACCAATCAATAGTGGACACGTTTCCAACCTAAGCGGTCAATGGACGAACCAAAGTGTTTCTCAGCTTCCACTTGTAGATGCATATGTCTGTGATGATGTGTTGGAGCCCGATTCGCCTAAGAATTCAAAAATTGAGTTTAGAATTTATGCCTAAACCGACTTCAATTTGAGTTTCAAACAATTTGATTAACGCAATGCCAACTTCGGAACCTCTGGATGGAAAGCCTAACAAGAAAATGATGTAAATAAGTTTGATGTCAGTGAAATACAGTACAAACTTTGGAACTATATTCCAATGCAACGCTATAACAACAAAAAATCCTAAGCCCGTCTTGTTTACAGCATTATAAAGGCAACACAAAAAGCCCGACTCACTTGCAATATCTACATAAACTATCACTAAAATCATCAATTATTAAATGATTTGTATTTTGGAAATATGTACCAGAAAAGTTACATTTTCGTATCGTCTCGATCTCCGCAAAACTACAGCTTATATCGAGAACGAATGGGTAAACGCCACACACACATACGCATTACACACTATTGTATCGCATGTGGTGTGCGTGTAGCTACGCACGTTTATCGTCGCAGGCGTAATCAACGGCAATTGTACGATACTTAAGTTTAATTCATGTGTAAACAACGTCTGCATGTGTGTGTATGTAATTGTAGAAACAGTGTGCACGTATTGCGCTAAACACTGCTTAATGAAGAGCAGAAGACGGATTGTAGTTGGCTTGACAAAAGAACTATATCAAAATAAGAGAGCAACACATAACTAACACGATTTTCGCAGTATAAATATAAATATGTATACGCCAATCAAGGTTATATAGTCGATAGTCAACGATTAACAGAACCATCATGACAAAGCTCATTTTGGGGTCTAAAGTTTAAACAGAATTAACATATTAGCGCCGCTCATTGCATCACTATATCATTATGCTTTTGTATCTTGAGTCCGGCTCAGAAAGGTGATCACTTTGCAAAGGGAGCCAGCGTAAATCGCGTGATATTTTCGAAGATAACATCGACGACACCTGCCCCCTAGAAGTCACTATCAGTTCCGGATATCGTTGCTGCGTACCTGGGAGTACCGTTTACCGTTTAGCTAACACTAATCATAGTTGTGTTTTTTTCAACATTCAATATGTGTGTTTACTCTATCGCTGAGAATTTGACGCTGTATATGTTTTGTATATGGTTGAGGTAGAGCCAGCAGGCGAGCTTTTGGGTTCGTGAGTGTGTATTTTGCATCTGATATACATATGTATGTACACACGTACGATTCTATATTTGTATATATGTACGTACGTGTACATAAACATACAAGTGGCGTAGTGCATACAAATATTACGATAGCTTATCACATGCATATGCAATACAAACACAAAAGTATGTGTATGTGCGCGCACAATAAATACACACACAATTGCAAATCCTTGTATGCGATGATACCTTACTGTTATTGTTGCTGTTTCGATTGTTTTGGTCGAAACAAAACGGCAATCAAATTGTACGTGTATATTTTCGGCACTCACATGAACTCCGCTTTCGCTGGCTAGCGGCGTCACATGAGATGTTTGTTGCTTATAAAAACTTTTTGCACTATCTACAACTTGAAATATGTGTGTTTATATTGTTTTCCTCCTCCCAAGGCGAAGCTGATTGGGCCTGGCCTGAATGTGTGTATGTGTATGTGTGCATACTACGTAAATTCATACAAATTTCTGAATATACATACATACATACCTTCTAATGGCGTATCATATGCCCACGTAGTTTACTTTGTATGCTCCACGGACATTCACAAAACTGTCACTAATCCTAATAATTGTGTTTTACATTTAATGTAACTTGAACAATTTAGAATTGTAACAAATAAAAAAAATATTAAAGTGTCCGAAGCAAAGCGATGGCGATCAGCGTGACCACAAGTTGCATTTCAAAATTTACCATTTTGCTTAAAAAAATCTACAAAATATGCCACGTCCGCAAGCAAAGGCTTGGTCACACTATTATAATGCGTGATGGGTAGGCGCAACATTTGAATAGTTTTTTGGATTACTCTAGCTAGTAAACTTTGCTTTATTGGTAAATTTACAATTAAGAATAGTAATTCTTTCTCGTTGAGTGCATAGTGCAGAGAGATAAGTGGCCTGAAAATATATTGTGATATATAAACAATTGAAGAAATTTGCTACACTGGTCACACTGGAAGCATTTATATTTATATTTGAGTTTTTGTTTCATACACATGTATGTTTTATGTTTAATATTTTTCAGTTATGTATTTTACCCTAAGTTGGCTATAATTGCTGCGAGGATACTGCGCTACGCATATATATAAGCTCATGTCCCTATAAGTACCTCGGAAAGCAGTGCATTTCACAGCGCACCAGGGCTGAGCAAATTCTGCTTGCTAAATAATATTTCGATATATTTATTGATGTTAGTTGCTATGTAATGATGAGTAAGTCAAAAAAATAAACGCTACGTGTTTAGGTCATATTGGATAACAAAATCTGACGATTGCTTGTTGATTTAGATTTTAAATTATGTGGCAAGCGTTTTATGGAAATAAGTTGTTTTTTACAAGCTTGGCATCGATTACCAAATCGATTTAATAGGTTTATTGAAATCGATATATAAGATATTCGATTTTGAAATTGAAAGTTTGCGGATACTTGGACTAGAAAAGAAAAGGCGAAGATGTCAATAATAAACATGATAAACATTGTATTTGATATGCTTATACAAAAATACCATGGAAAACAATGTATTGAAAAGCCCGTCTCGAATGTTTCTTGTGCTGTGTCTATGTTTACCTAATTGCTATTAAAATTATTAAACATTAAATTGCTTTGTGCAGCTTCTGCTTAAAAGGCACCAGCGAGCACCACTTGCAATGCCATGTAAGCTGTTGCTCCCAACGCCACAAAGAAGGAGAGGGCGCGTGCGGGCTGGGGAACAACAACAACGGCATACACCAGAGTGTGGACAATGCGGGCGATACCAACGGCACGGA
The DNA here is from genome assembly GCA_035047445.1 of Drosophila siamana. Classification (NCBI taxonomy): domain Eukaryota; kingdom Metazoa; phylum Arthropoda; class Insecta; order Diptera; family Drosophilidae; genus Drosophila; species Drosophila siamana. The sequence continues at coordinate 3,134,304 of JAWNPP010000068.1, forward strand.
ACAGATTGATGGCCAGGAATGCGCTGGGATTGGTCAGTGTGTAGAGCAGGCCAACGACGAAGAAGGGCAGAATATTCTCGAGATCGTTGCGATGCGCACGACGCACACGCTCCACGTTGGGATCATCGAATTTGACCTTCAACTTGGGCGACATCAAATCCTCGGGATTGGCGAATGTCTGCAACAAAAAGCAAAAATACGAAACGCATAAATTTAATAATCTTCAGATTGCTGAGCGCTTTCACTTTTTCTGGACTTTGACCCGGCATCTTCCGCTTCTCCACTTACCTTAGTCTTGAAACGCTGAATAGCTGTCAGCAACGACATTGCGAGCATTTTAATCACCAAAACACCTGCCCAGAACGTATAGCTCTTGAACACGGGATTAGTTAGACTCAATAGTTCCAGCACCATGTTTGTGGCTTCTAATTTGTTTTCGATTTATTGATTATAGTAAGTTCCGACGACCGCCGCTGCCTGATGCACACTTTCAACTGGCGTGAGCGCAACGAAAGTTCTTAATATATACAACATGCCGGTTTTTGTTGCTCTCTATCCTCTCTATCTCTCTTGCTTTTGGGCGCTCTCTCACTGATAACTATAGTTGGAGCCAACAACAAACTTATGCGACAACCTATGCACGGGCATGTGTGCGTTTATGATTGTTTGGATTTGCCTATATGTGTGCGTGCGTTTGTGTGTGTGTGCACACAAGTTTTTGAAAATCGCTTAGTCACTCTGACAAGAGTAAACGAAAACTTACCAAAGTTATAAATCGCCAGAGACCGGTCAACATGCTCATCGCAAACATTTTTAGCACCAACACTGCAGCCCAGCCCATAAAGCAACGGAACACCTCGTTGTCCAGAGAGATTAGCTCGATTTGCAGTGACATTGTGACGCCTTCTGTTGCATCTAACGACTGTTTGTCGATCTCAGTTCGAGCAGTTTATGAAGCTTAGCGTGGATTATTGCATGCAGTTACAGTCACTAAAGTCGCTTTAGGAACAGGTCTAATAATCAGTATTATATCAATTCACAATTATTCAATAAATAATACTAAGTACTATATACATATATGTACACTTGCAATTTACTTGAATTCAGTTCTAAGTACAAACGGTTAAGGGTTAATCATGCCCGTCACCAAAAGGGTTAGAAGGGTATTATGTTTGCAAAAATCTACATATATATAACAACACCTCATAAACCATTAAGATCATTTAGAGCTCTCTCTGTCCGACTCACTATTAGTCTGTCTATGTATTCACATTAACATCTAGATCTCAGAGGTCGTCTTAAATTTGTATTTGGCACACAGATCGAGTTTGCGTTACAACTGGTATTCATTCAAGAGTCCAGCACACTGGACTTTTATATTTTACGATTATAAAAAGATAACGTTCCGTAATATCATTCGTAGTACACTATTTAGCTTCGTTAGCAGTCAAAATTTGAATTCTCTAGGTTCATATCAAATGTGCTAACACACCATTATTTAACATAAATTTCAAATAAAGTATCAATTAGCAAAAACCAGAGAAGCTCACCACAGCAATGAATTATTGATTATTAAGTACTCTAAAGATACAAGTTATATCTACATACGGCATTCATTAATGTCACAAAGAATATGGATGATCTGGAAAAGTATTCTCTTACAACGAACACCTGCTTATTGCTCCATATTGTTTTCTTCGTTAAATAAAAACAATATATAGCATATAACATCGGGCTACATTTTCCGTAAAGGGTATTCGAAAGCTTATCACCAAATTCGGAGCCCAACTCTAACGTGCTTTCAGCTATTAAATGAAAATACAAAAGCTAACCAATTGCTGTAATTACCATAAATTGAAAACAAAAAGCGAATAATTTTCGAATTAGTTCACAGCCTCGATTATGAATATAGAAAAACGCTCAACGCTCAACGCTCGCGTTTGCAATTTCTAAATCTATACTGCTAACTTAGTCGCAAATTAGACTCAGAAGAAGTGGAAAAATATGATAGCAATGAAAAATAAATTATGATAGCATCTATATCGCATTGCATTTGGAAAGTATGTTAATAATAGTTGAAATCTGGGACTGGTTCGTGTCTTTGATAAGCATTGGTTGAAATACGCGCTAAGGTTTGTGTCTGCGTGAAGAAATTTTCGGAGTAACGTTAATTTCTTATTGTCAATTATTAACACTGAAACTTGGAGAAACCTCTTCTAAGAGCACGTCTATGTGCCTATAATTAATGAGTTAGGGGAAAGAATGTTTTATATGTAAATAATAATTCGTATTCAATTAAGAAGAACTTGTGTAGATCATCATCAATATGTTTCACTGAAACCCAGATATTAAATCTAGTTCTAGGGCTCTACTGCGCTCACAGAAATCAAATTAGGCGAAACCCAAATTCAGTTGTTTTCCCTTTCAGCAGCGACTTATCTTAAATAGTTTCAGATTCCGTCGAATCTCTGTTGTTATTACGAGTATTAAACTAAAGTGCGCTGCAATCTGCATCCTCAGTCTCAGTCTCCATTGTGATTATTGTCTGAATTTCTGGTCAGCCATGTCTGTCAACATTTTGCTAAAGAAAACGGCAGGCGGCATATGCACTTCAAATATGAAATGCCTTTTTCCTCCGATTCTTGAGTGTAATTAATTAATTTCGCGCTCGTTTTGGTGCGCTGCATTATGGACGCAGTGGCTGAGCCGTCGTTTTGGGGCCGGGCCCATTGTTGTTGTTACAAAACATACAAAATTATGTGCACATTTGCATAACATTCGCTGGGCCAGCGGCTGCAGCTCAGTAATCGTTCTACTTTGGTCGCGTAAACGCGTCGCCGCCGCATCGCCGCATTCAACTGGCCACGTGGCTGAGCATCGAAGATCTGAAGCCCAATCTTAACAGGGCTCTTCCAAAGGATTTCAATAAGATACCAAGATACCGCTCCAAAGCAACACTCGCCAAAATGTCACACGGCGAACGCAAAGGACGCCTGAATGTGGTCAAATTTCTAGAATTGGTAAAACAGCCGCAAATTTAGGTCCCATTATCCTTTCTACTAAAAAAGCCAATTTCTAAATTTCCTCTAAGAAGTCCATACCTAAAAGTTGCTTCATTACAGAAATTCGTGAAGAATCCTAGTTTTAGTTCAGTAAAAGTATTGAGAGACATCATTTTACAAATAATTTTCTTGAATTGAAATTTAATTTTTATTAACTATCGTGAACTCTTTAACATATATTACGACATTGCTTGAGCTTCTCCCTTGGAGAATGCTTTACACTGATTCCAATTTTCTATATATTGACTTATCAGATTTCTCGCCTATAGTATTTGATAATGCATGTAAAATGATAAGTTCATAATAGAAATAAATGTACTTATGATACATAATAGTTTTGTTAAACATTAATACATCGAATTGCATTTCTGCTAAACTTTGACATCCATATTAATATTTATAATTATTCCACTAACATCCATTGGTGAACAGACGTTCTCAGTTGCCTGCTTGGTACTGCATTTCTATAGTTTCAATGATCGCGACATAATGACCTCGTTCATGGCCACGGGCACGTTCACCGGATACATCATTGTGGTAGTTGGCGTCTTTGCAGGTGAGCGAGTAAAGAGACGCTCTCTAGGAGATGCGAAAACATGCGATTGTAAACAATTTCTTCAACCAGGAGTCCTGATGCGAGCACCGATTCACAAGCGCATCGATATATTCTTTAGCGTGCTGGGCTGTGCTCTGTTCGTCGCCAGTGGCGTCTTCATTATCGAGGCCTGGGAGTTCTCGTTTCGGACGCGTACACGCGACTTGGCGCTGATCAAGGCATCGCTGTCGATAGTGAACGGGGTGCTGTTTGGTTTCGATGCCATATTCACATTTCGGGACAAGTGAGGCAACGATGCGCGACTAGCTCCGTAAAACCCAAATGCATTTAAAGCATGCTCCACGTGTCTCTACCAATGAACGATGTACATTCATTTCACTGCAAAATGATGATACATAATGTACTTTCAAAAGAAAAACGCGTTTATTTTGCGCAAAATTCTCACTAACATTCATACATACATTTTTTGTTTTTTGTTTTTTTTTTTGCCATAAATTATATGTTTACAATTAGTGTGCCATATTAATTACTCTTTTTTTTCTGTCAATAAAAAAAATATATATATATTCCTGATACATGCATCGAAAGTATTTATAATTGGACTGAGCCCCGCCCTCACACACACAACATACAACAAAGAAGCACACACATACACATATCTATCAATTAGCAGTTGACATGGAAAATCATGGAAATACTAGCTTGAACGCCTTTGGTTGCATTGTTATGGTAGTTAGATTTCATTTTATTGTGTTGTTGTTATGATTTTCATTTTTGATAGACGTGAGAATGGTATCCAACGGCGTCTTCTTCAAACGATTATTTCTTGTTTTGTTTTTGCATCTTTGGGTGTTCTTGTTTTGCTGGTGTTCATTATGTTCGTGTTGTTCTTGTTGTTGTTTTTGTTGGTTTGGTGTTGTTGATGATGGTGCGTCCCTTAGGCAGAGTTGTGTATGTTAAGTCGGAAAATGTCATGAGCTACGAAATAGGTACCAGCATTGGTTTTCAGCACAAAGACCTGGGAGAAAGCGTGTGGAGGATCGTCGTCGCACTGGAAAAGGATTGCAAAATTATTACATTAGATATTCACACTCTACTAAATAAAATATACAGTTAATAGAGCTATTATTATGTCATGTGTGCAGTTGCATAGTTAATAAGAAAAGTGCATAAAACAATGAAATAAATTCGCAAAAATAGAACAAGAAAACGTATTTCAACGTGCCGCAGTTAACAGTGTTATTTTAAACCCTTTTAAGTCAACATATATACAAATCAGCGGTGGCTACAAAAATTACAATAAATCTAATGCACCCTTGCCAACAAGAAAAATTGGAAATGTGTATGAGAAAATTATAGAAATAAGTAATAAGCTTCCGAGTACGAGTTACTTTTTTTAAAATATATTTTTTTTACTAAAGTTCAAATGTCTACCGATGGGCTTACGAGAAAGGGGCAATAAAAGTGTAATGTTTTGACACGGACGGGAGAATTCAAGAGCTAGATTTAATGGCGTCGCCCATGGGAGCAGACAGAATTACAACGTGCCCACCGCTGATGTAAATATGCACTTAGTCCAATGCGTCATTCTTGTGATAAAACTAAGAGTTATAACTGTCGTATCGATGGAGATATGGTTAAATTATGTTAAAACCAGCACATAAAAATATAACAAAATCAAAAATAAAATGTGTTTTAGGCTGAATGGAAGTGTGTGTCTCGATGTACATATTATTTAGGCATTAGCAATTCCCTTTCTGCAATGGCAGACCATGCGAAGACCACGAGAAGAGTGGGAAGACGGCGTTCGCGTTGAGACGTAGTCGAAGCCGGGAATCGGAGTCGAAGAGCAACGTTATCGACGACCGGCCGCAGAGCAGTAGGTGCTTAATTAAGTAATTAACTACCTATGCATGTGCTATGTACATAGTTAAGTTAGTTTTGTTGTTGTTGTTGTTGTTAGCATGGTTCGATAGAACAATTATACAAAATTATTAAACTCATTTATATAGATGAATTTTGGATTTTGGTATTTGGGTTTTCATTTTTGGGGATCTTGTTTGTTGCTTGTTGTAAAAATGCTGTTTACTTTGCCTGGCCAGGATCGCTGTCACTTTTGGATGCTGTTGCGATGGCTGCGCTGCTTACAACTGCCGGATGAATGCTTTGGGCTACACATCGTGCAGGGCAAGCCTAAAGATATCGTGTTGCACAAAGAAGCTAACGCCCACGGGTTTGAGCACAAAGGTCTGAATATACGCATGCGGTTGATCCTCATCGGTCTGCATCACAATATATACAACATATATATACGAAATACATATGTATATTTTGGATATATAGAGATATCTGACACATCGCCTAATAAGTTGCCGGTCTAACACACTTTCGGTGCGATTATCACCAATCCCATATTATTCCCAACAAATTTCAACATTGTTTATATACATTGTATAATATACATTTTTTTCTCAGTTAGACCGTAGACTTATAGGCGATGTGTTGTGCTTAACTAATGCATGTAGTCCTAACAATAATTATAATAATAATAAAAATGCTGCCCAAATCAGCGCAGAAATCAAGAAGATATCTCACCTGAAGACGTCCCAAGACATTGATGAGAACGCCGCCATCGAATGTGGGTTGCGAGTCGACTGTGGTTATTACTCGAGTAATCTTTTGAAAACTAAGGCTCTGAAATAGTAATTTGTTGAATGTGTGAATATTCATGTATTTGTAAAATAGGTTTCATTTACTGACCTGCACTTTTTCAAGTATTTTTGGCGCGCCCTGGATTTGATGTCCCTCGAAGGTCATAAAGGAGTCTGTTGCCTGTGAAAATAATAGAACATCAAAGAGTGTAGATAACAACACGAATCACTCAATACACAAATAAACGCATAATATATAGAGCCCCAAAATACACACATACAAAACCTGCATATATGTATTTTGTATGTACATATATGCATATATATTTGTTGAGACACACACATAAGTGTATGTTTATATGTATGTGTACGTCTGCGTGTGTGTGTCATACTTTTGTTGTATGGGAATTTTCGAGAAGAGCATACATAATGGAGTGACTTATTTGAAGCTCACAAGCCCATTTTATAACTGCTAAACATTTGCATTTGCAATACACAACGAAATAATTTTCGCGCTCTTTTTGACGGTCTTATTCCCCTCCACAGCTGCACGGGCAAAAATTATGCTGCAGGCAAAATTTTGTCAAGGGCGCAATGCGCGTCACCTGCAGCAGCAGCAGCATTGAAACTCTGTCTATCATATGTGTGTAGTATGTGGGTTAATACGTTTACATGGTAGGTTAAACTCACAAATTAAGGATGACGATGACGGAACACGCTCGAGAGAATTGGGCAAGTCCATGGACGCTATACTTACGCTGTAGAAGTTAACCACGCTGGCGCGGTTCTCCGGGTCGTCAAATATGGCATAATATTGCTGGACGAATCCTTTGCCAATGTCCTCGTATTGTGGATTAAGTGCCATTTTCTCAATCTCAAAACAAAAATAAATGGGATAAGCAACGTATTTATAATTTAATTTTTTAACAACAAGACTTTAAATTCTTGCCAATACTATGCACGACTGAAAACGCAAAAGACAACGGGAAGTGTGACCACAATTCGCAAATGGCAAGAATTATCGCTCTATACAAATTTTATAGTTGAATATCATCAACAAAGCAATGTTTATCGATTAGTCGATATTTTTAAATGAACATTGACGATTGTACGTTTGGTTTGCAATTTTTTAAATAAGACATTTGTATTTTAAATACAAGATGGAATTTCAATTTGCATGCGCTATGTTTAGATGTATGTCGTATGAAGTCGCTAGTCTGGCCGTCCGTTGTATTATGGTACTTGCGTGCATTGGCCACACTGGCGCGTTCCCCAACATTCCCAACGGCGGCTGTGCGTTTCGTGCGCAAAGCGATTAAAGTGTGTTTCATTACATTCCATACAATGTTAACTTTGGCAAATATTTCGGAATTATGTCGCATATGTCTGCGGCATTTGCGGCAGATGAACGAACAACAAGCAGCAGCAACAAGTGTCAGCCTGTCGACAATGCAGCGCAATCGTGCCAGTTATAACTCTAGGGCGCTGCCCCACTTGGCCAAAATGTTGAATCAGTTTTTTACAATTGACGTTTTGCAACAACCCGACAATTTTCCGCATAATATATGCACATTATGCTACAATGCTGTCGAATATTTCGAGCAGCTGTGCACTGTCGCCGCACAGACAAACGAAATGCTGATGCGTCTAACTGCTGTCGATGGACGGCAGGCGGAAGATGTCGCCGAGAAGGCAACGGCAATGGCTGACAATTATTTGGTTGGTACACATATTTAGTCAGTTGAGTCAGCTTGTTTTTTTAGGGCTGAGCCAGCATTTTTGCAGTTGCCACACGTGAAAGAGGAGCCCATGGACGATGAAGCTCAACAGCAGCAGCAGCAACCACAAGATGTAGACGACGAAAATGAAGCGGATGCGGAATCTGAAGCTGCAGCAGAAGCTGAGGGCAGCAGAGAAGATGGGGCTAGCGTAAACTGCGAGGAGGAAGCGACTGCCAGCAAACGCAAGTTGCTGGCGTGCCAACAGTGTGGCAAACAGGTCTATAAGCTGCCCTATCTGGAGGCGCACATCCGCAGCGTCCACGAGGGACATCCGAAGCCATTCCTGTGCCGCAACTGTGACAAGGCCTTCACACGCTACGAGCAACTGCGTTCGCACATGCGCAACGTGCATCCGGCTGCTGTGGCAAGCAATGAGGCCAGCGATGAACTTGAGCTGATCTGTGAACAGTGCAATCGCAGGTATAGCACTAAGAATGCCTTGGGCGAGCACCTGAAGCGTCATGCTCAGCAGAAGCCGCACATCTGTGAGCACTGCGGCGTCGCTAAGGTAACGCGCACCGAGCTGCTCACCCATCTACGCATACACAACCCTGACTGGGAGAAATTCAAGTGTCAGCAATGCCCGCAGCTCTTTCGACACAAGAGCGCCATCAGTCGGCATGTGCGCGTCGTGCACGAGGGTCAGCGACGCTTTCAGTGCGGCCATTGCCACAAGCGATTTGGCACGCATGCCTCACAGGTGCGGCACGAGCGCTTGCACATTGCTACCTTCTAGTTGTGTATCGATTTCTAAATGGATCGACGACATGCCCAAACCCTGAACAGACGACAATTAGTATTTAAGCGCCCGAAAGCTCACATATAACATTCTAATTAGAACATTATATCAATGGTATGTTAAAACAAAATGTTTATCCACTTTTTTTTTTGTCAACGGGGAAAAAAAGACAACATTCCTCATTATTATTACTAAGTGCATCCAGCACCATTTTTGTATTGCAACAACTTGCACTAAATAAATTCTAGCTTTAAGCATTCCGTAACCTGATTGCACTTAAGCGTACAACGTAGACCTACAAATAAACTGCTCTACAGGTTGATAACTTGTTAAAAAATTACAAAACTGCTCTTTCCCTAATCGGGTTCACTTAATAACTTGATACTAATTACAAATCATTAGGTGGACGTTGTAGACGTTGTGTTTTTTTTTCCAAAATTTTCAATTTATCTCCTGAAATTGCAACTGCGTGGGATAACTGTAGGATATATACGAAACTCTTTAAAAGTTGATTGCTTGTATTGAATTGTATAGTTAAATCTGGACATTTGTGACATACTACATTTGTAAAAACCTGATTTGTATAGTATTAGAAAACTGTGCGTGCCGGGCCAGCGACGAATGGTCCGCTGGCACGTGAACTGAACTCCTTGTTCAGCCAGCTCTTCATGCAGACGACCCACTTCTCCAAACTGGCGCCCAGCTGTGTGTGTATCTCGATGAGCTGATTCAACTCCCGCTGATAGTCGCGAACACGTTGAAGCTCATTGCCATCGAAGGCATCGCAGATGCGGCGCACCATATCGGGTCGAATGTTGATCACAGCCAGACTGCAGCAACTGAACCCTGACATTAGACCGCTGGCCAAAAGAGCCGGGGAAGCTAGCAGAATGACCCGACCAAGCCGCAGGCAACGTTGACCCATTTCTAGATCTCCGCTCGAATAATGCAGGCCCATAAAGTTAGGAATCGCACGCTCGGCCTTGGTGCAAAACTCAACCATGTCCACTGCCAGATGATACACATAATTTCTTAATTATGGGGAGGTAATATTCAAGGGCCACAACTTACGATCGACGCCAGTCATGGCGGGCATGTGATAATAGAGCAATGGACGCGTACGACAGCGACTGGCCACGTGCTTGCAGTAACCCACTAGCTGATCCACAGTGCGTGGCCGATAGAAGAGATCCGGCAGCACAACAACACCACTAACATGCAGCTCCTCGGCATGGGCGGCCAGAGATAGAACATCGGGTAATGGGGCTCCGCCCACCTGGACGAGAATCAACAGGTTGTGGCGCACTGCTGCCCGGTGCCAGTACTCAGCGTTGGCTTTGCGTTCGCGCACTCGCATCATGGGACCCTCGCCGACGACACCGTTGACCAGGACGCCGGCAATAAGTTGGTGCTTTAGCCACTCGGCATAACGGTTGATGGGTCGCACGTCCAAGCTGCGACGACTAGACATACATAAGAGTATGTTGCCTATTTTAGCTACTCACTCGTCATCCGTGAAGCAAGTGAAGACCGGTGCCAGCAATCCCTTGAATTTGGGTGTGATGAGCTCAGCGTCTTTGGCCAACGGTGTTAGGGATGAGCGCTCCCCCTGATGGCTTACTTGATCTCTACTACCTTTTACGACTATGGCAGTAAATGTTCAACTCAGAAGGGCACACATAGATTGAAAACATGTGGCTTACCATCAGTTGGGGTTTCTTGTAAGATTGGAGATTTTGTTGATTCTACGCTTTTATCTCTTCGAAACCAGGCCATTGGCGCCGGCCAATATGTGTATATTTCAAATTTATTTTGAATTTTGTCGAATTGAATATTGTAACTGACTGCGATCAATCGCAAATTTCAACGTTGAGCTAGCTCGACACAAAGTAGGTGCTGATCTCTGGCTCTATTTAAAAATTGCGCGTAAGGTAATCGGTCAAGTAGTGTGTGACCAGCTGGGCAGCAGCCAAGTACGAAGAAGCTTGTTATCGATAAATTGCTTTCGCTAAAATAGCAACAACAAACAACACAGGCCAAAACGTAAAGCAATTTTTGTTCATAATAATTTTTCAAATATTTCATATGATTTTGGTGGTAGTTTTACAAAAATCATGCGCATTTTGACAAGACCCATAAACTTACAACTTCTCAAGCTCAGCAGATTGGCCACCAGTGAGATACAAAGCCGGCATCGGGGCATTTTAGCAAACACCATGAAACCACAACAACAACGACAAATACAACGAAAAGAATTTTGTCATTGCAGCGACATGGTGAAATATTTGAATCAAACCGAGGCTATCAATGTGGACGTGGATCTGTTCAATGAATACAAATTCAGCGTGGACCAGCTGATGGAATTAGCCGGTCTCAGCTGTTCGCATGCCATCACCAAATGCTTTCCAGCTGATCGCTTTGCCCGCGTCCTCGTCTGTTGTGGCCCCGGCAACAATGGTGGCGACGGCCTAGTGTGCGCTCGTCATCTAGCACTTTTGGGTTACAATCCTACCATTTACTATCCGAAGCCCACGCCGAAGCCGCTTTATGAGAATTTGGCTTATCAATGCAAGCGCATGGACATATGCAGCATTGCGGAATGTCCTAGCATGAAGACTGCTGGAGATAGCTATGATCTGATTGTGGACGCCTTGTTTGGGTTCAGCTTTAAGCCACCGGTACGCACGGACTTTGTGCCAGTTGTGGAGCTGCTGCAGCAGACTAAATTACCCATAGCCAGGTAACAAATATGACGCAAAAAGCTGTCTTATAAACATTAATAATGTGTTTACAGCATCGACATTCCCAGTGGTTGGGATGTGGAGCAGGGCAAGCTCAATGATTGTGATCTGGAGCCGACGTTGCTTATTTCGCTAACAGCACCAAAGCTTTGCGCCAAGCATTTCAAGGGCAAACATCATTATTTAGGAGGGCGCTTCGTGCCACCATCGCTGCAGCAAAAATACGAGCTCAATCTTCCCGACTATCCGGGCAGCGAGCTATGCGTTGAGCTGTGATTACCAGTGTCCGAAAATGATTTTCGTTTTTTACTTTAAATAAAAATAACATTTAGATCCAAATCAAATTAACCGAAAGAAAACGGTTTTGATGATTTCGCTTTTATGCGGGATTCTTCAACGATGATGATTCAATTAAAATTATTTAATAAGTTTTGAATGCGAATTATCATTTTTGACTAAAAGAATATAACACTCAACAATGATGAGCAAAAGCAAAAATAGATCAAATTCTTTGCAATTAATCATGATCATCAAAAAATATTAAAGATCAAAATATATCAATGACATTTAATTACTTGACTTGGAAATGATAAATTCAGTAATAAATACGTTGCCTCTTCTCGATTTTGTTGTACACAATAAAGTGTATAACTTTATATTATTAAAAAAATTGGATTTATAATAGAGTTACTATACTTATTTATACAAACGGTTGTAATTCTTGCGTCTGCGATCTTCCTCAAAGTTGTTATTCCGAGCCCACTCCTTGAGATTGCCCTTGGAGCGCAGCATGGCCGATTTGGAGTCCACGTCACGCATTACGAACGGCGAGAAACCCGCGATATAGTCATCATCGAGAGCATTTGTCTTTGTCTTGGCCACACGTGATGGCATCTGTCGTGGCATTGGCTGATCCTCAAACAGAATGGGATTGCGTGAGTGCTTGCCGCCATGGAAGCGTGGTAAACTCTGGTTCTTATATTTGCTGGTCAGCGGACGACGTGTATTAATGTGTATCACTTGTTTGCCATTCTCATCCAGACTGACAGCCACACGCTTCAACGTCTTGTTGCCACAGTTGGGACAGAAGACTTTGGTCATAATGCTAGTGGTCTTGAAGCAGGCATAACAACGCAAAATATACGTGCGCAACTGTTTAATGATGCGTCCATTGAGAGCGGCCAACTGCAGATTCAGTTGCTTCAGAACATTCTGAAGTGCATAATCGGTTGTCATGCATGCCACGGGCGGTATGATATCTGTTTCCACCTTACCCTCGAGGGCCTTTTTTGCTTTCTTGATGTTCGAGTGTGTTATCCAGCCATCATCACCAACTTCTTCGTCTTCTTGGGGTTGTACATTGCTATTGTTCTGCTGTTTTTCTGTTTGCTCATCTTCAGAGGCATCATCCTCTTCGGTGGGTTGTGCAATCAAGATGTCAGCTGTAGCCAACTCTTCGTCAGCAGATGGCGCACACTTGAGTTTCTCAAACAGCTTGTCGAGCTCCTCTTGCGTTAAATCCTCCTCCTCCTCGTCGTCCTCATCGTCGTTGATGGCTGCAGCATCGGTTGATTTATTGGCAACCTGTTCGCCTTTCAATTGCGCCTCGATGGCTTCCTTAACGGGATCCACAGTATCGCTGCTTTGCTCCGTTTTTGCTTCAGCTTCAGCCGCGTCTGCTTCCTCCTCCTCCTCATCATCATCGTCCTCATCATCATTATCCTCATTGTCGTTGCCCTCTGGCATGTACCAGCCCACCAAGCGTTTATTATTCACATCCTGCATCTCCTCGGGTTTGTCCTTGGAGGCAATGACCTGTGATACAACAGGTTCCTTGCGCAAATGGTCACTGCCCAGCAGATCCGTCTCCAACTCATATGTGAGCGCAATCACTTTTAAATCAATGCCGGATAAACTCGCATAGTCACCCGTCTTTTTCGCAAATTCCACGCAGTGCTTGATGCTCTCTGAACGCGGCTCTCGTACTTGCAGATCAAAAGGCAGTACGCAGAGACGGCGAATTTGACGTTTATTGCGCACCTCGGCAACTACATCGGGAACGGTGAGAACATTTTCAGCATATTCCTATATTGCAATATAAAATATTATTATAGATAATTGAATTGGATCGGCAGCACTTACGTTTAGTGGCACAGCATTGATGAACGCAGTTGTATCTGCCACAATATACTTAATTTTCGAGTTATTCGTACTCATCGTGCTTTATTGAAATACTCATCAGCGAACGAAAACAATAACTTTTTATTTTTGCACGTGTTGCCAGCAAGAGTTATCGAAGTAGATATTTCGATAGCACACTTATCGATTTTTGGTATGCATATCTTATAAATACTATTGCAGAGCACAATACATATCATGTGCATTTTATTTATTCAGACTTATAGATATATATATGCCAAATGACATTTTTGGTTGTTTCGTTTATGATCATTAGTTGAATTGAAAATATTTGGTATTTGTGGAAAAGTGCTTTACTTAATTGCACAGCGCTGAAAACAGTTCCCGACGAATGAGGAAATTGATTACAGGCATAAAAAACCATAGTTAATATGTAAGCTGTAAGCCAATTGAAATATTTATTAATATATTAAATACTAAACGGTAGTATCGTGTGGTGCGCCAACAACATCGAGCTATCGATACTTTATCAACAGCCTGTCTTTGTTCATCTCTATTTTTCAAGCCAAAAATGGCGATATGAGTGCGTTTGCTTATTATTTTTTTGCTCAACTTTGGTTTTAATGTCAATAATATACAATTAGTAGGTCGAATTATATAAAGATCGCGCCAAAAATAACATAGAATGTAAGCTCGTCATCTTCTAAACGTTAAAATTTTTTGAATTGAAAGCGTCGTCGTTTTTGTAGCATTCATTCACCAGTGCGTTTAGCAAATCGGCAAATATATCGGCAATGTGGAGTCAGTGGCCAGTTGCTGCTTCAGCAGTGTCTGCAGTGGCGCCGCCGCAGCCCTCATTGCCTCCGCCGCTACCCGATGCACCGCCACCACCACCGCCATCTGATACTGCAACATCGGCGTTAATGCCTGCTATTGTTACGGATGCGGCCGCTGCTGCGGCTGCTGCCGCCGCTGCCGCGAATTACGCGGCCACAGCATCCGCATCAGTAGCGAATCCTTATGATCAGTACACGGCCGCACAATACGCTGCGATGACGCCAGAGCAGCAATACGCTATGCAACAACATTGGCAGCAGTGGCAAACTTATCAGCAAGAATATGCCAAATGGCATGCTCAATATGGTGAACAGGTGAGTTCAATATATATTATCTTATTAAAGTAAAATACTGAATGCATTTATTTAGTACACGCGTGAAATGGCCGCAGCAGGAGCAGGAGGGACAGCTGCAGTCGCTGTTGCACCAGTCGCTGCAGCTGCATCAGCCGCTCCAGCAATTGGACCCGTTTACCCAGGAGGTCAAATTGTGCCGCAAGTTGCCGCATATTTTCCACAGGCTCAGCCGCAGCCACCAACGGCGGTTGCGTCGCCACAAACACAATCACAGATGTCGGGTAAAATCACTGCTCAACCACAGATGTATAATCAGCCACCGCCACCGCCGCCTCAAGGCTATCAGCCAGCTCCACCACAATCCCAACAACAACAACAGCAACAACAAAGACCGCCTTGGCAACAGCAACCGCCGCCAGGTCGCTTTAATCAAATGCCGCCTGTTAATTACAATCAGTCGGCTAATGCTGGAGACGCCAGTGTGTTCCCCAATTTGCAGCAACCGCCACCATCGTTTATGCAACATCCGCCACCATCGGCGTTAGCAGAGTCGCCGTGGTTGAAGGGACCGCCAAACAAGGGCGGCAACAATAGCAAAAATGATGAAACTGAACAGCGATCACGTTGGGACGGGTCGTCGTCCGATGCTGGGGGACAACAGCAGCAGCAAGGAAATCAACGTAATAATCGTTGGCAGTCCAATGAACAGGGACAACACAACAATAATAACAATAACAACAATAATAATAATAACAAGGGAGGCAATAAGTCAAATCAGTTTGGTAATCGACGCAACTGGCAGAACAATTCAGGCGGCAATAGCAACAATAACAATAACAATAACAACAATAATAGTAATAATAATAGTCGCAATCCAAATAATCCATTCAGTTCGGCTCCGCATGGCAACTATAACTCCGACAATGATGGCACTGGTTTAGGCGGCGCATGCAATTCAGGCAATTTTGGTGGGCAAGGCACATTGGATAATTTTGGCGGTTCTGGAAATCGTCGTGGTGGCAACAGCAACAACCACGGACGCTTCGATCGTCAGCATCAAAGCGGTGGCAATTTCGGACACTCACAAAATAATAACAACAATAATGACAGCGGTTTTAACCGCGGTCCCAATCCAAACAACAACTTCAATCAACAGCAGCAGCAACAGCGTACACCAGATTTGGACGAAGCGACCTTCGATCGCTTGTTCCAGCAATGGCAGAAACAATTTGAGGATTGGAAACGCGCTAACGCCAATCATCCGGATCGTGCTGAGTATCGTCGTTATGAGGAGGAATTCGAGAAGCAGCGTCGTCGCATTGCCGATCGCCGTGAGCAAATGCGACTTAGACGACAACAGCAACAACCACAGTCCAATAATAATCAAGAAAATCAAGCACATCCACCAGCTATGCAACATCAGCAATCACAGAATCAGCAGCAGCAAAAGCCACGTAAATCACATTTTGATTTGCCCGATGAGGATGGCAACTATGCACATCTCTCCCCCTGTCGACCTTATAGAAATGAACCAGCCGGTCTGGGAATGACAACGGGCTTGGAGCAGCAACAAGAGATTGGGAAGGACAATGCTGTAGAGAAGCAGACATCCGCTAAGGAACAGCAGCAATCTCCAACAAAGTCGCCAAAATCTGCAACGGCATTGCCATCATCTCCATCGAAGACGCCTCAGCAGTCAACCGACAACAAAAGTAGCACAGCTAATTTGTTGGGCAAGCGTCGAACGGATGGAGACAACAACATGTCAGCCAGCGCAGCCAAGCAATCCAAACAGGATAATATTTTAATAATATCACTGGATGACGATGACGATGAAGCCACATCTGCCGAGGACCAGAAGGCAGACAAAGAGGATGGTGTGTCTGCTGTTGATACGCCCATGAAGAATATATTCAAGAAATCGGATGGCATTCCGGGCCTGGATTTGGTTGCGGATGGTCATGCAACATCAGGGTCACCGGCACCCTCTAAAGCAGCAGCTGCAGTAGCGGCAGACTCTTCAAATGCCGAAACCAGCAAGAAGATACCATCACTATTTGATGTAGTGATCACCAAGCCGAATATCTCACCGCCATCTCGCACCGTCTCCGAATCTGACGAAATGTCCACACCGCAGGCAACCGCCACCGCCGCCGCCACCGATTCAATGGCAGATGATGTCAGCAATGCTCTCAAGGATCCCGAGTTTATGAATAACTTGTCGCAGGCCCTAGCTCAAGCGCATGATCGTCAACGTGATCGCGAACTCGAGGAGCAGCAATCCGAAGATCAGAATAACCTCGGACCCAACAATAATAACAACAACAACAACAGCAACAGCAACAAAAGTAACAACAACAATAACAATAACAACATTACCACTGGCAGCACCAACAGTAATAATGAACGCAATAATGATGGTCGCCAACTGTCGTTTGCCGAATGGCAGCGCAAGAAAAATAACCAGGACGATGAGCACGATAGGAATATGGGCAACTTGGGATCAGGCCCAGGTGGCAACGGTCCAGGCAATCGCGGCGGTTTTGGACCAGGATTCGGCCCCGACCAGCGTCAACATGGCGGTCCTAATTTTGGTCCCAACGGACCTGGTTTTGGACCTGGTGGCTCGCAACTGATGGGACCGAATTTCATTGATTTCGGTGGCCCGGGTCCCAATTTCTGTGGACCCAATTTCGATCGACAGGGACCTGGCAATGGACCGGGGCCTGGACTAGGACCCGGACCATTTGGTCCGGGTGGACCTAATGGGCCTTTTGGGCGTAATTTTGGACCAAACGGCCGCAACAATCAGAACTTTTCGGGTCCGGGTCCAAACTTCGGACCGAATTTCCGTGGTAATGGACCTGGACCGGGACAATTTAGACCGAATTTCTTTGGTCCAAACGGGCCGGGTCCAAACCCAAATTTCGGTGGTCCTGGTCCCGGCCCTTTTGGCAGACCCGGCGGTATGAACTTTGACCGCAACAATCCAAACGATGGCAACTTTGGCCCAGGACCAAATAATCCCAATTTCAATGGACCGAACAATAACAACAATGGCCCCAACAACAACAACAACAACAACTCATTTAATGATAACCCATTCAGACGCAATGGCGGACCTCCTGCACCTAACTTTGATGATGGTTCAATGGGCCGCAATGGACCCGGATTTGGACCACGAGGCGGTGGGCAGAGAAACAATTTCGGCAACAACGGGGGAAACTGCGACAATAATAAGCCATGGGCTATGGCTAATGGGTATGTTTCATATGCATAGTTATCTTTCATATCACCTGTTCTCTCTTTCGTCTATCTATCTGTTTCTCCTCCCCTTTATTTCTGGATTATTAAATCGTATAAGGGGGCAATAACTTGGGGATACGTGTATTTGATGAAGTGACATATTCTTTTCCGTCTGCTAGTGCTATAGTCAAGTTCGTCTGCGAAATGCTACAATAAAAATGTGGTTCAATTATGCCGAAAGTCTTCTATAAAACATGAGATGGGCGGTTGCTTTGATTAATTCCTACACAAGTGAGTTAGGAATTCTCTAGGTTACTCGTCGAATACACATATCCTCGAATACATTTATAAAACAGTTGGTGAAATGATATTTAATTGACAGAGGTTGTGAATATCAATCATAAGTCAATACTATTACTTTGACATCCGCATTATACATATGTATTCATGCACCAAGTAGACCAATTCGTTTAGATCTCGGAATAATTTGAAAATACTCGAAACATCTTTTAAGTATTTTGAATGCGTTTAGATTCTGATCAAGTAGGTTTAAATAGATATGAATATGTATGTATATTTTGGAGTGGCAGAGGCAAAGAAGAATTACGTTTTATTTTTGGGTGATTAAGGTACACAAAATCACTAATCTGTTTCCAAATTCCCTAAAATTCGTCGTATTTCCCTTTGATAACAAATAATGAAACAATTATTTAAAATACTAATTATAATGGCTCGATCACAGCAAAACAAAAATGTTGCATAAAGCACAATTGAATTATATTCAAAACATGTATGTACATATATAGACATATGTTCATCGAGCATAAAGCGTTGGCACAAATTGCACAAGGTTTATTTTTGGTTGTATTACTATAATTTACATATCTGAAATTATCAACTGAGAATTGATTTAAACCAAAGTGATTATTTCTTCACGCAGTTGTTCTCGTCATTCTGATAGATTAACCAAACAGATCAACCACAAATAGTCCCCAATTTGTCCTCGTATGTTTGCAGTTTAAATGTGCAGGCATTTTTTTTTTGGATTGCATCGTTAATGCTGGAATTTCGATTCCATACCCGTTTTCTCTTTTTTCTCTTCTACTTTTATGCACTCGAAATAAAACAAACATGACCATGAACACTTGAACATATAAATTAATATATAACAATTAACTGATATTGTTCGATGTCTTACACATTTTGAATGGTGCATCATCAATTCAATGACTGCGATACATAAATACCGTAAATAAATTATCGTCGAAATAACAACACTGCGACTCGACTTTTTTGTGCGTTGAGCAGCAATGCCAACAGGGCAAGAGCCTCACACAACAGGATCAATAAGAATAAACAACCACATCAACGGTCCAGGTTGGGGTGAAGCAGAAATGGAAATTAAGAATTTTATAATTAGATTACGTTACTTTTTGCTCCATGATGCAATATGAACAACGAATATTGCACAACATTCACACATGCCACTCTATCCACAAAAAGGCACACTCACTAATTCAAATTCGTATAATTCCGGAAGTCCTGGCAACTCGTTGTAGACATACTTAAATATTTACACAACTCACATGATGATCGCAAGTAGTTTCTTTGTTATTTGCGACATTAATTTATGTAAATAATAGCGACTCTTGCGAATAGTTTTTAAGTTTTTGAAAATCATTATGATTTGTTATACCCGATACTCAATCGGCTGTAGGACTCCGTGCTGAATTATGTCGGATTGTCGTCCGTATATATTTGATAGATCCGTAAAGTAGTTTTGTTTCAATAACTATTAACTTTCATTTAATTCATACTACAATTTTGTTATGTTTTCTAACTTAGTGCTTTCGTTACATCACATTTTTTCCGATTTTACCCGAAATGTTAGGTATTGAAGATGAATTTAATGAAGCTAACGAACAAATATTATTTAATCCTATTTGAGCATCACAAAAGTATGAAAAGGAAATCTAAATTAAAGTTACAGTTACAAATTTTAATTACATGTAAGAGCATATATTTCCTAGACTTAACGCATTGAATTTGAAGAATAAAGTGATTTAATTTAATAATGAAACTTATAGTGCTTTGAAAAATGCAGTATTTACACATATAGTTAACCTACAACATACCCTTTAACAGGGAAATATTAGTTGGTACTTACCTGCCCAATAATATTTATTGGATTCTAAAGAATCTGTGCACATATTTCGTATTTATATATGTAGGTATTGTCATATCTATCTGTCCGTTCGCCTCTTCATCAGTATATTGCTTTGGAAATGGAATCTGTGTCCGCTTCAAATATATAAATGGTAAAGTGGGTTGCGGCTAACATTAAATTTTAATAGTAGCCTTTAGAGCGGTCGTGTCGACAATGAATTGCATTTTCTTGATTACTTTTAGTTTCCTTACTTCTCTCTATATTTATGCCGAATGTTTTAAAATCCCTTACGCATATATATTCTAAGCTCAGACTTGGCCGAAATGTTTGCAATTGCTTTCAAAAGGTTACACTTTTAAGAATATATTTTTTAAGACAACACAGAGTGTTAAACATTATTGAGTTTTAAACTTCAATTTATAATGCTACTGATCTTTTTATTTTTATTCAATGAATCTTGGAAATTGGACACACTTTACTCAAGATTATATTTGCATTTTTGTAAAAATATAATTTTACCATAATTAGTTGAATTTACAAATTCCTTTAAAATCTATTTTACTCTCTTTAAACCCCGTACACAATTAAATGTTTGAAAGCAACCAAATGTCCGCTATCATATTATTTCCAATTATAATTTCGTGTGCTTCAATGTGGGAAGGATAAGTAGAGAAAATGCTTTAACATTAAAATAAATCAATGTATGTAAACCATTCTCTGGATCGGTTTGTCCGTTTAACATAACCACGATTTGATCTAATTCGACTAATATGTTGGTTAATTGATGGATATGAAAATGCCAAGTTGCGCTTAAATATTATAATTATTATGGAGTCAATTCCATGGCTATAACAACAGGTTGAGGATGTTCCTATTACTTTAAAAGCTATGTGTTCAGAGTGTAATCGACTTTGTGCACTTTATATTCAAGTTAACGCATTTGGTATAAGATTAGAGGGTCTCAAGAACTTGTGGCACTTTTGAGAAAAGTATGTGTCGAGTAACAAGTTGAATGTCTTTGCACTTCTTACCTCAAAAAGACCCAGACCCGGATCCATGACCCACTATGTAAATAGCTTATACCCAAACGATTGCTTGTCCCATCATAATAGCAATTAATGTCAAAGTTTAAGTGTTTCTTTCTGGTTTAATATTAAAATGAAACATAAACCGATAACATGACAAAACCAACCAATTTAAAAACAAAAAAATAAAACCAATTTTTTGCAAAAACATCAACAATAACGAAACGAACACATAAAAATCAATAACAAAACAAATTGCGAAAAAATGTTAAACAATTGATACGAAAATCAAACTCGCCACTGCGTCACACAACGTTGCAGCGCGGAGTCATTCGGCAACGTCCATCCCAACGAGCCCGTCTATCGTCCCATGAAAGTGTTTGACTATCAGAACAGCAGCAATACCGCCGCCAAGGTGATTGATTATGGCCACAAATCAGCCGATGCTGCTGGCAATCGGGTGGCCACAGGGTCAGCGACTGGATCTGCAGCTGGGTCAGGAACGATTTCTACAGCTGCCTCTGGCATGCCAGACTTTAGACCCGTAAATACTTTTGACTATGGACATGCGTCGGCCTCAGTTGGACAGGGAGCAGGTGCGCTCAATCGGAATGCCAATCCCAATGGAAACAAGAAGAAAAACAAAAAGAAGAATAAGAATCGTCAGCGAATGCTGCAGCAGCAGCAGCAGCAGCAGCAGCAGCAACAACAGCAACAGCAACAGCCTAATCAGCAAAATGACGAGTCGTCAATATCAATTGGCGCTGAGGTAAGTGAATAAATATATAATTATGCAAAGCAAATCTTAATCTGAGCATGCTTTAGATAAATGCTGGAAACGTTGCTGCCGGGCAGAGCAACAAACCCGATGATCTCGAGGATATTTCCGATGGTGAAGAGTAAGTTGAATTTAACAAAAATTAAGTATACTTTTGATGATTAACATAATATAATCACGCTACAGTAATCTGGCCGATGAAACACCACCACCGCCTCCAAAATTCAACAAGCAGCAGCAACAGCAACAGCATCCGCCACGTAAAGCATTCCCAGCTAATCCTCAACGACGCATGCTGAGTGATCCTCCCACAGCCTTGTTTCCCTCTACAGCAGCAGCCAACCAGCAGATTCCTGACCAGGTAGATGCAAGTCGCCTGGAAATAAGTGTGCCCACCAATGAGAATCGCAATACCATCTCGATTGATGAGGTGCTCCTGCCACCCGGTCGTTTATCGCGTCCCAAGCGCATCTGTATTATATTGCGCGGCCCACCGGGCAGCGGCAAGTCGTATGTGGCACGTCTGATCAAAGATAAGGAGCTAGAAATGGGCGGTGCCAATCCACGTATTCTAAGCGTTGATGATTATTTCATTATTGAGAACGACTACGAGGAAAAGTGTCCCAAGACTGGCAAGAAGGTGAGAAGCTTTGATTGCACTGTCTAGAAGTTCTAGAATCCCTAATAATCGAATAAATTTGTTTGTTATGCTTGTAGATACCGAAGAAGGAAATACTTTATGAATACGATGAGACCATGGAGGAGACGTACATGCAATATTTGATTAAGTCGTTTAAGAAGACCCTAAGTGATAACCTATATGACTTCATAATTGTCGATTGCAACAACAATTCGCTACGGACCCTCAACGAGTTCTATTGCCATGCCAAAGACTCGAATTTCGTGGTAAGCAATAGTCGCTATCTCTGTCCCCCATTCTATTTCTGTCCTTTTCCTTTTGGTGGTGTCTCATATATTAAACATTGACATTGTGTGCATTCTTCCTTATCAGCCGTACATCGTTGATCTGCATTGCGATGTGGAGACCTGCCTGGGTCGTAATATTCATAGTCGCAGCGAGCATGATATACGCGAGGTGCTGGACAATTGGTGCACTACGCCGTTGCACTACATCAAGCTGGATGTGTCGACGCTGCTGGAGAATGTCGTTGAAATGGAAGATGTAGAGAACATGGCAACGGTAACTATGCTCTAATGCATGGCTGAGGCCGTGTCCCTGCTGCCCAAGCTCATGCCCATGTCCACGTCCACGTCTACGCTCAAGCCCATGCCCGTGCTAATGGCTGTGCTCGCGTCTGGCTGGCCGGCCGTCAGTGACTGTGTGTGCATGCGTGCGTGCGTTTTGTATGTTGCACGATGGCTGGCCGAGTATTGGCTAATGGCAGTGACGGTGCAAAGCAGTCTGCGGCAAGCGGGATGTGATCAAATAAATAATAGCTGATAGCATTACTATTACGTTATATGATTATTCTAAGCACGAGTATTCATCATCTAGTTGGCAAGCCGCAAATCAATTGCGTACTTATTGTTGACACCAAACAACTCGTTTAGTTTAAGTGTTTTCTCCGAAACTCTACACAGTGTATGTATGTGCCGATCCAGACATACGTACACCAATATGACTATGCCAAATATCTCCATTGTATGCATGTGGTCCTATATATATTTGCAACGATATATTTATATATATAAATGCAGCATACAATACATATATGTATGTATTATATCTTATGTGTTCTATACAAATACTTAATGCGAAACAACTCTGCCAATTAAAACCCCAAGAATTGAGTTGTGCCATATTACCAGAATATCTAAATACTCAAGTTACAATTTTATGAACTACTCACTACACAATTATCGAAATGTCTATCTGTCGATCTTAAGTAAAGGCAAATGCAATGCGATAGTCAAGCGAACCTCTGTTGATTTATTGCGGCTTGTTCTTTGCAGGATGATAATACCAATAGCGAGAAGGCTGCTGCCGAGGATGGTGCTGTCGCCGCTGTCATCGACGAAGAGGACAGCAACAGCGCCGACGCTGCGACCGATGTAAGTCAGCAAGTTGTCATAACATTCTAACAGCGATCTAATGGGTATTTATTCGCCCATTAAGAGCAAAGCGCTGTTAGCTTATTTTATTTGCTTTTGTTTTTGTTATGGTTTCTCGACTCCGTATTTGTGCGGCATAATTCGCTAATTCCACTATTTTTTTTATCGCCATATATTCTTTTATTTTACTTGACATGTGTGTCGGGTTGTGTTGTATAGTGCGGCTTTCTAAAAAGCAAATGGGAAAGTGACACAACCGAAGAGAATCTGGGTAAGTGGACTCGTATTGAATTCGCTATGTGACCGTAAACCTAATCTTGAATCCCTTTCAGCTCGTCTCGACGGCACAAACCGCCTGAAACAGAATCGCAAGACTGCAAGCATGGCTGAATTCTTGCAGCTGGACGATTGGGAGCCGCCCAAAAGCGGTGCTGATGGCAAGAAACGCGTAAGTTCTGCTTAATTCAATTGACAATTGTGCGTAAATATTTCAATTAACTTACATTTGGCTTGCAGGTCCGTTGGGCGGACATTGAGGAGAAGCGTGCCCAGCAAAAGATGCGTGCGATTGGTTTTGTGGTTGGACAAACGGATTGGAAACGCATGATGGATCCGAATGCCGGCAATCGGGCACTTAACAAAACTAAGTACATTGAACGTGTTAACAAACGACGCTAAAGATCGATCCAGATCTATTGTCAATTCACAACACTATCTGAATCATCACCTCCCCCCGAACACACACACACACACACCGCCACGCTCACCACTCGTAGCCAACAGCTAACAAACTCATTGAAGTCTAATTGGAGATGCATTAAAATACAACAGCAACCGGCCACAAGCTCCTACCATTTTAATAGTTAATTACATGGCCAATCCCTGTTAACGATCATCAAAATGTTTGCATGCATTTAATGTCTGGCCAGTTTGTCATTGGCGTGCAAAAAACTTGTATTTGTGGAAAGTGAACAATGAGCCCAATTATACAAATTTCCAATACATTTTGTGCTCAATTTCCAAAACAAAGTGCATGAACTGTATGTATTGTATGTATTATTATTTGTACTAATTTTATTATTACAAAGCATAGTTAACATTTAATGATTTTGCATTTACAAGCAAACCAGAAGTCACATAGTTATGCATTACTATCTATCTCATATCGTATTTTATTATTTTGTTTAACAAATAGAACAGTTTTATTTTTTTTAATTTTTTTCTCATTTTACTGTGTTGGAAATGATATTCCCAAAAACAAATATGTCATGCATTCATCGTGTCCGCAGATGAAACTGCAAATAAAAATAATTTTTATACACAATTGCACACAACACTAGCAAATATTACATAATTACCTATGTATAAAAAATATATGAAACTGAATATGTACAAGAAGAATCAATTACGTATTTTAATGTGGAACCGAGATGTATGTTTTTTTTAAGCTAGCAAGTTACATTTTATAGAAAAATAAAGGCTATAAAATATTTTGATTTGCATTCGATCAGTAATGAATTTAATTATTCAAGGGGGAAACGAGGTTTTTTTTTTAAAGATTTTAAGTAATATATGTATGTAAATGAATGTAGAGTAATGAGTAAACTTATAAAGACTTTAAATATTTAATCTTATTGCTCTATGGATTTGTTTTCCAAACAGAGTTTAATATACATTCCCCATGTACGTTTGTCCGTTGAAAGTTATTTGCAGGAATTGCGGATTGCACAACTTGATGGCAGGGATCTGACACGCGATTTTGGCGAATTTTGACCGGCGGCGCCCAACAGTGTGGTGGGATGCAGAAATGGCAGCAGCAGTAGCAGCAGCTGTTTGGCAAGTGATTTGACTCCACCTTGCTTGGAGCAGTCAGCCGAGCCGAGCACCCATTGCGTAGGTAACGCGGCATGCGCGTGACTGCCAAAAAAAAAGGAGTGCGGTGCGGCACAGGACGAGGGGTTCTAGAGGACGCTCGCTCAGCGCTGAGCGCACTCATATTCACATATTCGCATTGGCATTCGCATGCCGAAGCATGAAGCAGAAGCTCGTGGCTGGCCACGAGTCATAGCCAAGCCAGCAAGCAGTGAGGCAGTGAGGCAGTGAGGCAGTGAGGCAGTCAGGCAGTCAGTCGGGCAATCGGGCTATCGGGCAGTCGGGCAGCAATAGTTCTTCAGTCGAGCAACGTAACTCGAACGCAACGGAAGGCCGTGCCGCGCAGCCACCAGAGAACGGAACGACTAGCGAGCAATAAAAAACAATAATAGCAGCAAGCACATCAACAAATTGAAAGACAAGTGTGAAATACGTCGAGAGCAGTAGCAACAACTCCAAACAAAAGCAGCAGCCACAACAGCAGCAGGCAACACACATCGTCAGTGGAGATTTGTTGTTGTTTCTTAAGAGTTTTTTTTTGTTTTTTTTTTTTGTTGTTGTTGATTGTTTGTTGGACAGTTGTTTAATTGATACGAACCAATTTTTTTATTGTGGTGTTTTGCTGAACGTTGAATTCGCTCAGTGACGTCGCTGAAGTTACGTCAAAAGGAGCCACAAGCAGGCGACAGTAGCTACAACAGCAACACAGCAATAGCAACAGCAACAGCAACAGCAACAGCAACAAGAGTGACAACAACAACAACGACAAGCGAGGCGACGCGACGCGCCAAACCCTGAAGCAACTCAGCCAGCCTTTGGCGCGTCGTTTTTCCGTTCCTGTCACGATTTACATTTGTTCGTTGTGCTCGCTGTGTGTTTGTTGTTATTGCTGATATTACGCGCTATTCTTTCCTTGTTTTTTTTTTGTTTTTTGTTGGGGGTTATTCAGTTTTACCTATTGCTGATTTTGCAGCCGGCATCGGCGACGGCAACAAAACAACCGTAACGGCAAAGGCAACAGCAACAGCAACAGCAACAGCAACGGCTTCGTGGCTCGTGGCTCGCGCACGGGGAGAACGCTTATGTAAAGTGTAATATGGAAGCATGTCTTCCACATCCAGCTCCGTGCTAACGCTGTCATCGTTCAATTTATTATTTTTCACCCAAGGTAAGGCTCAAGATGAAATCCAAGCATAAGTTGCGAATCCATTTCCCATTTACATAATCTTCCGCTCTGATTTAAAATCGATCAAGTATCCACACAACAACAATTCGCAACAATTGTTGCTCATACGCCGTGTTTGTCGCCTGTTCGCCACCTGCACAACCATCAATTTATAATTATTATTCAGCATTAAGTCCTGGCCCCCAAAGCACAGCGCTGCGGCTGAGCCTGACCCAATTCGTACTCTCAATAGTTGTCCCCTGGTGCAGGGCAAGACAACGGAGCAGCTAGCGTCCAGCCTAAGGCGGCGGCGGCTTAGCCAAAGGTAAATAACATTCCATTTTCATGAGCACACGAAACGGCTCAGCACTTTTATGCAGCAGCGAGTGTTGTCCCAGCAGTTTCTGCTGCCTAATTGCAATATACTTTGTGGCGTGTATCTCTGTGGCCAGCCGAAGGCCGCAAAGCCCGGGGCAAATAACTTTCATTCATCACGAGATACACCCAGTTGCGAGGGCGGCTCCAACGTGAATTAACTTGTTTTTTACCATCATGCACTAATTTTCGAAACCTTATTTGTACAACAACTTAAGCAGCACAAATTACATCAGAGACTCGGCACAGTTTCTGACAACAAACTAAAATAATGAGAATATAAAACTCAATAATCCCCATACTTATTCGCATTTGATATTTCTGTGACGTCCCTCAGTCCTGAATTCCTTTGGGTCATATGTATATCGCAATTGCGGTTTCTGTTGTTCATTTATGAACAGTAATAATTCAAAACAAGAAAAAGAACGTTTCCATTTGAAAATGTGGCTCATCAATTCTAATTTCCTCATCGTTATAATAATGAGAGGCATTCTTGGACCGTCCATTAGCATTAAAGGAAGCCAGCCTTAGTGCCTTCGATGCTTTATGTGTAGCCATTGAAGAAGGGACGGGAATAAAGTTTTGATTGATACAAAAGAGTTTCAATGAAGACCGAGAACGATTCAGGAATAATAATTTAAGATATCAGTTAGTAGCATTTAACAAATATGTAAAAGCTTTCTATAGAAAAACTCAATTGGATTAGGATTTTTATAAAAAAGGTTAATGTAAAATCATTTTAATTACCACAAAAATCAAGCCTGAGCATAATAAGAGTCTTTGTTTTGCTCTGCTAGTATAAAAGTGGTAGGTTAAATGTTTCCTATGCAGTTTCTATTCTCCTGTGTCACTCTAATCATCTACCCGAAAAGTTCTTTATGTTTGCTTGTCTTGCCTGTGTTATAATACTTTTAAAAATTTATGTGTGCGGCTAGAGTTCAAGTTATCCCAATGCAGGTTGAATACATACTAGGTCATATTTCTTAGTTAATAAACAAACTTTGGTCCCCCACACAACTGCAGTTGATCCGCAACCGTTTCGTGTAGATTTACATAAAGTTTTCGTGTAATTAGTTTTAGATGTGTGTCAAATAATATGTCAAATGAGCAAAGTTTTGTTGTACATTTTTACATTTGTCCTCTAGAGCTCTAGCTATGATGGTGTCCCAAAATAAATCCCCTTTTGATTGGATTTCGACTTTCACATTATATACACTATACAAATTTAATTCTAATAGCTAAAGCACTTTAAGGTTTCTGTCAAAGTATTTTATTCGTGTGCAGTTTTAACAATCGGAAGTGGTCTATTGATTTTTCTTGAAGTTTGCTGGGGTTCGTCTTGGAAAATGAATAATACTTTGTAGCATTCGCGCATTATTAGATTTGCGTAATTTATTTCATTTTTATTTCGTTCCCTATTCAAGTTCGAGCTGCTTTGGCAGTTTAACATGCAGTTGATTTAACGTCAATTTAAGAATATTGGGCGAGCTTTTGATGCGATTTAGTCGCAATGTTGTTGTTTTCAGATAATAAATCTCAGTCGAGTCGCTAGTTGGCTTCCCCTGCTACGCTTTAATGTGCGACCAACTCGATTTGCATGCAAATTGCGTATAAATCCTTGAGTCGTTGTTGCCCAGCCCCTTTAGTCCACAGTTGGTCCGCACTTGGCTGCTTTTGCTTTTGCTTTTGCTTTTGCCACTCGCAGCAAATGCAACGAGTCACGAGTTGCGTGCCACGGCGGACACGAGGTCCGAGGAGCCGGAAGTGGCGGCGTTCTATTATATTATTTTATTTCTCATTCGCTGCTGCCTCACAACGTGGCAGCATTCTTTTAATTTCATTGTATTTTCTCGTTGGCTTAGATCTGTTCGTGGTCATCTAATAGCCGAAGCGTTTACTTTTAATTAAAAACTTCTTTGGGCAGTCGCGAAAAAAACGAAAATTGCGTCCGTCCACTCTGAATGTGCTTTCAAATTCAATTTCGCCAGCATTTCGGGTATGTTTGTGTTTGTCTTGCAGCTTGCCGCAGACCTTGCCACACCTAATTAGTGTGCATTCACCAACTTTATTGCAATGCAAGTCGGACGTTAAATCCGACGAGCAATTAAATAACTGCCATCTCATTGTCTGATACCGCATGCGTGTATGTGCGTGTGTGTGTGTGTGGATCATGAAGCTTTAGATTGGAAAATGTCAGATAATGAATGCGGTGCAATTAGAAATTGTCTTTAATACTTTTGATGAGTTCTATACTGAAAAAAGGGGAAATAAAACGAGCGAAAGTTACACAAGATTCTGCTCGACTGTGATGAACTCTCACTACAGCACGAAACAACTACGAAACGCGTATAAGAGTGTGATCTCTAAAATATACCAAATAATATACCGTCAGCGTACAAACATGTACCAACATCCCTTTATATTGCAATATACTACAGAACACATTATAAAACATACGCGGTCTTATTATCAACTAAAGCATTTACACATTAAACAAAATTATAAATGCATTAAATATTATTTAAAAAAATGTCTACACTTTAAAAACCCTCTTTTTCGCATTTACTAAATGGTTTTTAAGGAGTATGCTAACCACTCTCTATAACCTATTTGATCTGCTTAAGTCATACATATATTTATGTTAGTCTCTGAATTCTAGATGTTCAGTCATACAGATGTCTGAGGACACTGAACAAGTTTATATACGCATATTCGACGCTACGGGGAGCGTGTGTAATTATTTCGTTCAAGAGTATTATTACAAATTTGAGCAGCATTGACAACCGAGTCAATTTTCCCAAGATTTCTTCATCCGTTCCCTCATTTCATATCACTGAGATCTAAGGATATATAGATAATAATTTAGGGACAATGTTGACTTGACTTTCAATGCTGATCAAGAATATCTAAGCAATCCTCGTTGGGATCTTAGAACTCTGCTCTTGTCTGTTATGCACATGTTGACTTGACTTTCAATGCTGATCAAGAATATCTAAGCAATCCTCGTTGGGATCTTAGAACTCTGCTCTTGTCTGCTATGCATATCCCAATAATCAAAATGGTGCCATTAACATTTTGTGAACTGTGCCAAACTTTTTGAAAATGTGCAACATTGACACAATTCAAATTACACTTTACCAGCATGGCACGTACAGAGATATTGCCGCGAACGTTAGTCAGAAGCTGGCAGTAATATATTGAATTAAGTTAACTGTGGTAATGCGGAGACAGGTAGCATGATAAGGTGGTTGCATCCTGCTTTGCTTGCTGCTCTGTGACTTGTTTATTCGGTTACACAAATAGTTAATTAGTGTGCTCTTCCTATTCACGTCTCCACCGTCTCTATGATTTATGCATGCACATAAATTGTTGCTCGCCGTCTCTCGGGTTAACAATGGTTGCCAGCACAATAGAACAACAGCGGGCTAAACAATAACAACAGCGAGGCGAGCAGTAAACGCCACAGAGTCTAAGGCTGAGGCTGAGGCTGAGGCTGAGTCTGAGGCAGAGACAGAGCTAGAGTCAAAGGCAGTCACGCCTCAGCTGATGATGATGAGATAGGATTGAGCCTTGTGCGGGACGAGGGCAACTGTCGAACGCTGAAGCTATTGTGTGGTTAACAAACTGTTGGCTGCACGCTGCACGCTGCCAGTATCTTGGCTCTGCTGCTGCCGCTGTGGGTAATTGGGATGCTGCCACACGCCACACCCTCATACTGAATGCACGTGAAGGGCACACTCTGAATGCGGCATGAGTGCAAATGCGGGTTCGGATGCGGATGCTGCCGCCTTGCCATTTGTCTAGTTAGTTGTCAATGGCTTTTGTGGCTCGACTGTGGGTGTCGACTAGTTTGTTGATGCCTTCCACACACGCTCACTGCTGCACACTATTATTTTTAGGGGGCGTGCGACAAAACAAAGTGCAATTAGAGCTCAACCCTCCCAGAACACGACGACGGCGACGACGACGACGACGATGACGACGAAGACGACAACTGCTACAATTTTGGCCAAGTTATTTTAGTAAAAGCCACTGGAGCCAAATTTCAATGTCAAACGCAAAAGGTTAAGTGTCAAATATCAGGCTTTGTTCCCTCTAAGCACACACACTCATATCGCATTCACAATAGTTTGTGTATATCTTTCTATATATGTACATATATTCGAGCAGAGAAATGGGCGCGTGTGGCTTTGATTTTGCATTGATTTTCCCTGCGATGGCATTGAGTGGACACAAGGCTAAGGCTCGCCTTGTGTTTGTGTTGGTATTTCTGCGAGCAAAAATAAAGCACAACAAACTTCTTATAAATATATAAAGCCACTGTCACCCACACGGCTCGACTGGGGCATACCGTGCAGAAGGCTCTTCTATTTAGCAGTTTGAAGGCAGCCTTCATTTCTTTTGAATTCGAATTGGAAATTATGCTTCATTTCCAAGTGCAATTACACTTTCATTTCTTTTAAATGCGTCTATTAGAATGCAATTAGAAGGCACTAAATTGTTAGTTAAGTATTGATTTATTATTTAATTAGCATCATATTGGATTATTGACTGAATAGCTATAGACCGTTTTTGCACTCGCATTTGTCTGCAGACGGCTGTTAAATAAACAAACTACAGTAGTTAGCTCGAAGCCACAAGACACGTGCAGCTCTCGCAACCAGCTCACGTCCTTAAATTTTATTATTATTTATGTCGTCATTTAATAAAAAGTTTCGGCCCCAAATCGTGTGTCCCCAAAGTGCCAGGCAGTCAGAGAAGTTTGCCAACGTTATTGCTGCAGCCCAATGATGGCTAGTGTAACTAATGTGTGTAATAAACTTAAATTGTTGACATTGGCGCTTGCTGAAATACGCGTAATTAAATGAGTCGAGTGTCTAGCAACATAATATTGCGTATACGCCACGTCTGCAGCGTATTTAGCGCGCCGACATCGTTTGTTTCGCCAGCAGCAGCATAACAGCATAAAGCGCCAAATCTGAATTGACATCTGCCCACAGACGACGCCGACGTCAGCGAAACTGTTTCCACTCGCAGAGCGAATGGCAGCCTTCTTTCTGACAATCAAGCTGCGGTGCAGGATTAGCTCTTGTCGTCGTGACCTCGTTGTCGCCCGCAGGAGGGCGCCCGGGGGGGTTATACTTTCCTAGTGCAACTTATTATGAATTTTAATTAATTCTGGCATTTCGTTGTGACTTTGCTCTGCTCGCCGTTCTGCTGACTGGGCATCGCTGGGCACTGCTCGAGTTCCACAAGCTGAGAATTGCACAGCACTTAACAGATGTTGTTTTTTTCCCCCTTTTTTTTTGCTGCTTTGTTTTATTGTTATTACCAGTGCAATTGCTGTGGCTATTTGCTGCTGCTGACGCTGGCATTTGTTGTTGTTGCAACATAGTCGCTGCCTGCCACTCACTTTACCACTTGCTATCAAGTTGTTTTTGACTTTTTGAGCCCAGGTACGAGTACTTTGGCTTTCCTCGCTGTCGAGTCCTTGAGCCCCAGAGTCGAATAGTTTTCGTAATAGTTTCACTTAATCTCAGTGTGCTCGACTTGTAGTTATGCTTGCGGGCATAGCGCAAAATCGGAATATCCGAAGTGCAAATAATTGTCGTTTAATTATACTGCAAAATGCAAATATTTGTTAACTTTTGATAGCTGAGCAAGTTAAAGAATTTTGAGTCTATGTCTAAGAATATTTCGCAGAAGAAAGAATTTCTTATTTCAAGACTTTTCGCAGTAAGAATTTAGTTAAGTTTTGACAACGTTTGTTCTTGATTTTGGCAAGTCTTTCGTCGTTGTGCGCAGAGAAGACAAGTTAAATGGCATTCGACGTAATAAATGAGATCATCTCTTTATTTTGAATTGGTTTAGGGCTGATTCCATTCAGCTGCCATCGAATTACTTGCTGTTCTATGACCAGCTGTAAATAATTAAATTGGGTTTTGTTGACTTTATGCTTGAATTGCGTTTTTCGCGAGTGCCATAACAAAAACATAAATATTTATTATTTGCCACATACTAGATTAATGCTTTATAACAATGTACATATGTAATTGAAAGAGGCCGAGCGTAAAGCGAAGTAACTGAAAAACGCTTTGTCAATGGCAAAACAATATTGTGTGGCCACCAAATGAGACTGGACTCTGGCTCAGCTATCCACAAAAAATAAGAAATCGATCGCAGCGTGTCCGAGGGGAGTAGAACCGAAAAGGACAAAAAAAAAAAAAGAAGAAAAACACAAAGGAAAGGAAAGTTTCGTTTGAGTTTCCACTTTATGGCTGCCGCACACGAAAGGTTGAATGCATTTGGAGCAGGTATTGAGGGCTGTCGAATACCCAGTACCCAGTGAAAAATAGGAATTGCCTCAGCAAGAAAATAGTTGAGTGCATAAACAGAATTCGTTGCTTCGCTTATGAAGCTACATACATATATATATAATATATATGCATTGCACTGCTAGACACTCTGGGCAAACATCCATTGAGCGAAACACTTCAGAGCAATCTCAAACTTTGACTAGTTGAGCGACATGCTAAAATGTATTACGCTTACAACTGGCTGCGGGCTGAAAGAGCTTTTGTTTCTGTTTTGATTCTTTTATATCAAGTTTCATTAGACTGACGACTGCCTTCAAAACTGGCGCAGAGCATTTCGAATGGACACCGAGTCTTTGTGGCCTGTTGAACACCGAGTTGAGTTGAGTTGAGTTGCGTTGTGTGAGTGGCTTGAAAGCATGCTGTGAATTCTTGTGAATAATTCGGGCTATTTTTCAATGAGTTCTTTTTCGCCTTTTCGACATTTATGTGCAAAACTTTTGTTTACACTTTTCCAAAACTTTCCCTCTCAAGTGGGCAACATATTGTTTTCCTTTTATTGCTTTTATTTGACCGTACTGAGCTCATTACGATTATCATTAACATTCCTAATTGCGCTGAGTAAACTTTGTAAGTTTATGCAGTGCAGAAGTCAGTGTAGAAATTTAGCATTATTGAGGATTTGTTTAAAGTGTGTTGAGCTGCTCAATTGGAAGAAGAAATTCTAGAGCATTAAATTGCATTCCATTTAAGCTTTGAACATAAAGTCCCATCTTGATTATGATTTTTTTTAGTTTTTATTGAATAAGTTACAAAACAAATTATAAAACTAAAACTTTCCATTTTAGCAAATTATAAAGCTACAATTTTTCATCTTAGTTTTTATAATTTGCTTTGTAACTTGTTCAATAAAAAATAAAATATTATAAAACTAGAATTTTTCATTTTAGCAAATTATAAAGCTACAATTTTTCATCTTAGTTTTTATAATTTGTTTTGTTACTTGTTCGATATACTCAATATACTGAATGTGTACAATAATCAGGAGGATTGACTTGTGATAATTGCATTTAATTAGTTTCCCTCGCAGCGACAACATTGGCGCGTTGCCCCAGGCAACAGTCACAGGTGTCGTGGCTCGTAGTCGATACTCTGATGTATTGGCGACCTAATTAAACGCCACGCAAAACTGATGGACACTTGACGGGGTCACGGGGTTCGATGGGATTCGATGGGATTCGCCTGGGGCCGAAGCGAAAGTGAAACAAACATTGCAACTGGCACCCGTTGAAATCAATTAAATGACGTCAGCAACGGTTTGCATTGCATGCTCTCAAGCTGCACATAGCAAAACATTGCATAATATGCACATGCATACACATATGTGTGTGTGCGTGTGTGTGTGAGTGTGTGTGCATGCTTCTGTCCTTTTGTTTTTGGCCATTCCAGCGAGGCATGCTCTGCCCTTATCTGGCATTAAGCCCGATACCCCCAACTTCAACAAAGTCTGCCCAAAAGTTCGCTACACACTCACAAATCTAATGCAAGCGTGTTGTGTGTGTGTGTGCGTGAGTGTGAGTGTGAGTGTGTGCTCTACTCTCGACCGTCTCTATTTTGGCCAGAGCATATCAAACATTCCAAAGTTGTTATTACTGTTGAGGGCAAACTCATTTGTTGAGCCGTTGTGCGCAGCTTTATCAACATGTTTGCATGCAGAACTCACCGACTGAACTGAAGGACTGACTGACTGACAAACTGCCTGGCGCGCGACCTGACAGCATGACTGACTGAAGCTGAACTGATGTAAATGTGCTACATTGGATCATCAATCATCAGCACACCGAATGGCTGTTACTCTATTTTCCCGTTTACATCAGACGTGGCTTTAATCAAGTTCTCAATTTGCATTTGCCATTTATTTTGTTGGTTTACCAGACGAGGCTTTAGTCTAGTTTTCAACTGCTTACTTTGTGGCTTTACCAAATGATAATAACTATGAAAATAAATCAATTTATCTATCTCGCTATTTAAAAGTGCTTAAAAAGTTATAATTTATTTTAAAAACCCCAAAGAAATAAAACATAAATTACTTCTTCAATCATAAATATATTTATTGTGATAGTTATTGTAATTTATTACTTATATTCACTTTGTTTAACAATCTAAAGATATTAGCTTTAAATCACTTGAACAACAAAACGTCCAGCGAAAATCATGAAGAGAAATTAATGTAGTTGGACGTTTTGCAAGTTTGTTTTGAAAAGTGTATTAAAACTCGCTCATAAATGGCATGAAAATTCGGTTCAATCTGTAATCCGATTGATGATGATTTACTGCTTTGTTTTTCCTGCCTTTCACTCACATGCTTGAGCATGGGAAAGTACTCAGTATGCAAATATGGCAACAACAAAAATAAAATGAAACGAAAATATTTCGCTTATGCGATTTTATTTGGCACATTTGCGCCGTGTACCTTTTATGGGAGGAGCCTGAACCCTCAACACACATGCGAGTATTCGACATGCACACATACACACATATGCATACATATGCATACATATAGTGTATTTGTATAGTGTGGACGAGGGCAGCGAAGCACATTTCGGAGGCAAGTCCTTTCAATTGCTTTCAGTGCTCAGGGACACACACGAGTATGGCGCACATTCACTCGGAATGATGAGCATTATTTTTGACGATTGTGTTTTTTTTTTTTCTTTTTTGGTGAACTATCCGTACCTTCATAAAGGCCCAAAAGTCTTTTTAGTTAAAAGGCGTCGGAGTGCATGGATGTTCAAACATAGTCGTAAATGTTGACTTTCAGTTGACAAATAGATGTCTGTCCTTTTGTTGCTGCTCAACAATTTGATTTGCTATATTGATAATTCGTCTTGTGACTTTGTCGGCGTCAAGTGCCGACGGCATTAAACAAGCCTGAGCATGAGTCTGGCTAACAGAACGACTTAATTATTATTGCAATCAAATGTCAGCAACTAGACTGAGAGCAAGACAGTTTCATTTGATTACTGAAATATTAAATGCATTTTAAATAATTGCCAAAGTGATGACTCGCTGTTCATGTTGGACATATTCTTAAATAAATAACTAAAAGTGAGTTGTACAACTAAGAGCTGAGCCAGAGCCAGGAATCAACTTGGCAGCTTGGCAGGAAATTAGTTTTATGAATAATTTGCCGAAATTCCTTTTACGTTGCTGTGAAAATTAATTACTGTGAAAAGCGTAGACCTGCAAGGGATTCTGTGAGTTCATACCAATTATATTGCAGTTGCCCCCCATTTAATTGTGTAGAATATATGTTTTAATTGTGAGCTTCTAGAACAATTTGAGTTGTACTAATTTCCTTTAGTTTGTAATTAAAAGAGTAAATTTGAAAGTAAGTTATTCTTTGGCCTTTAGTTTACTCTTTTTTCCTTCCTGGCGACTGAGTGCTTCAAGGTCCTTTTTAATCGTTCTCTAAAGTTGAATCATTTTCGCAAAGAAATACACATCTATTCCAATCTATGTATGCATGGATTTATCGTATGAATGGTTGCGTGTCGCCAGCACATTTTCGAAGCAGCGATAAAAATCTGGGTAAATAATTTCCACCTCACGACCTTGGGCGACCAAGAAAATGGTGTAAATGTCACCACTTATAAATTACAAGCCAGCTTCGATCGGGTGTTAAGCTCACTCAGTTCTCAGCTCTCAGCTCTCAGCTACTCTGCTGCCTGTCGAGAGCAATAAATTGCAAAAAGATTACCAGCGACTCGACTATGAAGAGAAACATCTGCAAGAGAAGTTCGATCAATGCAGGGCAGATAGAAAGAGAGGAGTTGCAATTTGAACATCGTACCCCGGCAAGAGACTGCAGATTCAAGTAGTAGATGCCACAGATGTCAAACTGCACGGGATTCTGCATGATCTGCAGAGCGAATTCATTGGTTTGATTTCGGGTTGAGCGCATGTTCAAGCCGCACTTCTTCCTAGTCTGCTGGTAGCCGGCATTGAGTAGTTCCTGCAGCTCCTCTGCCTGCAACAAATAGAACAACAAACAATTATGAGGCGTATTGATCTTGTTGTAAGTACAAATTACGTGCTGGGCGCACTTCTGCGAGCACTTGCACAGTGTCCAGATCTTCATCACGGTGGGCAGCAGCACGTAGAAACCTTGCCACACCAGCAGCCAGCTGAGGTTGGAGTCGCTGCTGTCCCAGAGCACTATGTACGCGTAGCATACCATGATGAAATCGCCAATGCACAGCACATTCATCATCAGCACGGACAGGCCATAGATGCCGGAGATTTGGCGACTCAGGCGCACAATGTGCGCGTAGGTTGCACGCAACTCCTGGCTGCAGCGACGTCCCTGCCTCAGCTGGTCCTGCAGCTGCAAGAGGCGCGCATCGAGTCGCATGATCAGCAGCGTCACCTGCAGGCAGCGGGTGCGGACCGCTTGAGTGCTGAACAAGTAGCGAATGTTCGCGATCATCTGGCTGAGCCGCATCGCATAGACGAAGCCCAACATTAGAGCGGTGCCCGAGACGCTGTAGTCGACCGCCAGATGGATGCGCATGTTGGTCAGGGAGATGCCCTTGCCGCCAACGTCGGCCAGCTGGCTGAGCAGCGTGCGCTCTCGATTGCGAAAGAGCAGCGCCTGCACCACGATCACCATGTGCGTGATCAGATAGGCCACGTTCATGGCGTCCAGGATCCTGGCAAATGAGACGTACTTTGGCTGCTGGCGCAGCTGAAAGTCGCTCATTTGCCAGCCCCCGAAGAAGTAGTGCCACATCTGCAGTATCATGTCGCCCAGCACCAGGGCCAAGTAGGCGCTCAGCAAAGCCTGCGTGGCACGCTTCTTGGCGCTGCAGGTGATCGCCAGCAGGCGGAAGTAGAACTTGAGAAAGCGAAGCGTTCGATTGGCCATAATCCACTCGACTGACCGCCAGCTCTGTGGGCATGTCACATTCCACCACGTAATGCCAAATGAATGTGGCGCTCTGTCCTGTATCAGCTTAATTAATCACATTGCCTCGGGCTGACAGCCACTGCATGTGACTGCGCAAGGAAGCCACAAATCGATAAACCGCCCATAACCCAACGTCGAGGTGGGGTAGTGCTGTTGACTTTAACTAAACATATTGCAAAAGTATAGATAAACAAATAAATAAATTTATTATGTTGTCTCTGGTTTCGTGTGTCGTTGGTTTGGCGCCATCTACCGCCTGGTAGTAGAGTTCCTTTTACTCATTCTTATTTGAATCGATTGAGCGTTGCCACACCTCGCACATTTAAGTGGGAGATTTCTTAAGGTTTCCATTTATTTACGTGATCTGCATTTGCTTTATTTATTACAGTGCTAACGGTGCTTAGTATCACCATCAAGTACAACGAATACGCAACGGACAAAGGTGGCAACTTCAGCATACCCTGCATTGCACAGGGCAATATTATGTGGGTGAAAGAACACGGCAACAATAGCACCATCATACAAGTGAGTAACAAGTACTGAAGAGTATTGTATTTTATTTTAATACATATGCGTATTTTTCTGAGGCAACTGCTTCAGACCGTAAAGTTCAAAAATTGACAGCCCAAGCTACATATATTCAATATGTAGTTATGTGAAACAACAAATAAAAAAAAGCAAATGAAATAAGAATTACTTGGTAATATTTTGGTGTCTTTATCTCTATAATATTTAAAATCATAAGTAAGAGTAACGGAATTAGTTTTTGAGTTTAGCTTACATTAAAAATTGTGCTAATGGAGCGCACTTTATTTAGTAAATTACTTTGTGTATTAATGCTTTAATTTTCCACTCTTAGTTGTCCACTATATTTGTGGGCTTGATAAGAATTTCTTGTAAAAAGTAATAAAATGTTGTTTTGTCTAATAGCAAAATTAATGGCAGTATTTTGTAATTTTCCCCATGAACAAAAAGAAAGAAAAGACTAAATCTAGTGAATTTTGTGTCCTGTCTCATTTACCACCAGTTTATTTTTTTTCGACTCCTGTACTTGCCTATTTACTTATTTATAGTGAAATAGGTGTAGAATATTTATACATACATACATATATGTTCTGGCTCTATGGACTGGAATTGCCAAATGTCGATCTAGACCCCATACAGTTCATGGGACAGTCGATGCCTCCTGCTGTCTGCTCCATTGCTCCATACAGAGCCACTTAGATGTAGAGCGATGCTCTCGCTTCTCTTGCTTTGGGCACTGCGAACATTGCCAAACGCCAGCCTATAAATAACAAATTTTCGTTGGCTTCTCTGATATAGTCTCTGGAGGTGTAAGGATTTTATTTTGGCATTCGGTTGAAACCGTGGGCAAGGGTTTAGACGAGAGGCTTGAATGTGTTGTGGGCTTAAATTAGTCGGACAGGCGCTTAAGCTTAATCAATCAAATCAATCAACAGCGAACTGAACTAAAACCTTTTCTGTTGATAGAGTGAAATATATGTATGTGTGTTAAGCTATTACGATAAGTGTAATTCAAGTTGACGAATTGAAGAAGATGGGAAAGAAATTTATTTGAAATACATTGCACTAAAGCGTCATCGTTGACTTAATAATAAATAATTTGTAGTTTTCAAAAGTTTGCCATAGAAAAGTTTGACTGCGCTATAAAAACATTTGATGATTGACATTTGGCTTTTGGCTTTTGGCTTTTGTAGACGAGTCGAGTGTTGGTGCTGCGCAATGTGAGCACCTCGGACAGCGGCATTTATGTCTGCTTTGCGACGCTGCCAGTGACGACGAGGCGAACAACAACAACAACGACAACAGCGACAACGCCAACAGCAGCAACGACGACGACAACAACGACAAGTGTAACACCACTCACGCCGCTGCCAGCAACAACGACATCGAGGACGATAACGACGACGCCGACGACAAAGACAGCGACAATCCCAGCGACAGCAGCAGCAACTACCTCACCGCAGCAGCAGCAGCAGCAGCAGCAGCATGAACAGAAGCAACTGCAGGGATTGCGGCACGAGCAGGAGGAGAGCGTAAAGATGGAAGACGACAATGATGAGGAGGAGGAGGAGGAGGAGGAGGAGGAGCTGAAGTACCAGGCCTTTCAGCGCATCAGGCTGACGGTGCGCACCACTCCAGGCCCAGTGACCCAGCTCTATTTCAAGGCCTCGACCATACTGGGCTTTCTCATCTGGCGCTTCAATAAGACCCAATCTGGAGGTTATCCCGTGCGCAGTTTCACGGCCGAGTATCGCAATGTCTCGTACCGAGTGCCGCCAGTGAATGCCAGCTACGAGCACGAATGGAGTCGCATGGATCCTATAAACATAGCGCCCAATGTGGTGAGTAGACAGGGCGGGGGAGGGGGGTAAGGTGGAGGGGGTTGCATTGTTGGGGCCAATTTGAGCCAGGAATCATCATTTCCGCTTTCTAATCACTTCCGGCACAACAGCGTCAGATGGAGGTCTACCGCCTGGCACCGAACACCACGTACGAGTTTCGAATATGGGCCAACAACGAGCTGGGCAGCGGCGAGGTGGTCACCACCAATGTGACGACATTGCCGGAGACCAAGGAGGAGGGTAAGCGCACACAATTTCGAACGTTCTATTCTTTTGGTGTTGAGTTGTTGTCAGGACCTTGTTTGAGAGTAACAACGAAATGCTTAGCAAATAGTGTTCTAGCAATAGGGTAATGAGTATTTACTAACCATTCGATAGTTTTCTTGCTGTCGTAACTATCGTACATACATCTATCTATGTGTTAGTAGTTGAACTCTTTTCTTTTCTTTGTTTTAACCGTACGCAACGCAGGGAGAGACACAGTGAGAGAGAGAGAGAGAGAGAGGGTGAGAGTGAGAGAGAGAGGAGTGTGAGAAGGAGCGCGATAGTCGCGAGCCCTGCGTTGTGTGTCCTTTAGCTGTGTATGTATGGTACGAGTATTAGCACTTACTATCGCATTACTCATAGAACTACTATCGATAACTACTTATGATTTGACTTCGATCTTCAGTTGATTCGTATTCTATGATTTGTACTCTATATGTATTGTAAGCGAGAGTTGTTGAACTATTTTGGTATCTGGTAATTTTGTTTGTCATCTCTCTTTTTCTTGTCTATATATACACATATCTACAATGACGCCATGTCAACGATGACGACGCTGACGCCGACGCTGACGACGACGACGACGACAGATCTCATACGCCTTATTAAACCCGACTTAGATAATTTCGATCCGCGCATTTGGATAGTCGCCGTCAGCATAGTGCTGGGAACACTTGTGATATTAGCCATCGGACTCTGTATTGTGCTCTCCAAGGAGTGCTATCAATCAACGCAAATGGGTACAGCCAATTCGCCAACGTCAATAACAATAACCGAATCCAAATCATAATTGCCCAACAACAGCAAGAAACAGACAGACAATCTCGAACTATTATGATTTGGATGTCGCAAAGAATGTTGTCGTTGTTGTTGTTGTTGTTGTTGCTCTTCTTACTGTTGTTGCTCTTGTTGTTCTTGTTGCCGGCCAAATATAAATATCAACATTAAGATACCATATGCAACTGCAACTGCAACTGCAACATTTGATGCTTGCAAATATTTATTGCCATTGCCAGTGTTGTAACTTAACAAAGAAAAAACAAAACAAAACCAAAACAAGAAAAAGCAAAACAAATATCTCGAATGGTTTATTTCCTTTGTTTCCTTTTTTTATGATTCGTATTTGTTGTTCGTATGTTTTGTTTGCTCGCCTATATACTACATGTTCAGTGTTTATTGTTGTTGTTGATGTTGTTGTCGTTGTCGTTATTGTTATTGTTGCTGTTGCTATTGTTGTTGTTACGGGTGGTCTTTGTACTACATACATATATATATATATATATATATATGTATATATATATATGCTACATATGCTACACACATTTCATTTTAGCCCTGCGTTCCACACTTGATTTGCATCAATTACAAAATGTGACAGCATATTAATATAACTAGTAGTCGTACATATTGCAAAACAATATTATATATATACATATATATATGTATATATATAAATATTCGCTCGTTTTTGCGCTTGTTTCAATTAATCCAACTCCCCCATCGAATCGAACCCCGCCATAGTTGGGATGACGATGATGCATACTACATAAATAATAGCATTGCAATATTTGCATACATACATATTTAATATTAAGCAATAATCTTAATGATCCTTAGCTGCCGAGCACATTTCGCAACCGCAAATCGATTGTAATGATTCAGATGTGCAATCCTTATAGAAACAGCAAGCAATGAAGTTGCAAACTCATTTCCTGACTTCCATTGCCATACAGTGGCTGGCAAAAGTATGTGACAAGTCTGCGATTGTTAAGCTTTAAAACTTCGCAAATCAAATTCATAAATTCACTTCTGAAAATAGACAATTTGCTAATACTTTTGTCGGTGATTGTATATGTAAATATATGTACATATAAATAAGTAAGGTTGAGCGCAT
Organism: Drosophila siamana; assembly: GCA_035047445.1. Lineage (NCBI taxonomy): Eukaryota > Metazoa > Arthropoda > Insecta > Diptera > Drosophilidae > Drosophila > Drosophila siamana. Next base: position 3,177,614 of record JAWNPP010000068.1, read on the forward strand.
TAAATAATTAAAAACTACACATACTGAAGTAAAATTATAATTTCAAATCTAAATAGAATGATCAATGTCCGGTCGCTTGAGACATGTTTTCATTGCAATTAAATAGGTTTAATTAAATCCTTCTCAATCATAAAATTAACATTTTAAATTTGCAATAATTACGTGAGTCAATCAATGATTGAATATAGCACTTAAGCATTTTACGCTATGGTTTAATGATCATATTTGCAATGCATTTAGCAATAGCTGTAATACAAGCAAAACCCACTGCAATTGATTTTTTAAATTCTTAATATTGGTTTATATGTTGCTTACTCATTTTCCAAATATTTGCCAAAAACAATTTGCAATTTATCATCATACTTAGGGAATCTACAAATTTTTGTGATATTTTTCAAAATCCAATCTCAAGAACTCTGTATCTACGCCGTCCTATGTATGCATCTACAGAACAAAATAAGAGAAATTTCAAGATATAGTCAAATTCTTTTCAAATTAACCAACTGATTATAAAAGATTAGCTGAATTTATTCAATTATTATGCAATGCCAGAATCCGATTTTAATATAAAAGAAGCATTTAAAAGTCATTCGACATTCTTAAAAATAAATGAATATTCAGTAATATAAATTTCTGCGCTTTGGTGCTCATCGAGACGTCTGCTAAACTATATTTGCATATGTAGTGTTTCAATTTAATAATCATATATAATAACCCACGTAGAGAATTCAAAAGTAAAAAGAAGCAATAGGCAATCTGAAAGTAGTGAAGAATATTTGACCACATATTTAGAACTCGGTTTTTTTTTTAGAAAAACTTTATACTCGTACTATTTTCTTCCTATAGCGACCAAAGTATTAGGCACAACTGTGATAGTTAGCACTCTAAATTAAAAAAAAGAAACAAAAAACAAAAAAAAAAAAAAAAAAAAAACATCCTTACTACAGCTAAAGTGATGCACTTTTTAGATGGGATTTCAACAGGAAAGAAATTGTAAAACATAGCTTTAAATGCGACCAAAATGCCAAAGAAACAAGTAAACGACAAGATCAATATATATGTATATATACATATATATACTATGTACTTAAACGATGAAATAATTATATTTGAAAAGTATATGTACGTGTGGCAGTAGCAGCTTGTGATAAGATCAGTGATATGATTTACGCTTTCTGTTTTCTTGGTGTCGTTTTTGTTGATGTTGAAATGCCCAAATGTTTAGATAACACTTTATTAATGTTGTAAACTGAATGTAATGTAATCTTTATATATATATCTACATATTAAATACTAGCTTTAGACATGTATTAAGTAGTGAACTAATTCCATTTGTTGTGCTTTCCTTACGGCACGCCAATTAAATGTTTTAACTCTATAATGAAAGATAAATACATTCGTCTATCGGAGTATAATCTCAAGTATCCGTATTGCTTTGAGTTATGTGCTTATTGTTAGATACAACACACATACACACACACACCAACACCAACACCAACACAAACACGCAAACGAACAATGTACACACGCATTACGTATACGCACTCACATTACGTATACGCCTAGTCTGTGCGCAAAGTGCGCTTAGCCATTTGGCCACTTGGCCACTTGGACACAGCCGTTTACACTCAGTAAATACGGCGAATAATTGCACACACTCACACTAACACTCGCTCAATTATGAACAAGTAATTAAGAGCAAACACACACACCACACACACACACAGAGAAAGACACACGCAAACAACAACAAACACAAACAGTACAGCAAAAAGCAAGCAAAATTAAACGAAACAAATAAAAACAAAACGCATAAAGGTAATGTAATTAATGTCAAATGCCTAATTCAGTGTTTTCTCGTTTTACTCTTTCTCTCTATTTATCTCATTCTCTTCCCTTCTCTCCCCTTCTCCATCTCCTCGTTTTTCTCTATACCTGCTACATAACATAACATAACTGCTAAACTGCCTCGCGTCTCTCGCCTCTCGCCTCTCGCCTGCCGACTCTCGTTCTCGCTCATCTACCTACCTACTCTCCATTTGAAATGTTCACTCCCCTTTATGTCATTCTATGCGGCCCATAGAACTTCAAGATGGTTGGGACAGCATTGAGCTTATACCGAATATAATACTTAATCCCGGTTTCAGTGAATCCGACGGAGCTAAGAGCGCGCCGCCGTTCACTCGCACAGTTATCTTTGGCCACAACGGACAAGAGTACGACGATGATGACGACGATGAGGATTATGAGGAGGAACAGGAGCCGACCATGGAGAAATTTAAGCGTAAAGTTTCCGTATTTTTTACAGGTCCCACCATTAAACGTATTTGAAAGTACAAAATGCAACTTTATGGCTACGCATTCGCATTCGCATTCGCAATCGCATTTGAATTCAAGTTCACTGATCCATTTAGGTTGTTGATTATGCTACGGTTGAATCCATATACATACATATGTTTGTACTATACTTACTATACGTAGAGCTTATCATGAGAAATTTCGGTTCGGTTTCAGTTGCCAGAACACAGGATTGATGATACTTAATGCTAAAAAAACACTATTTAGGGTTCGCTTCAAAATGCTTTGAGAAAAAATCGATAAAAAAAAAGAAACCAACAAAATAGTAAGAAGAAAATGCTTGCAACTCTCTAAATTATTCTTACGCGTATTGAATAAGTTCGACTAACAAAAGTGAGCTTCAAGAAGAACTGAAACCTTAAAACTATGAATCGCTAAACTAATCTAAACAAATCAGTTTATTTGCAAAAATATGTATGCGCTCATTGCTCGATATTACTGCAAGTGCTGCTACTCGCTACAGGCATGTGGACTAATCGGCAGGTCAACTTAGATACATACGAAAACAAATGATTTACAGAAATGTTGAACATTTTGCGCTCATGTATTATTCGGTCAGACATTACTTAGAACCATTGTGTATTTTACATAATAATGATAATATAAAATGACAAAAATATTGCTGTGATACAAATTCAATTGAAAGGACATTGTAAGGATTTATAAATACGAGTACTCGTAAATAGCAAAATCAAATTGAAAAACACAATCCCTTATGTACGAACTACTTAATATTTTAGTTACCCTACAATATATTGTTATTCGCAATTGAGGCCATGAAACAAAACGAAAACCAAGCAAAATAAATACAAATACAAATACAAATACAAATACAAACATAATATAGTTGAAACGCAGATTTGCTGAAGTTCGTTGATTAATATCTTTTAATTAGTTTATGTTATAGCCAAAGTAATAGTTTTCAAAACGCTGCTGCAGACTCGTTAATAAATATCCTGTTTGTGTTAGCTTTGAGATTAGATTAAAAAACAAAACAAAAAAAAAAGAAAACAAATAACACAACTGTGAAAGAATTTTATAATTACGCAAATATTTTGCACAGTAACGCGCACTAAAAGAAAACATATTTATAACCATATAGATAAATGATATTAGTTGTTACATCGAAATGTGCTATGATTTAAAAATCGATTGTTAAGAACAATTTACTTACATGAATGTGCATACAAGTTTTTTAAACATTTTAAAGTGGCAATGCCGAGTGCTTTAGTTTTGACTTAGGGGCTACGTACATAATTTACAGGAAGCGGAAACAACCTTAAAACCCACAAGTACTACATACATATATACATATGTATATAAAATAAAAACGAAAAAGGAAAACGAAAAACGAAAAAAAAAACAAACGAATAATAATATTTATATAGCGTAGTTAATGTAGCTGAGATAACTGCTTCCACACAACCCACAAACCAATGGAAATATTGAAATTTTTATGATACTCGTAATAGGAACACATTTAGTTGAATAAATAATTGCAAAATCAAAATCAAGAAGCGCAAACAAAAACTAGCACAAAACTGAATTATTCTAATATGATAAATATATAAATTCGAACGTAAATAAATTTATATACATACAACATACATGTAAATTAAGAAAGACTGTAGCTAACTGTTAAGACACTTAGCCTGATTGTTTACGATGATGCTTTAAGGTTACAAATATTGTCAATACTTTACTTCTACTATTCTATATGTACTATAGTATTCTGGTTTACCTTATGCATTGCTCACTTAAGAACGATAGATACAAATTGCACTCACACAAACACACATTTCTCGATTCTATTTGTTTTTTTTTTTAGGAGAGAAACTAACATTAGTATACATAACAAACAGTACGTCTAAAAGCACGCTTATGCCTTAAAACTACGCATAAGTTCTAGTAGTTATTGCTTCGGGTTTATCGTTCTCAATACGCTACTTAACATAAAACAGAACAAGAGAACAGAACAGGACAGAAGAGAAATTATTTAATTATGAAATTCCTGTGCATATAGTATGTAATCATTGTATGTACATATACATATAGCTGCTCTGACTTAAGATTCCAAATAATTGAAGCTCCTATTGCTTTTTGTAAATCAACGCTGAAAACACAAACTGGAAAATGACAAAATGGCTATACTACAAATACATACAAGCAATACACACACACACACACACACACACACACACACACACACACACACAATATTTGAATAAAACAAAGTTTACATAATGCAAAAAGTGTATTTGTTTGATTGCAAGCACCGCGCGACATGGACAAAATAAAGAATAGAGAAAACTGCGAGTTTGCTGTTTGAATTTTTAACTTTATTGCAATAGCTTTTAAATAATCTATTATCCTCTGGGCAGGAGGTCAACATGCGATTTATCCATGACCCAAATACAAACATACAATACATACATTCAATAATAGTGACATTTCGCTTGGCTGGGCCCAAACGGATGTCGGTGTGTCCTGTGTCTGTATGGCTTCTTAGTCGTAAATATGTAAAAAGCTTAGCTTAAACTTAATGCGTAAGGTAAGTGAAGAAGCTCGCTCACAATGCGCGCTCGAACACTCGCAAATTATTTAATCGAATACATAGCTAAACTTAGCTAATGCTTGCTAACACACAATCATATACATACATATCTAGATATAAACAAATATAATCCGGGAAGTGGGAGGAATGCATTCCAAAATTGGACTCCGACGAAATCACAAACAAACTGAAGTGGAACAGAAGTTGGACGCGACTTTAAATGCAGTACGATAATGCAAAAGAAATGCGAGTATACCATACGTATGGATTTTCTGCACATCTGCTCTGGCAAATGCATACTATAGGTATACTGGGTTTGGTTAAAAGATTGGTAATGTAGACTTAATGTTTCAGTTGTGAGTTGTCACTTGTCAGTTGTCGGTTGTCAGTTGTCAGTTGGTTGCTGGTTTTCGGTTTCGCCAGGGATGTGTTGCGTGTGTTTGTGGGGCGTTTCTTTGTGTCTTCACTACTAAACACTAATACAATTGAATTATACTTTTAAAATATTCTAGTCACATTTTGTGTGGGTGTGTGTTAATTTTGTTTTCTTAGTTTTCTTCTCGTTTTGTTTAATTGCCATTTGCTTGCCCATAGTTACCATCAAGTACAACACCCTGCGGCATCGTACAGTTGGGCATATTGTCTGTCTCACATGGACATTTCGGGCATTTTGTTGTGCTTCAAATTGATTTGCACACTTTGGGAGAACATCTTGATAATGCCATAGTTTTCATTTGAGTACACCTTCAAAAAGCTTGGCACATTCTTATTCAGTAGCTCGTGACAAAATTGCGGATACTTGCGAAACGCTGGCTGTTTATCATCCCACATCGATAAGATGTCGCAGTCGTCTCTGCAAAAAATAGCCATAGTTCGTTCAATACATTGTCTTGCCTTGGAGTGAGTGTAGGGTGTCAAGTCTTACCGCACTTCATTGGTGCACTCATCCAGCGATATGATCAGGTATTGGATTTTCAGCTGTGCACACTGATTATAAATATCCGATGATTGCTGTCGACTGTACACCGAGTAGACGTGCTCTGTGCGCTCGCTGTCAAGTGGTTTACAGAGTGATAACGAGAAATATATTAATAGATTACCGATTGCTGTACTGTGTGTTCAGCATGACTTACGCCATTTGACGCATTTCGAGATGCGCATGGTTAACTATGGGTCGCTTGGTCGTCAGATGCACGGTGCCGATAATCTCCACCGGACCGGCGAACACGGCATCCCTCTCCGTATTCAATTTGATCCATTCAAGCATGCCCTCGAGATCATCCGATGGATTCGCATATCGCGTGGGAAAGTACTCTTCTCGTATATTCTATTGAAAATATCAAAAATATATACATATTCATATGTACATGATGGAGAGTCAGCCAATGAGCTTACCATCATGCCGGGATCGAACATGCTGAGCAGAAAGACAGCCAGGGAGACGGACCAGAAGATATTCCGCTGTCGATGGTACCAGACCTTTGAGCATATCGTGGGCGCTATTACGCATCCTTGCGTAAAGCTTAGGAAGAACAGTTTGCGGACAGTCAGGCCAATCACCGTGAACACAATCATCTGAATGAAGCTGTACAGGTAGTGACAGTTGAGTATTTGAGCATTGGTTGTGGGCACACAGGAGTCGCGTCTTGTCGCTGTTGGTGGACGTCGCTTGCCATTGCTGGCATCTTTGCTCGATGCTTTTGAAGGTATTGCTTCTTCCACTTCAGGTTCACTACCATCAACATTGGCATCAGCAGCATTTGACGGCGTTGTTGCGTCCTCTGCGTTTTTCTTCTCAGTTTCAAAGGAAGCTTTTTGATTTGGCTCACTGGCTTGCTCGCGCTCCTTGCGCTGCTTATCGCTGTTACGATGTATCTGCGCTTTCAAGCGTTTGATGTCCTGCATAAAATCATCACGTTCTGGCTGCTGTTCCTCTTGCATTTGCGATTTTTCGCGTTTGTACCGCTCGTAGTCGTGATCGCAGCTTTCGAGCATGGCAAAGCATTGCTGCAGCTGTTGCTCGGTCTGTTTATTTGACATATCGCTCATGGAGACATGATGCTCTTCGAGAAAATCCTCCAGCACATAGTTGCGAGCACGTTCACGTTGTTCCTGGCTCGCCGTTGAGGGCACATTACTTTTACGCCACTTTCGAAAGAACATGGCCAGCATGACAACGCCATACATGCAATATGGCTTCACAATGAGCGTTTTGACCAGTTGCCAGAGCTCCGACCATGCAACGCGAGCATACATCGGATTGCAGGCCGATAGATTTGTGACAAAGTTCACCTTCATCTGGAGCATCCGATGGGCCCACAGATCACTGTAGTGCAACTCCAAGTTCTCGGGCCAATCGAGCAGACCCGATTTGCTCAGCAGATATATCAGCTTGGCCTGCATGCTGCAAGCAAATAGAATTGCCAGCAAAATGATCTTTAGTGACAAATAATCGCCCTGCTGCTGCTGGCCATCGTTGCCAGCACGCTGCTTGCGCACTTTTCGCACAACCGTGATGAGGAAGAGGCCGAGCGACGCGCTCATTTGCCAGGTGAAGAGCAGCTGGCTGTTGCCATGTGAGACCACAAATGCCAGACAGGTGCCCAGCAAATGCGATAGCGAATAGTCCAAGGCAAAGGCATTGGCCTGACTCACTGGCATCGAGCTAAAGTCCCAAGCGGTCATCACGATTGATATTTGTGTGGCAAAGATGAAGCTGGAGAATTGCCACGTGACGAGCGCACAAGCCGTAAACAGGGACATCACCAACACCTAGTTGCAAAACACACGTTGGCAATATACCGAAGAATATACATAATTTTCATATAAATGATGCACTTACCATGACAACGCGTGAACCGTGCTTCTGCCGATGGAGAGCGCGACCAATGCAAATGCATAAATAAAACATTTGCAGGAATATAAATGGAAAAGCGAAGTTTTCGCGTGCCAGCGGCCTCTCATAGATCTTGGAAGCAAAGCTGTGGAACATCAGATAGGAAAGGACACCGTATATGCCGCCAAAGACGTTCTCGCTCAGCAGCGTGCCGTACAGATATAGCACCAGCAGCGTGACTCCGCCCATCAGCCACACGAACTCTAAGTAAAATTGCATTGGCTGCACGCTTGGATTGAAGCCGGCTCGTACTACATGAAAGAAGTATCTGAGAAGGGGGTAAGAGATTGAATAACTATTATATTACATGAAAGTATTTCACGCCATAATATAAGATTAGTCATGCACATGTACATGTAAGCTGCACCCTGTTACGTTTCTTATCACATCCAAAAAAAAAACCTTGGAAAATGCATGTGTATAAATGCTAATATTGCACATTATTTATATACTTACGCCGTAACGATCTCGGGAAGCACATTGAAGCGCTGCAGCACGTTGACGCTGTGGGGATATTCAATGTCGGTGACATTCTTTAATTGCTCATAGCCATGCCAAAAGTCTGGTCCATCGGCTAGCTTCTTGTAGAATGTGTAGTAGAGGGCATCTTCACGGCGCAGCATTGACTCGCGCTCTAATTGATTGAGATGCCGCAGGTTCGTACGCGTCTCATAGATGACGCGCACATGATGCATGTACAGAAAAAAGAAACCCGAGCCTAAGGTCGGGCAGCATACAATTTTGTTCAGTGATTGTGAGTCTCTTAAGATGCGACCGGCGATAAATGTAATTATGCTACTTACCAATTAGCGCGTGTGATAGGATGACGTATAAATTGGGCTCTCGCATGTTTGTGCGTTTTGGGTTTGCGATTCTCTATTCAGTTGCTTATTTTAATCATTATTTAAATTGGCTACTGGTTGATTTAATTAGCGAAGCCTCCCTCGATGTTGATGCAGCTTTGCTTTTTTCTAGTCGTAAACAAAGTACTTGAAACAGCTGTTTCAATCGTTGCCATCTAGAGGCGACAGCTGTTTGGTTATTTATGGACAGGTGACTGCATATCGATTGTAAAATATATCGGTAATACACGTTGTGGTGTGCAAGAATCGAAAATATTAAATAATTACAAGTTTATATTTTAAATTATTATTTAATATTATAAACGTATTCATATATTACTAGTACTAAATAAACTATTGGTCTCAGAAAGAAATATTTCATTAGATTACTTTGTTATCGATATTTTACATTTAAATCGTTATTTTGGTGTTTTTTAGTCGCAAATTGCAGAGCCCCTGCCTTGTTATTTGGTGCATTCCAAGTCGCAGTTTGTTTAGTTTTCTGTTTTGTTTGTTTATTTATTATGGACCGATACGCCGTGAGTTCCTTGGTGGGCCAAGGCTCATTTGGCTGTGTGTATAAGGCGCAACGGCGTTGTGATGACAAAGTGGTCGCCATCAAAGTCATATCGAAGGTAAGTCCCTGAAAAAATGAAAAAAGTTGGAAAAAAATACAGTGTACACTAATATGAGCCATTTATATTCAGCGTGGGCGTTCGAATCGCGAACTGAAAAATCTGCGCAGGGAGTGCGATATCCAGGCACGCCTCAAACATCCACATGTCATCGAAATGGTAGAGTCCTTCGAGTCAAGGTCGGACTTATTTGTGGTCACAGAATTTGCTGTCATGGACCTGCATCGCTATTTGTCCTATAATGGAGCAATGCCGGAGGAGCATGCTCGTCGTGTTGTTTGCCATTTGGTGTCAGCACTGTATTATTTGCACTCAAATCGCATACTGCACCGAGATCTAAAGCCACAGAATGTGCTCTTGGACAAGAATATGCACGCCAAGCTCTGTGACTTTGGACTGGCTCGCAATATGACTATGGGTACACATGTGTTGACATCCATTAAGGGAACACCACTTTATATGGCACCAGAGCTGCTTGCTGAGCAGCCGTATGATCATCAGGCGGATTTGTGGTCATTGGGATGCATTGCATATGAGAGCATGGCGTCTCAGCCACCGTTTTCAGCGACTTCCATTCTGCATTTGGTGAAGCTAATCAAGCACGAAGAGGTCAAGTACCCCAGCCATCTGAGCAGCGATTGCCAATCCTTTTTGCAGGGCCTACTCGAAAAGGACCCCACGATGCGCACCTCCTGGACCCAGCTGCTGTGCCATCCCTTTGTAGAAGGCAAACTCTACATTCCCGAGGTGCAGGCGGCACAATATTCGCCTTTCATAAATCCACAGTTAGCGAAAGACACCAATAGATCGCAGTCAAGGTGTGTAGTCTACCAATCTATTTAAAAAGATTGCCATTTGATTTATTACCCTTTCTACAGTCGCAGAGGTGCCGACTTAGGCAATGTGCTCGCTGCGCTGCGGTTGAGCGATGCAGCCAATGAAAACTTGAGCACATCTCGCGATAGTATCAACGCCATTGCGCCGAGCGATGTGGAGCAGCTGGAAACTGATATGGAGGACAATGTGCATCGAGTTGTGGTGCCGTTTGCAAATGTTTCCTACAGACAAATGCCCAACATGTCCAACATGCCCAGCATGCCCAACATGCCCAATTTACCTGCTAACCTGCCCCACATGCCCAACATTCCCAATATGCATAACATCAATGCGGCAGCTGTTGTTGCTGCTGCTGGATGTGGAGGCTATGTGCCGCTTATCAATTCACAGACCTGTTTTATCAGCGGCAACTCGAATATGATACTCAACCATATGAACGACAATTTTCCAATCGAAGCGCCAATCGCAAACTCGGCGACGAGTCTGAATTCAAAGATTAAGCTGGCGCCCAACATAAAACAATCGCGTAGCAAGGACCTGGAGAAACGCAAACTCAGTCAGAATTTGGACAACTTTTCGTTGCGTCTGGGCCAGAGCATAGATCTTGAAGCACAGCGTCGCACAACCGAGATGCTCACACAGCAATCACAGCTGCAGCAGCAGCTGCAAGAGAAGAGATCACAACAGCTCAAGCAATCGCAACTTTCCAACAACGAGGAGAAACTCAGCAGCGAGTAGGTTATAAAATTCACGGAGCTACCGCTTAGTTTAACCTTACAATTTTTCGCATAGAAATTCACCGCCATGTCTGCTGCCTGGCTGGGATAGTTGCGATGAATCGCAGAGTCCACCCATTGAGAACGATGAGTGGCTGGCGTTCTTACATCGATCCACACAGGAGCTGCTGGAAGGGGAGTTCGATTCACTGAAACAGCACAATTTAGTCAGTATTATTGTGGCGCCATTGCGCAACTCGAAGGCCATTCCCAAGGTGCTGAAGAGTGTGGCCCAGTTGCTGTCGCTACCCTTTGTGCTGGACGAAAAGCAGTTGGCCTTGGATGCCATTAAATGCGTGTACATTGATGTCAAGCTGGTGCCGAATCTTATGTACGCCTGCAAACTATTGCTGTCACAGCGCCAGCTAACTGATTCGGCTGCATCGCTGCCTGGGGCAACTGGAGTATCGTTGAGTCGCACGCTGCGCAGTGTCTCCGACCTGAGTGCCGAGGAGATGAGCACTGCATGCAGCTTGTACGAGCTGGTTTGCCATTTGGTGCATCAGCAGCAACAGTTTCTTAGTCAGTTCTGTGATGCTGTTGCCATACTCGCCGTCAACGATATGTTTATCAACTTTCTCACACACGGTAAGCGACTGAGACTACAGGTCAAATGGCAGCAAATATCTCAATGTTACTCAATGTGTACTCAATGCAGATTTCAAGGACAACAATGCGGTGCGTCTGGCTAGCTGCATGTTGGCGCTGTTTAACTGCGTCCTGCGTGAGCTGCCGGAGAATGCTGAGCTCGTCGAGAAGATTGTGTTTAATCCCCGTCTGCGCTTGAGCATTCTGCTGCAGAGTCGCCACCAGCTGCTGCGGCAACGCGCCTGCCAAATGGTATTGTTGTTGGCGCGCTTTAGTCTGCGAGGAGTGCAGTGCATCTGGAATGAAGAGCTGAGGGGCGCTCTGCAGGCATTGGCTGACCAGCATAGCTGTCAGGTGACACGTCTCGAGGCTGCCCAGACTTTGGATGAGCTGAGTCAGTTCAGCTTCTTTAATGTTCAGGCAGCTTAAATGCGCGTTTGTTTGTTTGTTTATTTAATGTACTCGTATTTATCCAATTATATAAACTTAGATAAGTATAGTCTAGCCGAACAGATCCTCTAGATTGCCCTGAAAGTAATCTATCAGGTCGTTCAGATAGTTGCCGAAGTTATCGAAGCCCAACAGATAACCTCCGTTGCAGTCCTGCTCATACATCTCGTTCAACTTGGAGACGTCTTTGTCGGAGAGGCCACGTCGCTGGCCCAACGATGCGTACGGATCCTTGTTAAAGTAAGCGTTAAGATATTAATGTAAGCGTAATTATTGCACTACTATATACTTAATATACTCAACAACTGATAAATACTCGAAATAAGAGGAATAAGTTCCTCTACATACTATGATATTGCTTTCTGTGTGGCATGTTTTTTTGTTTGGTTCAGTGATAAGAATAAATAATCAGCGACAGTTGCAGACAAAATGTACGCAAATAACTTGACATATTTAATCGAAATAAAATGTAAACTCTTCAAGAAATATATGTATTAATTGCTGTTGGTTAGACTCGAACGGATGAAGGTTATTCTATTTAATGATGATGATGAGGCATAACTTTTAAGCTCCCTAAGATTTTGGTATTTATCAAACTCAGGAACAAACTGACGCGATCTTCAAGAGTTAGTTGAAAGCCGTTTGCCAAGAGTTTCGCTTACCAGTGGCTCTATGGTGGGATTGCCATTCTTGCTGAACGCTCGGGAGCTGTAGTGCATGACGCTCTGATAGTCGTACTCCACGCCAAAGTTGGTGATGTGCGTGCGCGCGTATTTGTTGAAGTTGTGCGCATGGCCATCCAAGATGTTCTCCCAGTTGATCTTCACGTACTCGTCGCGCTCCGTGGCGCTCTGCTGATGATAGAAGCCGAGGGCGTGCAACAGCTCGTGGACGACAACGCCGTGCGTCACACACTTGGGCGTGTTGAGATTGAGTATCTGGCCGCCCTGGCGACGACCCACGCTCGACCAGCAGCCCGAGTAGTTGCCCTTGATCAGCAGCCAGTGCTTGTCGCCCTCCTCGTAGGGTCGGAAGCGTATGCAGGTGCGGTCATGGTACTCCTTCAATCCCTTGAGTATGACCATTGTCTGGTTGGCCGCTGTTTGGCCATGTTTGCTTACAATCGTGCGTATCAATCAAAATGATGGCTACTCACTGAAATCCTGGGGATCAATGTAGAACGGCACGGCGGCATCCGGCCACGTCTGGCGCTCGTTGAGCAGCCCGTTGCGCAGGAACTCGCGGTGCAGCATGATGTCGCCTTCGAAGAGTCCGCAGTGCTCCCAAATGTTGCTGTCGCTCTCCTCCGTCCAGTAGTCGAAGGCAGCGCCTAAAAAGAGTGATGGCCATTCATGTTAGCTAGCCTGTTGGCTGGTGCTCCACTGACTTTCGGTACGCACTGTTGTGACGTCGCAGCATTTGCATGTTGGCTCCCCAACGTGGCGCGGGCGGAACTGCTGGCCGCAAGCGTCGCCTGGCCGTTGCTGCCGTCCCCGTCGTCGCCGTCGTCGCCGTCGCCGCCTTGGCCGTGTCCATGTTCATGAGCAGGGCCAGGGCCAGGGTGAGGAGGGCCAGTGTCGTTGGCCAGCGTTGTATGTTGAGCACGCTTCTCGGCATTGTCGCTTGGCAAAAGAAACGCCGGCCCGAGCGTCTCGTTGCTTTTATATTTGGCTCGGCCTGCAGCTGGCTGCCGCTGGCTGCCGTCGGGGTGGACGAAGAGGGGCGGCGGCCAGAGGCAGTTGGAGTTGGAGACGCATGCTTTGGTGGCGACAAAGCGACAATTGAAAGTATTTGAGCAGTCGCAATTGGCCGTGCCTACGACGCGACGCCAGCGACGACAACACAACATCGCCCACACTGCTGGATTTATGCATAACGGATTAATGCTGCTCTCACGCCGATCGGGCCTATCAGCTGTATCGGTAAACGGGCTGCCCAATGACAATATTTTACTACATTTTACTAGCAGTTAATAGTCTAGAATATTTCTAAATTCTTTATTATTATATTTTTAAGGATTACTATTATTATTTGTCTATTGAATGTATTTATACAAAATTTAGTTCAAGTTCGAATTTGGCAAAAATCATATTGATATTTAATTTCATTATTTTCGACATTTCTTTAAAATAATTAAACTCTTATGTTCGGAAAAAAAGAGCAAATGATGCAAAATAAATTAAATGAAAGATTTCTCAGTATTATCCCTAAAATCATCAAACAGCTTTTCTACTTCTTTTTTTTTATCAATGGATATTATCATGCAATACTCTAGAATACTCCTGAATTATGAGTTTATTTTGGGATTATTATTATTATTTGTCTATTGACTTAGGTAAAATCAATACAACAAAACATTCGAATTTGGCAAAAATCATCATAATATTTGCTATTTTAAGACCTTTCTTAAAAATAATTAAACTATTATGTATAAGAGCAAATTATGCAAAATAGATTAAAACATAGATTTCTGGTTTTTCTCGCTAATTTCATCGAACAGCTTTTCTAATTCCATGTTTGTTAGCATAGAGCATCAGAGCTGCAGTGTGAACATTATTGCTATTTTCTGTTGTTGTAGTAATTGGCTTTGTGCTCTCTCTTTCAGCGCTCGTTGCGTATTTAAATTCCCTTGTCTTTTACGGCTTTTGATTTCATATTTAACTGGGATATTGGGTTATCAGCGGCTACAGTGCGCGCATATGAAAATAGCACAGTCGACGGAGTCACCAGTCACCAGAATGCCCCATCAGCAACAGCAACAGCAACAGCAGCAGAGCAGCACAGTGCGAGGAGTAATAATAGCACCTGGTGTTTTGTGCTGTCTGTGTCTGAGGCACCATGAGATTCAGAACATCGTGCGCGTTGAATGAGATTTCGAAAGTTGCATGCAACATTTGGCGCTAGAGTGCGCCACGTTTATGTCATGAATTAATCGAATTGAAAACGATATTAACATTTTTTATGATATCTATGATAACTTGAAAGTGTTATCACAGAATAACAGACTAAGCTAATTTATAACAGCGCTATAATATTGAAAGATATTAGGATTTATATTATAAGATATTATCATAATATGCACAAAGTATTTTTTTATTTGAATATAAAATATTTGCAATTTAATTTATTGGATATTTTATGATTGACATCACATTTGTCAAAATGTCAAGTCAAATAAAGAATAGAAAAGAAAATAGCGTCAAATCGAAAATTCATGTATTTGCTGTGGAATACAATATTTATATTTCTACATTTTAAAATATGCAAATTTTATACATTACATATTTAGTTGATTTCGTGCAAATACGATTTTCACATCGGAAATAGTTGGGGAATGGAATGGACTCGAGTGCAATTAACAGCGGGTAAAGAAGAGTTCAAGATCTCTTTAGATTTTCCCATCAGGGATTGTGTGATTATGCTCGAACACAATCACGTCGGCAGGTGACGTCTTGAAAGCCTAATCAACGATCAAGCAGCGACAGTGAATGGGCGATTCACAAAGTTCTTTGAACCTGTCTTCGTCTTCACCCGTCCGATGCCGATTGATTGCCGCGTTGATCGATGCAAGCGTCACTCGAGGGGTCCGGGGGGGAGGTCGCGAGTCGGTGGCGAGCTTGATTACTGGAATGGCCTCTTCGATGGTCTCTTGTAGTACGTTCGATTGAGCAATCAGTGCAAGAGACCGACTGACTGACTGACTGACTGACTGACTGAATGCTCGGTATCTCCAGGTGACTGTGGCAAAAGTGAACACTCACCACAAACGAGTTCTCCCTTTCTCTGACCCAGACCCGCCAACATCACTCTAGAGTCTCCGAGCAGTAGGTCAGTGTAGACGCTACCCAAATATGTAGGTCGCCAAAGTACGACTACGAGTGCGAGTACGACTTGGAGTTGGAGTTGGAGTTGGAGTTGAAGTTGGAGTTCCAGTTGAAGTTGAGGCATATGCTAACTCGGATCGATGACCGAACCCGTAGCCCCAAGCCACATTACGCCCACAAGTTGGCGCACCGACCCCCAAACCATAACAGTACATTGACCCGTAGCTGGCACTGCATTCGAAGTTGGAGTCGGCGATGCTAACGTTTGCGTTAGCGTTGGCGTTAGCGTTAGCGTTAGCTTTGGAGTTCCCGCTGGCAGTGGCGAATGATTAACTCACTTTTAGGATTTGTTACTCAATTAAGATATCATAAAATATGTGTTGGAATTATAAAACATCACTGTTGCTTCTTGACCCATAATAAGAGATAGATAGTTAAAATCGTTAGATGCTAATACAATAATAGAAGAATGAAATTCGTGTACTTCACGTTTTTGACATGAAATTCGTAATAAATTGTATAATTATTTCAACCCCAAACTTAGTAAAATGTATTAAATTATTGTGATTTATTTATATTGAATTTAAATATAAATATAAGTGAAATTTGTTAATGCCAGAAGTGGGGAATTTTAGAGTAAAAGTACAAGAGGTTTTTGCCACAAAAAATAATTTTTGAGTAAATTTTCGAGTCGAATTTGAGGCCATAACTGAAATACGTTAATACATTTTTTCTGCTGATTTCCACAGAGCGCAGAAAAGGAGCGTAGCAAAAACTTATTATTAAATTTATCTTCTAGAATTGTCCTAATGACAAATTTGCAAAATTGATAACTCGCTATTTAATAGTTACTTTAATTTTAAGCTTAAAAATAACTATTTCTTATAAATGATTTTGAAATCACCCAAAATTAGCCAATCATAATAATTGGAAATTAAGAAATGATGGAAATTAATTGATATTAGAAAAAGAATTTGATCTACAGTATCGATTTGTATGTCGATTATATGTCAATGAGTAATTGGTTTTTCATTTCAAAATCCTTATTGCAAATTGCTGATATAAAT
This sequence comes from Drosophila siamana, assembly GCA_035047445.1. Classification (NCBI taxonomy): domain Eukaryota; kingdom Metazoa; phylum Arthropoda; class Insecta; order Diptera; family Drosophilidae; genus Drosophila; species Drosophila siamana. Next base: position 3,194,441 of record JAWNPP010000068.1, read on the forward strand.
ATAAATGAATTAAATAAAGTGCTACCAGAAGTTTATGATTTCAATTTCGTTGCACGACACATGCATGTTTTATATATTCAGTGTTTTGTCATTTTATTATATTATATTATACATTTTTTATATTATATTCTAAAATATAAAAAAATATAGTGAATGATGTTAAAATACAAATTTCAAAACAAATCCTTTCAAGTTATATTCTTGATTTTCCTACGTAGTTTATTTATGTGGGACAATAAATTTTAAGTTAAATAAAGTGTGATAATAAAAAAATTGTTTATAATGTTCACAGATGAACACTAAATGTAAATTTTCTTCAACGTTACATTTCAAATGGCGTAACAACCGGAATAAAGATTTGCCAGTTAAATTAAATAAACAATGCTAAAGTTAAACCTTGAGAGCCTTAAGCAAATAATGTAAGCGCTTTAAGAGAATTGAGAATAATATAGCTACATATGTTATGTATATTAAAATATATAAAATACTGTTGTACAACATAAACTCGTAAGTAACAAACAATAAAATAATGAATAAATAGCAAATATGAATATATTTGAGTCTATCAATGAATGCCAATAATTTGTTGTTACTGTAGGTAAAGGCAAATATAAATAAGCTTAAAAACCAAATAATACGATAATCAAAACAGCAATAATAATTTTTATAGACATATGAAACGTATCAAGATTGGAGTAAAATAAGTGTAATACTCAATTTTTCTTAAGATGTTTTATTTAGCTGAGTTTAAGTTGAAGCAGATTTAATTTGATTGCCGCATTGTGTGTTTGTGATTAGAATTAAGTATCCAGGGAACGTTTTGTTGCGATTTTCTTTCTGTTCTACTTGAATCATCTCTGCACTTATCCCTTGTATTAGGGCAAATGTTCGTATCAAGTGAGTTTGGCCTAGATTGCGATTGAATGGCTAATTGAATGAATCATGTGGAGAGTGTAATTGGGATATTCGTGCATAGTGCATGGCTTTTCTATAGACCTCGCATACGACTTGAGGTTGGCACCATTTGCGGCAAAGGGAAGTGCTTTGTAATTTATTTCTAATGCGACTGTAATTATGGTTGATCGTTTGTGCTGTGTGTGTGTCAATGTGTGTGTGTGTGTGTGGGTGCCACACATTTGCTGGCTGCCAGTCGGTCGATCGTTTTGTTGCCGCTGCACTTTCACTGCAATGCACAACATGCAAGAAGCAGCCAGAAAATTGTACCGAAATCTAAGCAATAATGTTGCGGACTTTGAGAACATTTTGGTCATGGCAACTGGAATTGCTGCAGAGCTGCAGATGCAGCAGCGACGGCGATAGCAAGCAACATCATGGGGCAAGTGCAGCACAGCAACAACAACAACAACAAAACATATTTGACGTACTATCTGAGATGTACTTGATCTTTGTCGAAAACTTGACACACTTTTTTCGGTCAACGGCTGGCGGCAACGACTTCCAGCTACAGCAGCAACATGCCATTTGCCGTATGCCGCATGCCTCATGCCTCATGCTGCATGCCGCAGCTCCAGCTTTTAGCTGCAGTCAAGCGGCTCGCTGAGCTGCGGAAAATTCGAGGGAAATCGCTGCTGCCGCTTCCACAGCCGTTGTCTTCTATCCACGCTCAAATGCAATTTTCAATTGAGAAAGTTTCGCGGCCAAAGATTGCAAATTTTAGACAAGCAACGAAGCGGGTCTTAGCTGATGTCCAACTTAATGTCGAATCTTTTTCTTTAACCGTCATTTGACTGCCATAAGGCACCTAGAACAATTCAAACGACGCTTCGCTCTCACTGCACACACATTGTGCATTGTGCATTCAACAATCCCCAAAATCTGATCAGACATAGAATGCATAGTATTGGGATACAAGGCATTTATTTCATTCTAATATTATTCATTGGCTCAATGGCAACATCTTGTCTAATCACTGCTTTATGCTTGAACAAATATTTATATTTAATTATTGTTTATTAAATATGACATGAGATACATTTTAAACTTTTTTATGCAAAGCAAATTATGTTTTAAATGTTTGCATTCCCAACAAGAAAAGTGTCTGATAAGTCTTGAGCTTAGTTTATTAGTATTTAAAAGACTGTCGATTGAAATAGTTTGAAATAGATTTCAGTGACAAAACTAAGTTAATCGTTGTTTAGGATTCGATATAAATGGTTCAAATAAATGTGCACTTTTGATGAAATTAGTTAATTTGAAGATAATATATGATAGATGATAGATATATAAACACAGTTGCACCTTATTAGCAATTCGTTAGTTCGGTGGATCAGATTTCTCCACTTCCTTTTAGCGTCGACAGTTGGCAGAAACACAACAAAAGCCGAGGCAACCACATCACCAATAACAGCAACAGCTGCAACAAAACTAATGATAATCGTGGCAACAACAATAAAGCTCATCGTTTGGCTGACATAAAACTGTCATCAACATATCAGAGGAAGCCTTACAGTGAATGTCAAGAGCAACAACAACAACAACAATAACAACAGCAGCAGCAGCAGCAATGGCAACAGCAATGGCAACAGCAACTGTTGCTGCACAGCGACAGCAATGGCAAATTTAATCGCTGGGCAACAACAAAAACAACTGCTCAATAAAAACCAAAACAAAACAAGACTAATAATATTGTTGATGCTGTTGTTGGTTGCAGCAGGTGCAGCAGCAACTTTTTTATAATTGACCAGAAATGTGTGACAACAATATGGGATGAATTTCACTCGAGCGCTTTTCCCTATTACGACACCAAAATGCAAAGTGCAACCACAACAACAACAACACTGTTGTTGACTTTAACAACACAATTGGCTAAAATGAAATCAACACACAAACAAAAAGCACAAAAAAGACAAAATATTTCAAACTGGCAATGAAAACCAGTTGAGGCAGTTTCCTTCCGGAATCAATTATTTTTCACTTTGCTGTGGTGTTTCTTTTTCTTTTTCTTTTTTGTTTTTTTTCGTATTTCGTATTTCACGTTCATGGTCACAAATTTGCGATAGCTGCTGCACGTAAAGCACACATGCAACAAACAGTTGCCTCACTCGCCAGTCAGTGTGTCAGTAGTGGATGCAGCAGCCACAGCCACAGCCACAGCAGCAGCGCTGCCAGCTTCGATGTCGTCGTCCATGACTGACTACCCGGCTGCCTGCATTGGCGACTATGATTTGCAACCGTCGTGACGTTGTTGTTGCTGTTGCTGCTGCTGCTGCGCTTGTTGATTGTCGCTGTGGCTGTTGTTGATGCTTTTTATGCGCCTTCTGCATTTTTCCCATTTTATTTTATTTTTTTTTCATTTTTGTTTGCCGTTTGTTTATGAGCTGCTGTCGATGTTGTTGCTAGCTTTGTTGTTGCCTCATTGGGCTGCTTCCCATTTGCTGCCGTTTTTGCTCTTGCGACATTTGGCCGCCTCGTTGCTCAGTCTGCTCGTCTAACTCGGTTGGCAGGTAGACTTTTCCAAGAAATTTCTTTAGTTTAATTGGCGAAATTCATTTATTTATTTTTATCTCTTTATTCACTTTTTGTGAGTGTGTGTGTGTGTGTGTGTGTGTGTTGCACTCTACGCACTTGGCGAAAGTATGTTGACAGTCACACACTGTCAGTGTGCCAGCCACAACACAGCGCCCCACTGTGTGCCCCACTTATCCCCATCGATTTAGCCACAGCGTTTTTCACATTCGACAATTTCCGCAAGCCTGATAAGCTAGACAATAATTAGTGATTACAACTCAAGACCCTCATTCTCCCCTCTTTGTATTAGCATAATAAACTGTCTATGGTTGATAGATTTTTAGAGCTGTTTACTCAACTATATTACTGAATAGACTTTTTTATTTATTCACATTTGACTTCTCATTTTTTATTGTGTGCCCACATCTTAAAAATTTAATTTTTGGGCACATCCATCTATTTATTTGATTGTGTCTTGAGTGTGCTTTTAAATCATTATAAACAACGTTCATGTGTATTTTTAATTTGTAAACTATTCAATAATTTCCATTATTTTATTGCATTTATAATTTGAATATAATAATAATTTGAATATTCTTACTAACTATAGGAAATTGTTGACCTGCTTGATGGGGTATTCACGAAATATTCAAGCCTGTGAATATTCTAAAATCTGCTGAAACAGATTTGCAAGATCGTTATTTCAATCCTCAAAAATTAAACACAATGTTGGAAGTTTTTGGTTTGATATCACATATTACTAACAATAAGAAGTTATTGACTGGCTTGCAATAATAATTCAATTTTGTTATATTCGTCAGTTCATTAAAACATATTTGGGGGAATATTATTAAAACTAAACGCAAAGACAAAGTGCAAGTTTTTTATTTGTTGAGTAATTCTTCTACCATATTTAGATGTGTCTTGACTGCGCTACTACAACATAATATACAAATTTAATATGTATTACAAATTTGAAAACTAATTTTAAATATTATTGAATATTATAAATATTATTGCTAAAAATACGAAATTACCTTCCTGCTTGCAAGAAATATTTTATTTTTGAAATACGCAAAAGTTCGAGATTGTTATTGCAAGAGTCATAAAATTAAAGACAAAGATTTAGTGCAAGTTTTTCGGTTGCCATAATTACCCTAATAAAGTTGCACAGAGTATTCTGATTAATTTACGGTGTGGCTGGAGCGTATAGATAATGGGGTGAAAATGCATGTGTGCCATATTCTGGCGCATTTCCGGAATTTTCACTGTCGACTTTTGCGCAAATACGAAAGACTTAGGCAACGAACTTGCTAGAAAACTTGCAACAATTTGCAAGCAGAGCGAAAGTTATCTTACACTTGATTGATTACCAACTTTCTACTCCTACGGATATTATAATATCTGCAATTTAAAAATGATTCTGAGCGACACACAGACACGGCTAGAGCGTGAGACAGAGACAGAGAGAGCGCAAGAAAGAGAGAAAGATTAGACATGTTATTAAAGCTGCTGAAATGTTGCACAGCGAAAGCAGAACATTTGAATTTCTATGCAAAGTGAAGGCAGCAATAATAGCAGCAGCAACAACAACAACAACAACAACGGCAGCAACATCAGCAGCAGCAGCAGCAAAAGCAACAGCATCAGAGTCATTAGCCGAAAGCAGCTTGATGACGCCCCCTCGTGTTCAACGGACTTCTTGCCAAATGTTAATGAACTTTGCATGCATAGATTACAATGCCAACGACAGCAGCAGCAGCAGCAGCAGCGGCAGCGGCAGCGGCAACATCGCTGCAACATCCGCCTCGCTGCTGTTGTTGCACTCTCCATTAGTTTTGCATATGGCAGCGTTTTCTTTTTTGTGCAATTTTATTGCAGTTGCTAGCTGCCTTTTGTTGTTGCTGTGCCAAATCTCGAATGTGGGACACGAGGGGCGCTCGCTGACATTGAGGCGGATGTGGCTTCAGCTTCAGCCTCAGCCTCAGCCTCAGCCTCAGCTCAGCTTCCTCTTTCCTCTTATCTAACACACATGACGCTACCGTTGACTCGTCGTGGCACTGTGTGCCACTTTTGTGTGCGGCATTTGGGCGCTTCGGGTAGCGTATACGCCGTGTGGCACTCACAGCCCACAGCTCTCGGCTCACGACCTGCGATCAGCTGTTCAACGCTGTGGCGCACTCTTTAGCGCCTTCTCTTTACAGCTCGTGTCAGCTACGTCGCGCTCTCTCGCTCTCTTGCTGCTGCTGAGTCTGAGTGCTTTTCGGCGATTTTGTCTCAAACATGTTTGAGCTGGTTGCAGTTGCTGCTCTTATCATTTGCTGCTGCTCGCCGCTCGCTGCTTGCGCTGTCTGGCATTCGCAAGCGTGCCGTCTTGTTGATGGGATGTGCGATGCTCGGCAGCTTTGGCTGCAACATTGATAAGAGCACTTGTCAAATGTATGCCAAATCATGGGCACAAACACACGGCCTGCTGCAGTTGCAACTGTTGCTAACATAAGCGACAACATTACACGTTCCGCTGCCGTCGCTGTCGCTGCTGCTGCTGCTGCTGCTGCTGCTGTTGCTGTGGCGTCGTCGTCGTCGTCGACGTCATCGCTGTTGACTTCTAGTCGTTTGCGGTTCGCTGTTGCTGTTGCGGTTGCGAGTTCAATGACATTTCACCTACTTGTATTCAAATTCGAACAAAAAAAAAAATGTAATAAAACGAAATGTTGTTGCTGCTCTTGCTGCTCACACACGCTCGGCAGCGCTGCGTGCCCCATTATCATTCCATCCCATTCTATTTGGCACTTTTACTTTCAGAACTTTCAGACTAGTTGCGGCTAGAAAATTCGTAAATGTTGAATCCTTAAAGACAACTTTCTAAATGCCTGCCAGAAATGTGCTAAAAGCGCGCAGCCGAAATCAACTTCTCGACACTTTAGCTATCGAATATTTAATACTCTGAACAGAAGTGCGATATGCAAATCATCCTCCAAGGTTTTCATTATTGAGAAATGATTTCGCCTGATAAGATCTAGCCAAATAAAATATATTCATAGACTATTAAGTGGCCTAGCAATTGTTTGACAATTGTAAGTTAGTCTTAAGTGAATTAAAAATATTTTATTTAAGCAGAACGTTCAACGTGGTAAGGGAAAATCTTTTGCATGATTTAAACGAATGTTAACTGCCATCTGATAGAATATATATTAAACGTTAGTTGATTGAAATTCAAAGTATTTCGTCCTGTTCGTTGCCTATGCAATCAGTGAATGCAAATACCCTGCAGTTAGGGTATAAACGACTCTCACAGCTCGTAAAGTGTTTAGTGTGCTTGTTGTTGTTGCTGCGCGCAGAATCTGCAGCAGCAAAAAGAAATTTTACGGCCTATTTGAGTTGTTGCGTTGTCGTTGTTGCTGTCGTTGTTTCTGTTGCCGTAGTTGTTGGCGTTACTTTTGTTGCTGCTGTTGAGGGCCCGTCTACGATTCTGGGCTGGCATTTAAACTCAAATGATGATGATGACGATGATGATGATGGCGATACCGTCGAATGGTCATTTCTTAGGTTTGTTCAAGTCGCTTTTGGGGGCAATTAAAAACTTGTCGAGCCGCGTCCATTTGTCCATCTGTCCGTCCGTCTGTCTGTCTGTCTCTTGTTTGCTGTCCGATGTCCGATGTCCGATGTCTGTTTGTTTGTTGTATTACGGTTGTTTGGCCAAATTTACCGTTGCCTTCTTGGCCCGGCCAGCTGTTGACTCATTTGTAATTTGTAAAGGCCTATGGCGAGGGCTTTCTTTAACACCGATATGCATACCCGATAGGCTGATAGGCTGATAGCCCGATAGACAGCCCGACGTGGGGCACACGTGGGGCCCTCTACAAGTGGTCGCCGCGCAGGTGGGCCGCTGTTAGGGGCGCTGGTGGGCGTGGCATTTGCATTTGTCAGTCACTTGGCGCACACTTCGCCCCTGATGGTGTCGCCATCAATTTGAATAACGCTTTATTTCATTCGATTTGATTGCGTTGCCAAAAGAAAGAGCGAATGCCAGCAGCAACGAATCGGAAATCGCACCGATTGTATTGATTGGGCATTGAATTTCTCTTCCTTGTGTGTTCCGGCGTTGCAAATGTGTGTGAGTGTGAAGAAAGCACGCGCCACGTTCTGTCGTCAGTGGCATGCAACGTTGGCCTCACGGCAGATCGATTAATTAATTAGCTAGGAAAGATGAGCGAAATCATCTCGTCATTTGGAGCCTTAAACTCGCTTAGTTCATTGATAACGTTAGCTTTTCATATTTACATTTCTATTTCAATGATTTGTAATCGATTTTTCAGTTTCGAACACGTTGAGAAAAGTGTCTTCAATTGGGCTATGGAATTTTCCACCAGCTTCATTTCCATTATTATAAATGCAAATGAAATATGTCGCAAGCTGAAGTTAGTTTAGAAAATCTAATAATGCATAATACTAATAGTATTTACTTTTAAAGAGAGTTTTCACTTGTTATTAGCATTAATTTGAGTTCATTCAAAGTATGCAATCAAATAGATATATTAATATGTAGTAGAGTGACTTAAATTTAAGATAAAATGGGCACAAAAACGTTAGGCAATGTTAAAAAGTTTTGGAAGGAAATTTGAGTAGAGAATAATGAATAAAAATAGTAGCTAATGAAATTCTATTTTATAGTTTTTTTTTTAATTTTAATTTGCAGCGTATTGAATGTGCTTTTAGTTCGAAATTAAACTTCAAAATGTGTAATTTACATGTAATAGAGACAATATATTAATACTTAGATTCTGTAGTAGTATAGCGCAACAGCAGATCGGATATAGCCAAGCATATCAGCACTACAAACCGATGTCTGTTTGCTGCTGCTGCTGCTGATGATGCTGATGATGGCAGGCACATTCATATTTTACAACTTTCGGAGATGCTTTCACTTCCATACCAACAATTTGGCAGCAGCTGCTGCTGCCTGCTGCCTGTTGCTTATGTGGCCCATGAACTTCTTCCGTATGCAGCAGCGGCAGCAACAGCAACAGCAACAGCAATTTGCATGTTGCAATTGGCAATTGCAGTTGTAGTTGGAGTTGAAGCTGAAGTTGTTGTCGTACAGTTCTTCGGCTATGGCAATGCAAAGATCACAGTTAGTTTTCACATTTGCTGCTGCGCTTGCGAGCGCCAACAATTGATTGATAATGAAGTGCAGTCAACAGCTTCAGCAGCAGCAGCAGCAGCAGCAGCAGCAGCATTGATAAGAGCTCGAAGATTTGGACGGCTGTAATTAATATAAGCAGATACTTAATGGGGGAGCGAATGACAAAGTGATACAAATTGAATGCATAACTCGAAGTTGTAGTGGTTTCGCTTTAGGTGTATCTGTGGCTGTATCTGTATCTCAATCTCTGCGTGTATCTAAAGCTCTGGTCGCTGGCTGTGTGGAGTTGTGGCAATAAAACAAAATACAAGAAAACGGAGGCAAAACCGAAGCAAAAGCAAAAGCAAACCCAAAAGCAAAAGCAACAACATCGTGAATATTATCATTAGCATAAATAATGGTGAAAAATGAAACATACACACAGCGACACAGCACTCAACCAACGCTGCTCTGTGTCTGTGTGTGTGTGAGCTTATGTTTGTGTGTGTGTTTACAACACACATTTCAAAAGTCGGTGACTGTGGCACTGAGTTAGTAGTGCGTTAAGTCAACGAACGCTGCCGCGCAGACGCCGACTGCGGCCGCGATGGCAGCGGCAATAGCAACAGCAACAGCGGCAGCAGCGGCAACAACAGCAGCGGTAACAGCAGCAGCAGCAGCAGCAGCAGCAACCAACTCGATGCTAGCGCTGGCATCTCTCTCACTCTCTCACTCTCCCGCTCTCCCTCTCTCTCTCTCTCCCTCTCTGTGTGTGTGTTGGGGCTGCCACCGCCGCTGTTGCTGCTCGAAATCCGCGTTTTGGCAGCAACAGCAGCAGCAGCAGCAGCAGGCCACGTTTGCATGGCATCGGCAGCGGCATCGATGGACGATGACGGCGTCGTTGCTGCTGCTGCCGTTGTCGATGTCATCGTAATGCAAACGTAAACGCACTTAAAATTTGGCGTTTTGGTTGCTTTCACAAACGTTGCACGTTGCTTGTTGTGTTGTTGCTGCTGCTGCCGCTCGACGCGACGCTGCTGTTGGCTTTGCCGCTAAAGTTTGCTTTTGGGTTTTTGGTTTTATTTACTTTTTTCTTTTTTTTTTTGTTTTTTTTTTTGGCAAACTGACAAGTTTATTGAACTTTTCACAGTTCTCAGGTCTCGGCTCTCAGCTGGTCGCTGGGTTCGCCGACGTCGTCATCGTCATCATCGTCAGTATCGTCATCATCATCATCACCGTCGTTGGAGTCTGGTCGGAGTCAGAGTCAGAGGCAGAGGCAGAGGCAGAGTCAGAGTTGGCGATGTCGTCCATAGAGCGCAGTCGCAGTCGACGTTCGAGGGGCACTCAGACTTTCTCCACAATCGTCATCAATTTATCAATTTGTTTGCCTTTGTCTTTGCCTACAACTTATGTACTTGGCTGGGCCTCGTTGGCTCTTTATCAGCCCATCGTAGTCGTAGGTTCGTTAATTGCTTCAACTAATCATGCGCATGCGCACAGATCTGACAGATCTGGTCGGTGATCAGATGGATTATTAATTGCATTTTTTGAAACTAGATCACTATTTCTACACCAAGCACAAGTGTTTGATTTGCGGCTAGATAATGAGCTATAACTTAAGGAATTTCAGCCTCCAACTAATTGCCTCTGACTCAAAGATGTCAGCCAAATTCCTTACAATCCAAACGTCTATATAGAATATAATACAAACTATACAAAATTTCATTTTCGTATGGTACAAATGCTATATTATATTACAAATAATTCATCTATTATTCATATAATGTTGAGCATTTTAGAGACAAATCCAATTCACTTTAATTGAGCTTAAAATATAATAAAATAGTTGCATAATTGCTATTATATTATATTACAAATAATTCATCTATTATTCATATAATGTTGAGTATTTTAAAGAGAAATTCAATTCACTTTAATTTATCTTAAAATATAATAAAATAGTTGCATAAATGCGATTGTTTCTTTATTAAAAAATTGTTTTTTTCACTCAACAAAAATGGTTAATGTAAATGCAATAAAAACCCAATTGAATAAAGTTTAAACTCGGCATAGTTTACATTTCATGTCAAGATTGTTCTGTCTACAATTGATCTACTTGAATATATAGTTTTCAAAAGTTTCAATTCTGTTAAAAAAAATGCAGCAAATTGTTTTTAAATCATCTGTAAACTGTGTGCGAGCAACTCGTCGCCTCGTCGACGTTGGTCAGGTCCTAAGTGTTTTACACGAGACCGCAGAAGTAACGCACAACGACAACAACAAAAAATAAAGCAATAACAACAACAACAGCAGCAACCACGATATTATCCAGGGAATGCGAGTGCGAGTATGAAACGAAAGTCGCCCGACCGATTTGCAACACGTTCGATAATAATCAAAAATTAAGCACGCAATAAATAAACAAATGTTTATAATTTCACTCGAGGGCCCAGGCGGCGACAAAGAGAGGGATTGTTGCGGTTTTTAGTTTTTATATTCATTTTTTCTTTTTTGCCTTTTTGCTTTTCTGCTTTTTCACTTGCACATATTTGTGTGTATTTTATTTATTTAATTTTATTGTGCCTTGTTTCTTTTCTTTTTTTTTTTTTTTTTTTGTTCCTTTTTGGCGCCTGGTTTTCCTGCCCATATTTGCTGGCGATGCTTATCAGCAACATCGCCGCGATTTCAAGTGCGAATACCGAATATATATGGCATATGGGACGAGTGCGAGTAACGCCGGAAAGTTGGTCAAAAAGTTTGCGTGTTTGCGCGGCAACGACAAATATTTAAACTGCGCACCGGCGACCGCGTAATTTGAGCGCCTCTTCGCGTGATAAGTGACCCCACTCACCCCCCCCCCCCCCCAAGCTAGGTGGGGCAGGGGACGGCGGCCACGTGATCAGGTTGATTTTGTGATTTTGTGGGAAAGCAAGGGTCTGTAGGATTTAACAGAACACGAGCCGAACGGCGACAGCAAAACGGAATCGGAATCGGAATCGCACTCAGAATCAGAATCAGAATCAAACTCACACATGCATGTGTTTTGCTTCTCGCCTTACACGAGGCGCAGGGGGCAGGGATGGGGGGGGGACACGATATGCACGTTGTCGGGCACGTTACAATAGAGCTGACGAGGCGATAAGCGAGTCGGGCAAACAAACGAGCGACTTCTCAACGGACACTCACTCATTCATCCACTCGTTTTACGGAATATCAATGAACAGTCGAATCTGCAAGAGTATTTCGTTTGTTTTTTCTTTTTTTTTTTTTTCGTTGGGTTCATGTTGACACTCAGACTCTATGCTGTCATAAGCTGATCAACTGCCCGTCAAGAGTCGTGATTCTCCTGCATTTGCATTCAGTATATCCTTCAAATACCCTGCATTTATTTGCAGATCTCAATGGCGGCATTTTTCCCAGCAAGAATATGTTGCAAAATACTTATGATACTCGAACATGTTCAGTATTCTACAATTTTAATACCCTGCACTTCTTTACAAAACTCATTAGCAACATTAATTCAAACAACAATATATTATTAAATATTTATAGCGTGATGATGAATCTTAATACCCTGCACTTATTTGCAGATCTCAATGACAACAGGAATATGTTGCAAAATACTTATGATACTCGAACATTTTCAGTATTCTGCAATTTTAATACCCTGTTTTTATTTTCAGATCTCTGTAACTTGAATACCCTACGCATCATTACAAATCTCATTGGCAATATTAATTCAAACAAGAATATATTATTAGATATTTATAACGTGAATCTTAATACCCTGCAGTTATCTGCAGATCTCAATGGCAACAGGAATTTGATGGAAAATACTTATGATACTTGAATAATCTGTAATTTTAATACCTTGCACTTCTTTGAGATCTCAATGGCAACATTAAAATTAACAAAAATATGTTATAAAATACTTCTGGTACTCAAATATATTCCGTATTCTGTCATTTTAATACTCTGCACTTATTTTCAGATCTGTGTAACTCAAATACCCTGCATTTCTTTACAAATCTCATTATCTTAAAAATAATTATGGCATGATAGTGAATCTTAATCTTAAAACGCACTTCTATGAGATCTTAATGGCAACATCAAAATTAACAAAAATACGTTATAAAATACTTCTGATACTTAAATATATTCTGCATTCTGTAATTTTGATACCCTGCGCTTATTTTCAGACCTCTGTAATTTCAATAGTCTGCACTTATTTGCACATCTCTGTAACTTAAATACCCTACACTTTACAAATCTCATTGGCATCAAATAATTATGGCATGATATTAAATCTTAATACCCCGCACTTCTTTGCGATCTTAATGGCAACATCAAAATTAACAAAAATATGCGATAAAATACTTCTGATACTTAAATATATTCTGCATTCTGTCATGTTAATACCCTGCACCTCTTTACAGACCTAAAGTTCAACAGTGGTACTAACAACAATATATTATAAAATACTTCTGATACTAGAATAAATCCTGTAATTTTATTTGCAATTATTATAGATTTATTGTTCATCGGTGCTGGGATTTGAATATTTGTTAATACCGATGGATACATAACGCATAAATTGAGCCAAGCAGTGACTGCGTAACCAGAGTGAAATAAATCAATGCTAAGGAAACTATTTAGTATGTACTGTATGTAAATGTATCTATATCATAAGCATATCATCTAGCCAATTCAAGTTGAATTGATGCGTTTCGATTCGACTTGAAAATTAAATAAGTGCAAAATTGCGTAAGCGACTCTTTTGGGTTATGTGATTATATTAGAGTTGTCCGCCTGACTGACTGACTGACTGACTGAGTGACTGACTGAGTGACTGACTGACTGCCTGTCGGCCTGATATAAGCCATCCTATTTACATAAACGTAATTCTCAGCTCGGCTCCCTGAGTCGACTTCGAGTGTCGGGCGAAGTGTGCAGGGCTCAGTTTCAGTGATCAGTGCGCTAGGTCTTAACAACGATGACGACGAAGACGTCGACGCCGACGTCGACGACGATGATGATGATGATGATGATAGGCGATCGCAATCAGCTGTTGGCTTTTGGCCCCAGCTATTATGTGACTAAGTGACTGACTGACAAAGTTTTTGGTGTCGTTACAGGTAAATAAAAAGCGCACACACATGGATGGACAGTTCGACAGTCCGACAGACAGACAGACAGACGGACAGACGGTCGCGGCTGAAAGACAACCAGCAGCGAGCCGGGTAGAAAAAAAATTTCACCGCTTTTTAAGTTAACGAGCGCTGCACGTTCAAGGGCCTTACGTAAAATCGTTTTTATTTTATTTTATTTTTTTTACACATATATATTTTTGTTTTTGTTTCTGTGCTTGTTGTAGTTGCCTTTTATTTATATTTTTTTTCTTGTACAATAATGAAACCAAAACGAAGAGAGTTTAGCCCTTTTGTGTTGTACGAAAGACACAAAGTCATTGAATGCTCATGAATTCCATTTTGATTTGATTGTCGCATATTGTTCAATACGCACCCAAAATGTATCCCCAATTCGATTCATTATAATGTTTCAAACAAAAACCAAAAAAAAAGCGCACGCGAACGCCCCCAAAAATTGGGCCTAGAGCCCCGTCCCGGCAACAGTCGCAAGTCGCATTCATAGATCAATGTCCGCAGCACTGTATTTAAGCAAATCGAAATTAAGTTATAGTTGTGTGATTTGTGATTTAAAATTCAGTATTTTCCATGTTTTGCATAATAAAAATGCCTATCAAAAGGCGAAGAAACCAAAAACCAAAAAAAAAAAAACACACTTCGAACAAAAATCGACAAAAAAATTAATGTAACTGGTGCTCGAATGCGGCTGCGCCTTCTGTTCACTTTTTTAAATGATTTTTTTTTGTTTTATTATTATCTTTTTTTTTTTATTTTTTTTTGTTTTTTGGGCAGATATTGTGACATGCTTTTAGGGTCGCCTACAGCGGTGCCACTTTGAGCAATATTTCTGCTTTGCATAAGTAGAAATTTTTTTTTTTTCGATTTTGGATTTTGTATTGATTTTTATTTGCATTTCGTTGGCATTGCGGCCATTAAATTTATTTATTTTCATTTTTCAGTTCGAAACTGGTTGGAATCCAATGCGTTCAAGTGTTTGCTGTTGTTTGTTGGCGTTGCCGTCTTTTGGTTTGGAGCTGTTCGATCGATGTTCGTTCATCGCTGATCGCTGATCGCTGATCGTTGTGCTTGTGTCAACATTCATAATTTGTCATCCAATGCGTTTGTAATTTGGATAGATTAAGCATTTTAATTTTTGGGACTTTTTTTTGTCGAGTTGATTTTTGGAGTTTGGTTTTTGATTTTGGGACCACATAATGTGTGTGTGTGTGCGTGTGTATGTGATTTTTATTGAGGGGCTTTGCACTTTCTCCAATTAAAATTAAATTAAATAATCGCCTTTTGTCTTCGATTTTCGAATGCGTAAGTATACTTATTAAGTTGATAATGTCGTATAAATAAAGACACGCCACGGCTGCATTGTTGCTTCTTGCCCTTATTCACACTTACTGCTTATTATGAAGTAGATATAGTGCAATTGGACAAATTGGGATGGTGGGAGAATGCAATGCAAGGCAGCCAGTTGCTTTTCTATTTAAATGTATGATTAACTATAAGACATTCAATGATGGAGCTGGGAGAAAAAGAGGCGAACAGGTCTATTATATTTATTTAAAAAATATAAAAATATATATTTATATTAAAAAAAAATATATAAAATAATTATAATCTACCATAGATAACAGGACTATTATCATTTCCAATAATATGTAATATATGTATGTTTTTATATTATTGGAAATTATAATAATATATAATATATGTATGTTTATATATTATTGGAAATGATAATAGTCCTATTATCTATGGTAGATAATAATTTTAAAATATTTAAAAAATATAAAATGGTATAGATGGTAGATTATAATTATTTTATATTTTTTTAATATGGTAGATTATAATTTTAAAATATAGATTATAATTATTTTATATTTTTTAAATATGGTAGATTACAATTTTAAAATATTTAAAAAATATAAAATAATTATAATCTACCATAGATAATCGGACTATTATCATTTCCTATGATATATAATATATGTATGTTTATATATTATTGGAAATGATAGTTAGTTAGTTATCTTTAAAATAATTATAATCTATCATAGATAATCGGACTATTATCATTTCCCATGATATATAATATATGTATGTTTATATATTATTGGAAATGATAATAGTCCTATTATCTATGGTAGATTATAATTTTAAAATATTTAAAAAATATAAAATAATTATAATCTATCATAGATAATCGGACTATTATCATTTCCAATGATATATAATATATGTATGTTTATATATTATTGGAAATGATAATAGTCCTATTATCTATGGTAGATAATAATTTTAAAATATTTAAAAAATATAAAATAATTATAATCTATCATAGATAATCGGACTATTATCATTCCCAATGATATATAATATATGTATGTTTATATATTATTGGAAATTATAATAATATATAATATATGTATGTTTATATATTATTGGAAATGATAATAGTCCCATTATCTATGGTAGATTATAATTTTAAAATATTTAAGAAATATAAAATAATTATAATCTATCATAGATAATCGGACTATTATCATTCCCAATGATATATAATATATGTATGTTTATATATTATTGGAAATTATAATAATATATAATATATGTATATTTATATATTATTGGAAATGATAATAGTCATTTTATCTATGGTAGATAATAATTTTAAAATATTTAAAAAATATAAAAAATTATAATCTATCATAGATAATCGGACTATTATCATTTGCAATGATATATAATATACGTATGTTTATATATTATTGGAAATGATAATAGTCCTATTATCTATGGTAGATTATAATTTTAAAATATTTAAAAAATATAAAATAATTATAATCTACCATAGATAATCGGACTATTATCATTTCCTATGATATGTATATGTATGTTTATATATTATTGGAAATGATAATAGTCCTATTATCTATGGTAGATAATAATTTTAAAATATTTAAATATATAAAATAATTATAATCTACCATAGTTATATTTATTTAGTTTTCTTCAACGTTAAAATGTTTCACTTCAAATCTGAAAATAGTTTTATTTTCGAATTGTTTCTTTTTAATGCTATGAATGATAAAATTCAACCTCATCTTCTTTTAGTTAGCCTCATTTCTGTTTCAGTTGACTTCGCTAATCTTGCTATAGACGTTATATTTTATATACACAATTATTATAGGAATGAAAATTGGCAAAAAGTTTTAATGTATGACTATCACTAATTATTCCTTTGCATTCCTTTGTGTAACTAAATATGATTGATGCACAGGATGTGCAATAGTTAAGCTGATGAAATATGAAGTTGGCAAAAAAGAAAGTTAACTAACTGGGCCGAGGATCTCGCTGCCGACAAATAAAGTGAAGCACAAGCATACATATATGTTTGCATATAATATAGGTTTTAATTTTTGTTCAAATAGGTCAAGCGGTATTTTGATTTATGATTTCCTGAGTTACGGCAATAAAATAATCTCGGCTCGCCTCATCGTTGCGCTCTGGGATTATGCATACGAGATGGAGGACGGCGCTTTCTAAAAATCTTTAGGCGGCCCTAAAGGGCTGCCGGACAGATTGACGGCCGGACAGAGGGACGGACGGATGGACAGACGAACAGGGCAATAAAGTGAGGCCAGGGACGTCGTGTTTTTTTTTGTGTGTGTTTCTGGGCTTTTTAATTGTTGTCGCTGCGGTTTTCTCATTTCGCCTACAACTCGTAAAAGTCTCCTGGAGCAAGGTTTCTCTCAAGCGCACAGCCAAAAAGCAAAAAGCCAGCCAAATAAAAAATAAGACGGTGATTGCAACCCCCATAAATTTCGAGCTGAGGCCCTTTCCGGACTTCGACGGGCCGTCAGTCGAGCAACGGTCAACTTGAGCTGATTGGCCACATCTCGGCTAGCATCGAAGCGCAGCTCAGCTCAGCTCAGCACTCAACGCAACGCAACGGAACGCAGCGCAGCGCTCGCAAGTTGAATAAACTTTGCAAAGAGTGTAGATACAATTTAAGCGCATGAATTATCGTTTTGAAGGCCATTTTTATGAAATGAGCTGCGAACGAGGCTAGGCATGCGCAATAGTGGAAACGGCTTTGCAGTGTGGGGTCGGTTGGCTTGGGGGTGATGGGGGCTGAATAAGCCCGAAGCTCGCAGCTCGCAGCTCGCAGCTAACCAAGCGCCAACGACAACGACTGCGACAACGACAACGACGGCGACAACGACGACGACGTCAGCGTTAACGCCAACGCCAACGCACGAGCGTGTGAAGTCAGCGAGGTGAGCCGAGACGAGTTGAGCTAAAACTGAAGCTCAAGCTGAGCTGAGGCTGAGACAGAGGCTGAGGCTGAGACTCAGCTCAAAGTATGCAGCACAAAAGTTCAATAAACTAAAGTGTCTTTAAAAAAAAAAAAAAAAAACAGGTAAAAACAAGTAAGAAGTGCTCTAGTCCCCAGTGCGTGACTAGCAGATACCCTGTGCTGCAACTGTCAGTCGCCAGCGGGCGACTTACGAACTTGTGGCTGCCACAACTGCTGAGTATCACGGCGACTTGCAACCCCTCGACTCGGCAGATATACATATATATATATATGCATATATAGTGTAGCAGTATTATGATTTGAGTGCTTGCGAGGTGTAAACTAAAATGCAATTCTTGCCAAGCCAGTCGGCCAGTTAGCCAGGCAGCGAGCGAATCGGGCGGGCGAACAACGAGAATCAGTAGCCGAGTATTTTGATTTTCTGCACCTCACACAGCATCTGAATCCGGTGCGTATGAGTGATCGCCCGACCATAGCCACATTGGCCTGTGTCAATGTACTGCTAGGCTGCAGGCTCCCGAAAGCAGCAGATGAATAAATAAAGGAAAAAGAAATGCGATTGCATTGCGCCTGACTCGTTTGGCAGGTTGACACTTCCTGCATCAGGACCCACGCACAGCACCCCTCACAGCGCTCCCCACACCCCACCGCGCCTCACTCGATTCATTTCTCTCGCTCTCTCTCTCGCTGTCTGGCCTCTCTGGCTCGCTGCCATGCGATTTGACAGTCGAAAATACTATACGGCAGCAATACGGCAATCAAATCGAATCGAAACTTTCTCGCCGGGTGAAATGGTTTATTTACAAATAGCCAAACTCTGTGGGGACTCCCCCCTGCCTCGCTGCCCGCACTCGTCGCACTCGCCGAGCACTAACCAAACATATATCAGCTATCAGAGCTATCGGCCATTGGCCATTGGCCCATTGAGTCTTCGAGCTGTTAGAAAGAATCTAAGATTCGTTTGCCGCTCTTGTCGCTGTCGCTGTCGCTGCGGTCGGCTAAAGGTTTTCGACCCAAAAGCTTTCGTTTTTTTGGCCAGCTGATTTTGATTCTATGCAGCGACTGCTATCTCTACATATCACACTTTTTCTCTGCCCCTCTGCGAGTGTGAGTGTGTGTCTCCAAGATCGGAGGCTTTCTATGTATCTTGCATGAGCACGATGCGACTTCAGACTGCCAGAAGTTAGCATACAATCCATCTAAGTATGTGGCATGAAGCAGCATATTGAATTATAATTTATTTATTGTACCAATTGGGATAATTTGGCACTAAACAAATCGTATTTAAGGGACAAGCACTTTGAGAAAAACCCAAAAGATTCAATTGTCAAAAGTGAAAAAGTTGAAACAAAGCCATTTCGAGTTTTGAGAGACAAAAACAAAGACTGTAAATAAATAAAAGCGAATGTGTTTAGAGCTTATTAAAAAGGTAGAAAATATGTGCGAAATTTGTTATGCGATAATTGTAATTCACAATTTATTCAAGCCTAAACGACAAGAGAAAACCAAAAATGCAGCTAATCATGGCGACCAAAAAAAGAAAAGGTTCTTAAGCTCTAAAAAAGGAATAAGATGCGAAGCAGTTAATGAAGCGAGAAAGAGGATGTTAAAAATAAATGAATACAATTTTAAAAAGTAAATAATTGAAGCATTATTTAAGATTAAACAAGTACATTACTAGCAGATAGACACATCTGACTATTGAATAAGATGCGAAGCAGTTAAAGAAGTGAGAAAGAGGGCTTTGAAAATAAACTGATATTTAAATAAATCAATTTAGTATGAATACAGTTTAAAAAGTAAATAATTTAAGCATTATCTAGGATTATACAAATATATTACTAGCAGATAAACACATCTGACTATTGAATAAGATGCGAAGCAGTTAATGAACTGAGAAAGAGGCCTTTAAAAATAAACTGATATTTAAATAAATCAATGTAGTATAAATATAATTTTGAAAAGTAAATAATTTAAGCATTATCTACAAGTATATTACTAATAGATAGACACAGTTAATTATTGAATAAGATGCGAAGCAGTTAAAGAAGTGAGAAAGAGGCCTTCAAAAATATAGAGATATATATTAATAAATTAATTTAGTATGAATACAGTTTAAAAACTGAATAATTGAAGCATTATCTAAGACTGTATATTACTAGCAGCTAGACAGACTTTTTTGGCTATTGAGTCTGCGGCTCTTAATTAGATAATTTCGGTGAGGAGTTGGCGCAGTTCAATGGCATTTGCTTTCATATCGAAACGAACGCGACGACGAAAGACCCACTAAAAAGTGAAGAAGCGAGAGTTTGACGATGACGTTTCATTTGGCCCACTCTACAGAGACGGGAGTGGGGGAGCAGAGTGAAGGGAGTGGTGAGGTGGGGCGAGAGAGGGGCGAGAGTGGCTGTTCAATTAAGATTGCCCCAGCAGCTGTGTGGTTGGTTGGCCAGCAGCTGATGCTCAGTGTGCTTTGCTTTGCTTTGCTTTGTTGTCCATTAGAAGAATGGTCAAATGGTCAACGTTCTCCTCGTTGTCATCGTCATCAATAGCGCAGACGCAGAAGCTGACGTCGACTGTGTCTGTCTCGGCTATAGATTGGCAAAAGTGTTGCTGCGACGTCGACGCCGACGCCGACGCCGACGCCGACGCCGATGTCGACAGCAACAGCAACAGCTACGGCAACGACAACGACAACGACAACGGCGAGCGCGACAGCGTCTTGGATTTAAGCCAGCCAGCGAGCCGAGTTCGTTGACCGGGTTGAGTTTTTGAAGTTTATTGCTGCGCTTGGTGGGTTGCTGACTTCGGCCGCTGTTGGCCGCTTGGCCACTTGGCCGCTTGGCCGCTTTCAATATGCCAAATATGCAACCAGGAACAAGCTCTGTCGCTTGCCTCAGGCTTCAGATCAGCGATCGACGATCGACGATCGACGATTGGCGGCAACAAACGGAAAAAGTGAGTTGTAAGCGCTGCTGCGATCAGCTGTTCTCGACTTGCTTCCGCTTTTTGCTAGACAAAATCAAATCTCGCGCGTCTCGCGCTTCGAATTCATAAGCTCGCAGATTGGCAAATCAAGTGTGAGCCCGTTTTAGCCGTTTGTATATTTTTAGAGATTTTGGTATTTTTGGCACGCTTCCGGTGCGACGTCGATGACCTTTTCCGCCCACTTCCAATCGAGCTGGCCAGGGCCAATGAAATGCCAATATATCTGTATATATATATATTTAATATTATTATTATTATTTGTTGTTGTTTTTGTTGTTGCTGCTTTGCATTTGTTTTTATTTCTCTCCTTAGTTTTTATTATTGTTTCGTTTTGTATGCATTGTTGCTGCTGCTGTTGGGGTTGACAACCTTTTGGGTCTCGCAGATCAGCTGTTTAACCTGCTGCTGCTGTTGCTGTTGCCGGTTATTGTTGCGGCTGCTGCTTATTATGTAACACAGAGATGAGCAGCGATCGCGATTTATGTGCTGTTTTGTTCAGTTTATTGACTGCACACTCGCGAATTTGCGGCTGCCGAGGAAAGTTTGACCCTCGGCGACCGATCGACCGAGCAGCCGGCCGGCCGGCAATCCCGGCAGCGATCACCGATCAGCGTCCCGATCAGTGCGATCAGACCGCCCCCGACCGCCCGAAAGACGTGAAAGTTGCTCGAAATAAGCAACAGCAACATCCAAATTCAATGAATACATATAAAGTTTATTGGCTTTTGATCCCAACGCATTATTGTTGGGGTGGGTAATGGTTTCGTGTTGTTGCTGTTGTTGCTGTTGTTGCTGCTGTTTGCGCAATTCAATTCATCGCTGGTGCTTTGACTGCTCATAATGCATACGTAACGGTATCGACAGGAAGTTGTTGTCTCTCCATCGAAATCGCTGCCGCTGTTGCTGCTGCTGCCGCTGCCGCTGCTGCTGCGACAGGAGCTGAGAGCAGTTCATTCAATCGGCATTGGCAGGCGCCAGGCGTCAGTTGCCAGACAGTCAGACAGTCAGACAGTCGACGGCTTTTTGTTTGCGACTGGGGTCATTGTTGTTCGCACTCTTCGAACGCGGCACGTGATGCGATTACTGCCGAGAATTCTTGGGATTTTTGTATAAATATTTTCAATCGCTTTCAATTAATTACCTAATCAGTTTAAGCGCACAGAGAGCAATCGAATTGCATGCAAATATTTCCTTTCCTTTCCGTTTATGGAGTGCATTAAATGTGAACAAGATGTGCGCGAATAATGCCACAAAGTCAATGAAATCATTCAATACTGAATTGCGCTCATAAGTGGTAAATATTCTTCTTTTAGTTTAGTTTGTTATGAGATTTCATAGATAGCTAATCTATACTTTTGAAACTCTTATTTCTTGTAGTTGATTCACAGTCTTCTACTGCATTTTCTATACTTCAAATAAAGTTTAGACCATATTTTATTTTGTTTTTAAAGTAGTGAAAATGTTTCTAAATCTGTGATATATTATTGAATTATTTGCAAGCACTAATTAGGAAATATTTACTAATTAAATCGCATTACAAGAATTTCCCCATAAGTATTCAAGATCACTTCTTGCAAGTGGTGAGTAGATAATATATAGAGACTATATGCGTTTGTATAGGCTAAGAAATGTATGTTAGCTTAAATGAAAATGTTTAATAAATCCCTATTAAATTGGCAACTATTTGTTTGGTTTAGGCAGCTGCACTCGAAGCTCGAGTTAAATTCAATTTGTAGGTATTTCGATTGGATTCTGGGCTCGTGATAAGAGATATCTAAGCTTTTTTAGGCAATTAGAGTTGTAGCAATGAAACTAATTGAATTTAATTAGCTGCATTAGTTAGTTGCTGTCATTATTTGGCTTGTCTCATCAAATTCTTGCGCTGCGATGCTGGGAGCGGTTGTTGGGAATTCCGCTGCCTGCGTTGCTGCTGCTGTTGTTGTTGCCGCTGTTGCTGCTGGCGTCGTTCGTTGCCAGCCACATTAAGAGCAACAGCAACAGCAACAGCAACGACAACGGCAACGGCAACATCGGCTTCAAGTCTTCGTCGCTGAGTTTATGCGTGTGTATTTTTCTGGTTTGGCAGCTGCTTCTTGGCTCACACACACACACACACACGCACACAGAGGCAAACACACGGCTAACACAGACAGTGAGTGGTACACAAACGGCACGTCGTTGTATATGTAGGTCTACGTCCGATTTTACTTTCACTTTTAAAGGTTTACGAACTTTTCTGTTTACAAGTCAACGCTGCTGCCGGCAGCAGTCGCGTCGAGGCAGCCGCAGCGTCGGCGTCGGCTTCGGCGTCGGCAAAGGCAGCAGCGTAGCGAAGTCGACGTCGCGCATTTCAAATGCTTCTCACACACTGGCGGGCAGGCGAGAGATATGTGAAAGACAAAGAGAGAGAGAGAGAGACATGGAGACGGACAGACGCGTAGACGGTGGACAAACATGCGGACAGTCTGTCGAAGTGTCAGCCCTGCCTTGCCGTCGAATAGACGAGTCCCACAGTCCCACAGTCGCACAGTCGCACAGTGGTGCACGGTGTGCGCTGAGTGGCGCTCAGCTGATTTTGGCTGCAGTCGCGAGGCGCGTGGACCACAGTGAATGCTCCTCGCGCCGTTGAGTCACACGCCTTGTGCGCTTGTTTGCGGCGCATAAGGAAGTCGCGAGCGCTCAACTTCCTTGACATTGAAGCAGCGGCAGTGAATGCAAATAAACGGCAAGGATTTTTGCGGCTGCCAAAAGCGATTGTCGTTGCCTCGGAAGTGCCAGCGACAGCGACAGCGACGGCGACGGCAGCAGCGGCGTCGACAGCGCTGCCAGCGACAGAGCAGCAGCAGCAGCAGCCAGAGCATGCGTCTGTGTGTGTGTGTGTGTGTGTGTGCTTTTTAGTCGGTCGGTCATTGACCGTTGCAGCTGAGACGCATTGACGCCGCATCCATTGGCATGGCCGTTGAGTTTGTTGTTGCTGCTGTTGCAGTCTGGGCTGCTGCTGTTGTCGTTGCTGTTATCCTGGCGAAATAAAAATTGGCGGGCGAGACAGAGAGCGAGAGCGAGAGAGGGAGAGAGAGCGAGGGCAACTACAGGCAGAGGGAGAGCGACGGTGTCAGCCTGAGCTTGAACAGAGAAACAGAGAGAGAGAGAGAGAGAGTCTGAGTTGTACATCGTCATCGTTAGCTGCTGCTGCTGCTGCTGTTGTTGTTACCGCTGCTGCTGCTGCTGCTGCTGCTGCTGCGGCTGCGTCGTCTACCCAACTCGTTGGACAAGTTGACGGCCTACGTGAGTGGCGCGTTATGTGCATTGAATTGGAGTTGGAGGCTTGTGCGTTTGCGCAAAAGTCAATGAACTCCGTCGCTTCACGTTGACGTTTGATCCGCTTGCAGCGCTGCCGCTGCTGTTGCCGTTGCTGCCGTGGGGGCGTCGCGTCTTGTGTGTGCAATTCACACCAACACAGCTGCATTTGGGAATGTAGGTAAGCCACTTGCCAGGCCGGGTTTGCTGTTGTCATTGCTGCCGTTGTCGCTGTTGCTGTTGCTGCTGCTGCGGATGTTGTTGCAGTTGCTGTTGGTTATGTGTGTTGCCAATGTTGCTGTTGTTGCTTGTAACCTTTTTGCAATGCGCCGCTGCGTTAGGCAATAGCCTCACTGTCAACACTTGGTCAGCCAGTCAGGCAGTCAGGCAGTCAGGCAGTGCATTGATCTCGCCATTGATGCGAGTGTGGCTGCTGCTGTTGCATGCCGCGCGTGTGATACAATGTCGTTGGCACAGTGACCGGAAAACGGTTTGGCTTCATGACTGACTTTTCAAAATCAATGCTGGCGCACTCACGTCATTAGAATGCGCAACATTCGCATCGAAAGAGAGAAGAAATTGGCTAGTGCAACAACAGTTGCTGCCACAGCTGCCTGTGGGTGGCTGCGTTGCACAGGTCAACGACCGACGCCAGCCGCCAGTTGAACGACTCACTGAGCCGACTTCACTTGTCACTTGCTGCACATCCTGTCGCTAATGCGACGCCAAGAGCGGTGGCAACATTAGCCACACATTTGACTCACCGTTATGTGGCAATTACTGACGGACTCGCCACGCCAAAAAACTGACCCGGCTAATTGCATTTCCCCAATTTATCAAAGAGCGCGAGAGGAGAGAGGAGAGAGGAGGGGAAGCGAGGCTGCTTTATTTTTAGGCGTTCTGAATTTTAATGCTCGACATGGAAATGCATTCGCCGTCGTCTCTTTGGCCAAATTGATGTCAATTACTTTACGAAAGTAGCTAAAACACAACAAAGCAACGGCCAGAACGGCGACAGCAGCAGCGGCAGCGGCAGCGGCAGCGGCAGCAGGCAAAATAAAAAATAATAATAAAATAATAATGAGAAAAGCAACACGACACAGAGACTCAGACACAGAATTCGGCAATTATTGAAGCTTGCCGCCCGTTGCTGCTGCTGCTGCTGTTGCTGGCGACTTTCTGTGCGATCCATTCCAACATTTTCAACTCTCCGCTGTCCACTTGGCAGCTGCTGCTCTCATGCACAGTTGCCAATTTTCTACATTTCATGCCGAACGTCGTCGTCGTCGTCGCCGTTGTTGCAATTAAATTTGGCCTCAAAAAACTCAGTGACTGTTTGCCACTTTGTCCGTGTGTTTACCTGTCTGTGTCTGTGTGTGAAGCGTCAATTTAGCCATAAGGTGAAAACCGCCTGCAGCTGGAACTGCTGCGATCTGGGATCTGGGATCTGGGACCAGCGACGTCTCCAACTCGAGAATACCTGCTCGATGTACCTGCGCCTGCTGCTGCTGCTCCAGACCCGGCTCCGGGTCATCAACAATAAACGTCTGCTGGAGGTCAGCAGTGGCAAGCATTAAGCACCTCCCCCCTCGCCACCGCAATCCCCCATTTTGGGTAACGTTTTCTTCTTTTTGATGCTGCATTGAATGCAACATTATTGCAGTAGCCGCAAGCACGAAAGTTGCAACTGCCACACAGCTCTTTTTCTCTCTTTTTTTTTGCTTTGATTACTCAAGATTAGCATACTCGAAAGCCGGCGCCACGCCCACTTTTATAGGGGGATAGTTGTGAAGCGAACTATGCCACAAACTTCTAAGAATTCTAATAGACGAACCAAGTCAATTGTTTATCATGCATTTCTTATTGTTCGTCGTATATGAATAACTAATTATTCTAAGGGGAAAGAATCTTTAACTTAAATCTATTGCCAAATGTAATTAAAGACAAAATAGCAACAAGAAGTTGGAAGTTTGATAAACAAAGTGATGAGAAACATAATTTAATTTATTAAATTATTAAATATGGTCTACTAATAAATGCCAAATAATTCAAACAAACTGATGAGATATATTACTTACTTGTTGTGTGTTTAACTTGTAAATAATCTACTAATAATTGTAAAATAATGCAAACAAAGTGATGAGATATATGATTTAATTTTTGTGTGCTCAACCTTTTAAATAGTCAACTAATGAATGCCAAATAATTCAAACAAAGTGTTGAGAAATATAATTTCATTTTTGTGTGTTCAACCTATTAAATAATTTGTTCATACAATTGTAAAATAATGATGGGATATATTATTTAATTGCTGTGTGTTTAACTTGTAAAATTATCTGTTAATAATTGGAAACTACTTCTAAATGATGAGATACATATATAATTTAATCGTTGTGTGCTTAACTTATTAAATTATCTGTTAATAATTGTCAAATAATTCAAACAATGTGATGAGATATATGATTTAATTTTTAACTAATAAAATTATCTACTATCAATTGCAAAATTATTCACACAACGTGTTGAGATATATGATTCAATATTTGTGTGCGTAACTTATTAAATAATCAATTCACAATTAAGAAATATATTTTAAGTTTTGGTGTGTTTAACTTATACAATTATCTGTTCATAATTGCACAATAATTCAAACAAATTGATGAGATATATGATTTTATTTTTGTGTGCTCAATTCATTAAATAATCTGTCAATAGATTAGATAGATTGCCAAAGAATTAAGTTGATTTCAAAATGTGTTAATGTTTTTAAGTTAAATTTATTAAATAATCTATAAGTTCATTAAATAGATTGCCAAATAATTGAGTTGATTTCTAATTGTTTTAATGTTTTTGTGTTCAATTTATTAAATAATCTATTAGTAGATTAGATAGATTGCCAAATAATTTAGTTGATTGCTAATTGCATCCATTGTCAACTATTTAAAATTGTATTCTATTGGCTAGATACTTGAGTAATTGGCTTTATCCTGGCCACGGTGCGTGCAATTTGTTGAAGTGTCACTTGCCACTCTGGTCACGTGTGGTCGGTTGGTGTTTGCGGCATCTCTGCGGCCACAACCGAATGCGATTACATGCATAAGTTTGCACCTCTGCTGCACCTCGCACCGGGATGTTGCAACGCAATTGCATGCTGATTGGGATTAACATGCGTCGCCTTCGATTTGTTTGAAGTTAGTCTTTATATAATGCGCCGCTTCTGTTAGCGCTCACGCCCACGCCGCGCCACGCCCACCGTCCCCAACTCGCGCTCGCAGTCGCCATCAGCGTCGCTGTCACAGCCGCCACAACATGTTGGCTGTTGCTTGTTGGCTGCTCACTGTTCGCTGTGTGCTTCCCCGTCGCTCAGGGACTCGCTGCAAGTGCAATTGCATGGCATAATGGCCATTGCCATTGCAGCTCCTCTGGTCGACTTGGCCGTCTCAAGGTTGCCGAGAGACGAGAGCCGAGAGCATATTTTGAATCAATTTTCTTTTCTCTTAGTGTCGCTAGAAAGGCATTTCAGACAATAGTTTTGTTAAATGTTGAGTGCTTTAAACACTTCAAGCATTCATGCTTAAAACAATTAAATGATGTTACATTCAATGCTTAAGATTAGCGATTTCTATATGCTCAGCGCACAATTAAATAGATGCAAAAGAATAAAATATAAATAGATAATAATAGAGCCAAAAAAAGATGCTCAGTGCCAAAATAATGTGCTTAATGCTTGCACAATTAAATAGAAAGAAAACATTAAAATATAAATATATAACTATAGTTTTAAAATATAGTTAAATGACTTAATATATTCGTAATGAAAGTGTTGCTTTTAAAATTCATAAATTTATATTTAACTTCTCTCACTTAAAGCATAAAATATCAGCCAATTAAATGGATGCAAAAGATTAAAATATAAATGTAAAACTGCAGATTTAAACTACAAATAAAACACAGAATATATTTGTAACGAAAGTGTTGCTTTTTAAATTCATAAATTTATATTTAAATTCTCTCACTTAAAGCATAAAATATAAATATACAAAATAAAGATGCTTAGCGCACAATTAAATGGATGCAAAACAATAAAATATAAATATAAAACTATAATTTTAAACTATAGATAAATCACTTAATATATTCGTAATGAAAGTGTTGCTTTTTAACTTCTCTCACTTAAAGCATAAAATATAAATATACAAAATAAAGGTGCTTAGCGCACAATTAAATGGATGCAAAACATTAAAATATAAATATAAAACTATAATTTTAAACCATAGATAAATCACTTAATAGATTCGTAATGAAAGTGTTGCTTTTTAAATTCATAAATTTACATATCAATACCTAAAAGTCTTGACTGCAGTTTGATAATTTAGTACATTCTGATTTCTCTAATTCTCGCTACGCGTCTTCGCCGCGAAACCTTGGCCTAGGGTATCTGCGAGTCGTTCTGTCTGGCCATTCAACTTGCCATTGTTGTTGTTGTTGTTGCTGTGGCTTGGTGCGTTCGTTATTCAAGTGTCACATTAGAATTGAAATTTATCGTTGTAATTGAATTGTCAATGGCTGACATTGTAATTGCTCAAGCGCAATCCATGTAAATAGAAATGACTGAGATGAGATTAGCACAGCTCGTGCTGTATTTGAATATATATACATACATATATATACATATATTGTATGGACATGTATGAGTAGATAGATGCCCATAGACGAGTCCACACCCGTAAATGATCGAGTATTGGTATTCAATATTCAATATGCTCAGTATTCAATGGGGGAGCCCCTTGGAGCGTTGCACAATCGGCATCAAAATCAAAATCGAGTAGTCGAAATCAGAGTTTCATTGAGCTTGTCAGTCGGCTAATGCGATCGATCCTGTTTGACATTATCCAATGCCTAGTCCAAGGCTTGAGAGTCACTTCAATTCAATTCAATTCATATTCACAATTTTCAACGATCTATATGTATCTATATACATATATGTATCTCATTCCTCGATTTGCATACGTATTATGATAATACGTTGATTGTTGTTTTCTTGTTTCTTTCAGCTCGTTTCATTTCTATTCTATTTCTGCCTTTGCTCTCTGCTCGCCAAATAATGTTGAATTTTATTGTAATACTATGTTGTAAGTGTTTGTTATTTTATGTGCGTCTGGGCTTGGGTTATTTATCGTGTATTATTTCCATGGGGCCGTGGTACTTTTCCGGCTGTGTCGTCTGTGGCCGACCTTGGAGCGTATTTTTCTAGTGCCCTAGTAGGAAACCGGGTCATAAATTTGTGCCTCGGCGGCATTGGCGACACCTAATCATGCCATAGCCTTGGCTGATGCTTCGCTTTTGTAACATTAGGTTCATCCAAGAATTTGAATTCCACTTCAGCATCGGCAGCGGCAGCGGCATCGGCGTCACTTACATCACAGAGATCAATGAACGCTTTCAATAGGAAATCGAAATTGAAATTGAAATCGAAATCGAAAACAAAATCAAATCGCTTCGCGTTTTCTTTGTCACTCGCCTCTCAGTTGTCAGCCTAACCTCCCCTCCCCTCCCCTCCCCTCTGGTCCATCGTTGAGCTCCAGTTCCATACAAATTTTGTTGTTATTGATAATATACGACGATGATTAGTTGGCACGTTATTAGCGATTAAGGCGTTTAGATTCAATTCGATTCGTTTCGATACGATACGATGCGAATCAATTCGATTTGATTCCAATTCCAATTCCAATTCCAACTCAATTCAATACATTTCATTTCGAATCGACATCAAATCGATACGAATCGTTGACCCAACCGATGCAGAACCTTGAAATTAGCATAAAACGTTGTTGCTCCACATAAGTCCGGCTGGGGCTCTGAGTCTGGCTCGGACTCGGACTCGGACTCGGACTCCGTCTTGGACTCTGGCGAGGCTCTGGCTACGAAACTGATTCCGATTCGGATTCTCCATCTCCATCTCCATCTCAGCTATACTTCGATCATTCTTTAATTTACGACTTTTTCATTTTTCCAATTGCTTTGTCGAACTTTACGGTTACTCCGAGTGCTGCTATATCTTTTTTTTTTTTTTTTTAATTCACACTGCTTGGCAAAAATCTGCTGACTCATGGCTCATTATGAAACCAACCAACTAGAGAAGGTGACAAGCATTAAACCACCGTCGATCTACCCAAAATGTCATCAAATGAACGCTGCTAAATGTTTTGCAATTATATCATTTGTTACAATCGCGAACTTCAAGATTGCGTCGAGGTTATTTCTGGTCTCGTTCATTATCCACATTTCCAGCTTTCTCTTTCTTCTTAACCCACTAAAAGAGTCCTTAACAAATTATCCTGCTTGAGTTCAGAAAACATCAGAAATTCAAATATATTTTTGCAGAATTATTTAACACAAGTCTAATCAATGCTTGGAATTATATTGTTTTCTATGCCACTCTTTGTGCTTAACGCAAAGGTTAAAAAAGTGGAGAATTCAAGAATTGAAAAATGCATTTTAAATATACAAATTTATATATGTAGGAAATTAGAACTGTCATTAAAAATACAGAATTAATAATTCCGCGAAAATTGAAAAAAGTGAAAAGTTATTTTCTTGCAAATTAAAAAATAGAAAAAAAAACTAAACTAATATAAGAATCAATAATCGGAACAGCAAATTATATTAGTATATGTTTAAATAAAAGCACTGAGTATATTTGAATAGGCAAAGCATATAAAGTTGAGTTGACTACGATTAAAACAATAATAGAATATTTAACTTACATAATAGAAAACAATGCGATTAAGTAAATTAACTCACGTTAATTTTGGAATAATTAAGAAATGGCTATAAAATTAGGCTTTAATTAGAATAAAAGTTTATTGAAATTATAAAATATGTTATTGTAATGATTGTAATTATTAAAAAAATTGTTAAATTAAATTTTGTGTTGATGTTACTTTAAATAATTAAATAATCAATTCTGAGATAATTAACAAGATGCTATTCAAATTATTGAAATCATAAATGATCGATGAATGATTCAAATATTATTATTATTATTTCGAATTAAATTTAGTGTTAAATTAAATTACATATACTATAAATTAAATTACTATAAAATAATCTACCAATATTAATAACTTAAGAAAACGCAATTCAAAGATAAGAACTGCATTTGCTTTATTTCTATTGATGCTGTGATTAACTCGTTGATAACGCCGCTGAGAATGTTTCTCTATGTGAGAGTCTAACGTGATATGTGAATAGCTATGTATGTGTATAGGTGTGTGTGTGTGTGTGTGTGTGTGTGTGTGTGTGTGTGTGTGTGGCTATTGAACAGGTGTCGAAACAATGTGTTGAGCGCAATTTAAATTAGAATGTTGCCACATTCATTAGACGATCAGCCACATGCATAGAGCAACAACAACAACAACAGCAACAACAGCAACAACAACAACCCAAAATGCACTCATATAAAAATGTCAGAACAAGTTGATTCGGCAATTTGTCAACCGGCAACAGCAACCGGCTAGACACGCTGCCAACTGCATTTTGCATGCATTCAAAATGCATTTTTTGCATATTCGCATCTCGAACCCAAAATTCAATAATCAAAACCAAACGAAATAAACCCCCACGAAATTTCCGTGAGCTCTCAATTTTGCTTTTATACATTTTTTTTTGTTTCGTATTTTGATTACGAGTCGAGTCAACTCGAATCGCAGAAGGCGGCAGCGGCAGCGGCAGCGACTGCAACTGCAACTGGCCGTTGAGTTGAGTTGGCCACAAAGGGGGTGGCAGCGAGGCTGCCACGCCGGCGGAGAGGGAGTGAGTGTGTGTCCATGTCCATGGATTCGTTCATGCGCAAGGTTTTTTGCATGCACCGAACTCCCAATTCGATTGCTGTAATCTGGCCGGGCCCGGCTTGGACCGGACCCAGTGCCAGTCTAGGCCGGGCCGGCCGGTGGCCGTTGGCCAGTGGCCAGTGGCTGGTGGCTGGTGGCTTTCAGCCGCACCCCCGCCTGGTCCCTGCCAGCGGCGCGAGTGCAGGCGAATAGTGGTGCCTAATTGTTAGAGTGGCCAACAGTCGCGCCTGCAGTCAACGGGGTGCATTGATCTTAAAATGGTGCAAAAGCCATTGAACTGTGCGCAGCAACAGCAGCAACAACGACGACGGCTTGAGTTGCAGTCGCAGACTCCGCTGCTCCGCTCATGGCCCGGGCTAGCCCCAGATAAAACACCGGGTCGGCGAGAACTTTTCGGTGGCAGTGTCGGGTTGTCGGCTTGTTGGAATTGTCGGGTATGTTATGCTAATTTTCGCTCATAAGTCACCGCGCGCTCTGGGGCGAACCTCCCGCCTCTTGGACTGGCCGAAAGCCATCGAAATCGAAATCGAAGTCGAAGTCGAAGTCGCAGTCGAGATCAAGAATCGAGAACTTAGTATAAAAATGTGACCGAATGTAAATGTCTTTCAATTTATTTGTATTTTTATTGCCGCCGCCTGTTCTTAATCATTAAAAGTATCTAATGGATACCAGCTTTGGCTGTTGCCAATGCTGCTGTTGCTGCTGCTGTTGCTGCCGCTGGTTGGATGAGTTAAATGAACGCTCGGCTTGCCTATGAAAGATGTCAAGGTGTCTGTTAAATTTTATATTTGATTTTCTGCGCTAATCACAATCCATTTGCGCACTCACAAAAAAGCCCGAAACGAAGAAGCAATTGATAGCTACTCATTTGCCAGTATTTGCAACATAAGTTCTTAAGGAGTTTAAGCATTTCAGCGGTTTGTTATTGCTCAACTTATGCGTTGAAACTGAGCTTGCTCAAGCAGTTGAACATATCTCATTTAAAATATTTTAAATGCATTCCTTCATACTGCACTCAATGGCAATTGAAAATATAGTTGCCATGTAAACAAAGAAGATTTAGACATACTTTTTATCTAACTAAGAAAACATTGCTTGGGCAATGATCATGCATATGGGGCAGACACTGCGATTTTATTCGGCGATAATCAATAGGAAATAAAGTGAGTAGTCTGAGTGTAGTCAGCTTGACACTGATTAGCAAAGTGAATAACCCTTTGTGACCGCTTTTATAATGCCCTCGAGAATCAGTATCAGAATCTGCTGACTTCGCTCGACGGCCAGAGAAAGGTCAGGCGGAATTCTCGGCAATACGAGCGGCAGTTATGAGTGCGTCAACGAATTCGAATAGAGTTAGTCTGAGTATGTGCAAATATGTTTCTGACCTGCACAACCTTGGACTTTGCGCCAATGCAATACGAATGCAGCCAAATCTGAGATGCGTTCCATTAATGCCAATAGCAAACAAATAAAGCCAACTGACACTGCATATAATTGGCAAGTGGCGACTGTGGCAAGTGCTTCAATTACCGGCACAAAAATGAGCCACAAAGCAAACTGGCATGCGCCTAGATAATTGATAAACAAATGGCTCAGAATGTATCAATTGTGCGATGGCATTTCAAAGGCGTGCGGACTTTTTTGGTGGCCAGAATCAATACTCTGATTGATTTCCTCCCTCTCTGTAATTGTGTCCACATAGACAGCGACCAGCAAATAAAAATAATATAAACAGCGACAGCGACAGCAACTGTGCAGCGCAGTGGGAAAATCGAAATTGGGTTAAGAAATAAAGCATGCAAACTACCTTGACACATTTCCCGGGGCGCGTGCTTTCGAAATTATTTGTGTACAAGGCAAACAAAGACATTGATTGCCAGCGAAGGGGTTGACAGGGGGGGTGGGGGGCAGGGGGATGGTTCGGTTATGCATACCATCCCATATCAGAAATCACTAGACTGACGGCGACAAAGAATTGTCGCAGTCTCAGCTGATGTTGTAATATAAAAATTGATTTTACGAAATCTGTCTACATAAATCTACACTGTGTGTGTGCCAGTGTGTGTCAGTGTGTACACACTCTCATAAAGAATGTTAAAATGATAAGAAGAACGCGCATACGCCACGTGAGCCGCACTGAGCTCAAGCACTAACCGAAGCTGCCCCCATTTTCATCGAATCGATCGAGCGATCGACCAACCAATCGCACCGAAAATTTTTATGCGCAATGCGCTGATTTGACATTAGAGCATTGTATCACCATGAGTGTGCGAGTGTGCGAGTGCGAGTGCGTTTACTTTGGTTTCAAAGTTCCAAAAGTTTATTGACCAGACAGCCTTTTAAATACCTGCCAGCCGCCACCAAAGAAATCAGTTTAAAAATAATCCACAATTGAGTGCAAGCCAAGCGAACTCGCAGCTCTGGCCACTGGCCACTGACCACTGAGCACTGAGCTCGCATTCAGGCTTTCAGGCTTTCAGGTTCATGTCCTTTCCATAGGATGTTGCCCGGCCAATGATCCCGCTCTCCATCTCGCTCTTTCGCATTCTCGTTTGTCGTCTGGGTTTAACCTGTTGCATGCTGGCTTCAAGAACATTTCAAGTACCCGCTGCCGATCGTAGACCCTTTTTTATGCTCTCTGCCGCCGTCGACTGCACTCAGTCAGCCAGTTCATTGAGCCTGACCGACGCCTTCCCCTCGCCGGCTCAGTGTCTGCCCCTTCTTCTGCGCCTGCCTCCTCCGGTATTCCTGCTGTTGTTGCCCTTGGCGGAACTCGGCGCTTTAAGCCCTTGATCATTCTCGTTGGCAACAATAAAAAAGTTCGCCGACCGCAGGGTTTTTCCTATTTAAATCAGTGCGTACACAGAAGATTAGCTTCCAGCACTCGCAAGTAGAGAAGCAACCTCCAGAGTCGCCTCGACGACGCGATGCTCTAGCGCAAGAAGAGTCAGAGAGACCCCGAAACACTTTGTGATCGCTGTGAAGTTGGCGACACATTTGAACTGTGTCGATATGTTTAATAAAATCTAAGCTTAATAATCAAGCAACTATTGATAAGTGACTAAATATAGTTTGAAAGTAATATAATAAAATATATTTAATTATTTTGGGCGGCTTCTTAGTAAGTTTTGAGCAATCATCAATTAAGAATTGGAAACTAGGTAAGATTTCGGCTAAAATTAAAGCAAATAACATCGAATTTAAACTGAAACTTTAAGAATTATTTACATGGGGAACAGAGTATTAAATAGCAATACTTAACCATTAATATTTCTATATTTTTCATATCTTATTAGTTAATTTTCAGTAATCTGCATTTTAAGACTACTCAACTAGCGATTAAATAATTCATATGGAGTTTCTTAAAAAGTATTTAAGTATTTATTTCATATAGCAATGAGTAAACAAAAATAAATGTATTTTGAAATCATATTCTATATAGATTTCATAATAGAATCAAATCAAACAATTCTATTTTAGTAGCAATTTCCTTAAATTGCCGTCGCTCTTAAAGTTTTGCGAATGAATTTTGTAAATTATATAGAGTAATCAGTTCACTGAGAGTAACTGAAACTCATGCGGGTTCTGTTGCACGTCAGTATCTGTTGTGGCAATAAAGAAAGTGTCGACTTGTGACTGGGGAATGCATTCGCTTGCAATATTATTCAGCATATCCGAAGGTCGAGACTAAAGTGCAACGAAAGGTATTTAGCTCTGATATAGTACTTGTAAACTCGATCGAGGCGTAGCGGAAGAGAATCGCAGAGAAAGACGGACAGCCCGCGAGAGAGAGCGAGAGAGAGAGAGGTGAGCTCTTGTGCGGTTCATTGACAGACCGAGCGACTACTCGGGTCATTAAAATATAATGTTGGAAGCAGAGGCTGTCGTCGTCGTTGCCGCTGGTCCTTTATGGCCACGAAGACGCAGAGGCGGAGGCAGAGGCAGAGGCAGAAGTCATTGGCTCGATTCTATTTGAACGCATGCCAATGGCCCTGAACTTGTTGCCAGCTCCAAGTGTCTGCGCCGCCTCGGGCGGCATCGGGCATCGGGCTCGTGAATCAGAGGCAGACTCGAGTCGGGCTCGACTGCAGACAGGCGCACACAGGCTTTAATGCTGAACGGTAAAGGTAAAGATACAATGCAGTGTGTCAATAAATGTCGAAGGCGATGACGATGACGCTGCCGCAGGCCGGGAATCAATCGCATTGCAGACGCATGTGATCGCGATAGAGCGGCAGCAGCTGGTAGACGAGGTAGTGGAACTTCTCGATGGCATCGCCGAGCAGCAGCAGATTGGCCACCAGCGGCTCGAGCGGCTGCACAACGCCGCCCAGCGCCAGCTGATCCAGGCTGCGGGCACAGTGCAGCATCTCGAACAGATAGTGCGCCTTCTTGCGTGGCAACTCGAGGCTCTCGTGCTGCATGTAGATGGTCAGCTTGGTGTACTCGCCGATCGTCGTCTTCAGCACGCGCCCCTCGTTGCGGTAGTGCTGCTCGATGCGGTTCTCGGCCGCATTCCACTTGAGCAGCGGCGCATGCGCGTTGTACGACTCCAGCCAGTCGATGTGCGTCTGCAGATCCTCGGGGCCCAGCTGGAGCAGCAGGCGAGCTGCCTCCTCGTAGCTCGTCTGGCAGTCCTCCTGGAAGCTGCGCAGCAGCGTGCGCAGCTTCTTCTCCAGCTTCTGCATGACGCGCTTGCGTTGATTGAACGCCTTCATCGTCCTTCGTTGGGGCGTATTTTTTCTTGGATTTTCTCTGGGTTTTTATTTTTTTTTGTTTTTGTGTTTTTTGTGTTTTTTGTGTTTTTATGTGCTCATAGCATTTTTGTGTTGGGCTGTTCACACTTTCCAGGAAAACTAGATGCTGATGAATAGTCGACTCCATTTCTGTTGACATTCTCGAGGCTAATCTGCAAATCAATGTCGTTTGCTGCACGTCTCCCAAGCTGGCGGGAAAGCCCAACAAGAAGTGCGAATCGCCTTACAGCATATTCAAATCAATGGTAATCAATTGGATTTACCCTTTATGATAATCTCCATTCTACCATAGGCCGCAGAAACGCAGAATTTCAATAAATTCATATGTGTGTCTTTGATCTTCAAGGCAGTATCAAGTAAAGATTTAACCATATAAAATATAAATATAGAAAAGAAGACAATAATTATTATAGTCACTAGATCAATTTGTTAAAGCAATTATAGCGAATTAAATCAAGTAAACACAGTTTTCGCCACTCTATTTAAACTTTTTTTAACAGATAAGCATATATATGAAGAACATGGAAACAATAAATGTTATAAGTAAATCAAGTAAATGAAGTTTTCGCCACTGTAAGCTAGACTTTTTTTGGTGCGCTTTTAAACAAGTATATAATATAATATAATATAATATATATAATACATATAACAAAGAAAACAATAAATATCATAGTGAGCTAACAACATTTTTTAATGCAATTGTGTAGAATTAAATCAAGTAAATGAAGTTTTTTTTTTGCGCGCTTTTAAACAAGTATATAATATAATATAATATGATATAATATAATATATAATACATATAACAAAAGAAAACAATAAATGTCATAGTGAGCTAACAACATTTTTTAATGCAATTGTGTAGAATTAAATCAAGTAAACACAGTTTTCGCCACTCTACTTAAACTTTTTTTTAACAGAAAAGCAAATATATGAAGAACATGAAAACAATAAATGTCATAAGTGAATCAAGTAAATGAAGTTTCGCCACTGTAAGCTAGACTTTTTTTGGTGCGCTTTTAAACAAGTATATAATATAATATAATATGATATGATATAAAATAATATATATATAATACATATAACAAAGAAAACAATAAATGTCATAGTAAACTAACAATATTTTTTAATGCAACTGTGTAGAATTAAATCAAGTAAATGAAGTTTTTTTTTTGGTGCGCTTTTAAACAAGTATATAATATAATATGATATGATATAAAATAATATATATAATACATATAACAAAGAAAACAATAAATGTCATAGTGAGCTAACAATATTTTTTAATGCAATTGTGTAGAATTAAATCAAGTAAACACAGTTTTCGCCACTGTAAGTTGAACTTTTTTTAAAAGAAGAGAAAATATATGAAGAAAACATGATAACAATAAATGTCATAAGGGTTTAGCATAATTTCTTAATGCAGTTGTGCAGAATTAAATCAAATAAATGCATACAAATATACATGCATAAATAATGTATATGGAAAACAAGAATAAATATCATAGTGGTCTCATATCATTTGTAAATGCAATTGAGGAGAATCAAATTAAGTCAAAAAAACTTTTCGCCACAGTAAATTAAACTTTTTTGGCGTGCTTTTAAACGAAATTAAAATAGAATATAATATGATATATAATATATATAGAAACAAAAACAATAAATGTCATAATTGGCTATATTAATTTGATAAAGAAATTGTGGAGAATAAAATCAAATAAATGAAGTTGTCGCCTCTGTAAGTTGAACGTTTTTTTGAACGCTTTTAAACGATAATATACTAATAATATAATACTAATATACTATACTATTTAATTTATATACTATATATAGTAAAGAAAATTTGATTAATTTGCTAATACAATTGTATGGCATAAAATCAAGTAAATATAGTTTTCGCAGAGTTTTCGCCACTGTAAGATAAACTTATCAAGAAAATAAATAAAGAGAAAAGAAAAGAATAAATGCCATAGTGGACTATCATAATTTGTTAATGCAATTCTGGAGAATAAAATCAGGTAAACACAGTTTTCGCAGAGTTTTCAAAACTGTAATTTGAACTTCTTTGCTGCGCTTTTAAATGAAAATATGATATAATATAATATCAAATGATATATACAATATATATATAGAAAAGAAAACAATAAATGTGACAGTGAGCTAGATTAATTTGTTAATCAAATAGACACAATTTTCACAGAGTTTTTGCCACTGTAAGTTGAACTTTTTTTGGCGCGCTTTTTGGCTCAGCACAATTTGGTGTCTTTGGGCTGACTGATGAATGTGTTAAGCAATGAGATGAAAATGAAATCAAATGGTTAGCAGGAGGCGTAGATAGAAAGCAAAAGGAATCGATCAGCAGACTCGAGTGTCATGCAAATGATATGCACCAGATACAGATCGAGCAACGCGATCTAGAGTCTCTTTCGCTCTGTTTGTGTTTGTGTGTAAGTGTGTAAATATATGTACATATATATAGCGAGCGGACTTGGCATGTTTCCATTTCAAATTCGAGCCAAGGAAGAGCCCAAAAACGGTGGCATAACAGCACGCGTACTTGCCAGACACTCGTATAGATACTTTTGTATCTGTATCTGTATCTGTATCTGTATGTGTTTGTGGCCCTCGCCCGTCGCTCGTCGCTCGTCCCTGGCGTCGTTGCGGGTTCCGTTTGCCGGCCAGCAACGTTTCAAATTCTACACAAAATGAACAGTAATTGAAGAGCCTCGTTGCGGAACGGACGTGGCACAAAAAAAGTGAAAAAAGCAGAAAAGAAAGAAGTTGAGTTGACTTACCTGAGATGACGCAGAGCCCAGAGACTGATTCCCAGCTGATGGGACTCGGAGTGCTCGCTACACTGCTGGCGGTGATCGTGATCATCGTCTCGCTGATCTGCCAGCGGCGCAACGAGCGCCTCTTCGGCCGCTCCCCGCCAGGACCCTGGGGAGTCCCCCTGCTCGGCTATCTGCCGTTCCTGGACAGGCGGGCGCCGCACAAGTCGCTGCAGGCGCTGGCCAAACGCTTCGGCGGCATCTACCAGCTGAGCATGGGCAGTGTGCGGACTGTGGTGCTCTCGGACGCGGCCTTGGTGCGCGAGTTTCTGCGCCACGAGGAGCTCACGGCACGTGCCCCGCTCTACGTGACGCACGGCATCATGAAGGGCTATGGTGAGCATGAGATCGGACCGAATCGAATCGTATGACTAACTGCCACTGATCGCATCGTTCTCGCAGGCATCGTGGGGGCCGCAGGCGCCATCTGGAAGTACCAGCGACGACAGCTCATCGATTGGCTCAAGGCGCTGGGCATGACGCGCAAACAGTGCGAGACGCGTGCTCAGCTGGAGCAGCGCATCGCTCGTGGCGTCACCGAGTGCGTCCAGGTGAGTTTGGTGTGGAGAGTGCGAGAGAACAGCGAACGGAGAGCGGAGTGCGTAGTGCAGAGTGCGGAGAGTCGCTGGACTCTCTGACTAATTGGCCAAGTGGCGAGCGCGAGAAATTCCAAGAATCATGAAAGTGAAGGTCCTACGCGTCATCGTCTCAGTCGCAGTCTCAGTTTCAGTCTCAGTCTCTGTCTCAGTCCGAGTTGCTTTTGCTGTCGTCGTCGTCGTCGTCGTCTCTGTTGCCGCTGCTGTCGTTGGTGGACATTCACTTTCCGTTGTGGTCATCACTCGACGTCCGCTGTGTGTGTTTGCTGCTGCTTCGACGACGACGACGACGTCGAGTCGACAGCGACGACGCATAAATTTAAAATTTGCTAATTTTTTGCCGCTGCTGTTGTCGTTGTTTTTGCCGCTTTGCTTTGCAATTTTCTCATACTCGCTGCCCAGAGCGTCGAAGAGTATATCAAGTGTGTGGCCACGCATGCCACAGACAGCGGCAAGACACTCATCTCACTTTGCTTCTCGTCTACATCTGTCCACAGGTGCAAATAATGTGGTTCTCTGCCAGCAGCTGCAAAAGGCAAGTTGTGGGTGGAACCCAGTTTGAAAGTGTGGCAGGGACCAACTATACTAACTAACTATCTGATGCTGACGAGTAGAAAAGATCTTCCAGCTCAACAGAAATAGTTTTAGCTAGAACTGACAACAGTTCTAACAAAATGCTAGCGAATATTAAACAAGACTTTATTTTGATAATTCATATGTGATCAAGCAAACTGCATTTCACAAGTTGCCTGTGAATTTTTGATGCCACGAAAAGCATTTTGTTTATTTTAGATATAGAGAAATCTTTACTTACCTTTCGAACTCCTTTATGGGGCATGGTTTCAATAGTGTTCTTAACTAATTCATGTTTCTACTGCTTACACATTTTGATGTGTTTTGATTTGCATTATGTTTTCATTTGCATATTTTCATTCATCATATAAAATACTTCAATTCTCGTCGCACAAAAGTCAAGTCAGTTATTCAAGTGCTTTTTTTTCTTTTATACTTTAAACTTGTCGCGTCAATTTTTAGCACAAGCTTCTTCATGCAATATGCATTGAATTTCATCTATAACTCGGTGCTCATTTTATATTGCAGGCACTCAGATGTCTTCGTCTCTAACTGATTTTTCTTAAATCGATGACTGACAAATAGAGTGTCGAGATGTAGATGCTTAAGAGGGCTGCTTGCTCAAAAGAGTTTAAATAGTTTACAGAAATTAGTGTCCATCTGAAGATGGAGTCCGCTCAATGTCTTGTCCGCTAAGGGAAGCTTCACCCTATGGCCTTTAATTTGGTGTCCCACAGTTTTCCACAGTCGCTTCAGTCGCTAGACGATGTCTATCCCATTTACTTCTAAATCATTTTTGGGTTTCACTTCGATGCGCTTTCATCTTGTTTGTGCCACTGTCAATTACGTTCTTTGCGCGTGTCTCGCAGTCGAGCAGACTCGCTCATAACCTCACTTCACCACAGTATTCCACAGTCGCTAATTCATAACTAGGTTTCACTTCGATGCGCTTTCATCTTGTTTGTGCCACTGTCAATTAAGTTCTTTGCGTGTGTCTCGTAGTCGAGCAGACTCGCTGTAGTAACTCATAACCTCACTTCACCACAGTATTTCATAGTCGCTTCAATCGCTAGACGATGTCAAATTTACTTCTTATTCATAACTAGGTTTCACTTCGATGCGCTCTCATTTTGTTTGTGCCACTGTCAATTACGTTCTTTGCGCGTGTCTCGCAGTCGAGCAGACTCGCTCATAACCTCACGTCATCACAGTATTCCACAGTCGCTAATTCATAACTAGGTTTCACTTCGATGCGCTTTCATCTTCTTTGTGCCACTGTCAATTACGTTCTTTGCGCGTGTCTCGCAGTCGAGCAGACTCGCTGTAGTAACTCATAACCTCACTTCACCACAGTATTCTGCAGTCGCTTCAGTCGCTAGACGATCTCTTATCACATTTATTTCTAATTCATAACTAGGTTTCACTTCGATGCGCTTTCATCTTCTTTGTCCCACTGCCAATTACGTTCTTTGCGCGTGTCTCGCAGTCGAGCAGACTCGCTGCAGCTACTCATAACCTCACTTCTCTTTGCTCCCCGCAGACCTACGCTTCAGAGGCGCTCGCAGCTGGCGGCGTCTTCGATCCGCTGCCCGCGCTTCAGCACTCGCTGGGCAACGTGATCAACGACCTGGTGTTCGGCGAAACCTACAGTCGCGACGACCCCAACTGGCTGTATCTGCAGCAGCTGCAGGAGGAGGGCGTCAAGCTGAT
Source organism: Drosophila siamana (assembly GCA_035047445.1). NCBI lineage: Eukaryota > Metazoa > Arthropoda > Insecta > Diptera > Drosophilidae > Drosophila > Drosophila siamana. The sequence goes on from JAWNPP010000068.1 coordinate 3,237,113, forward strand.
TGGGGTCTCCGCGGTGGTGAACTTCCTGCCCTGGCTGCGCCACCTGGCGGCCAACAAGCGCAGCATTCGCTTTCTGCTCGACGGCAAGGCGAAGACGCATGCGATCTATGATCGCATCATCCAGCGCTGCCAGCGGCAGCTGGAGCTCGACCTGCAGCATCGCCAGCAGCAGCAGCTGCCGCCCCGGGAGCCACGCAGCATCCTCGAGCACTTCCTGCAGGAGCGTCAGCCCTACTCGGAGCTCTACTGCGACGATCAGCTGCGCCACCTGCTCGCCGATCTCTTTGGCGCCGGCGTCGACACCGCGCTCGCCACGCTCCGCTGGTTCCTGCTCTACATGGCCCGGGAGCAGCGCTGCCAGCAGCGACTGCAGGCGCAGCTGCTGCAACTGGGCGAGACGCCGTCGCTGGCGGAGCTCGACTCTGTCGTCTATCTGCGCGCCTGTCTCGCCGAGGTGCAGCGCATTCGCTCCGTTGTGCCGCTGGGCATTCCGCACGGCGTCGAGCGGGACTTCACCGTCGGCGACTATTGCTTGCAGCGGGGCAGCATGGTGCTGGTCCTTCAGTGGGCCATTCACATGAATCCTGAGGCCTGGCCCGAGCCCGAACAGTTTCGCCCCGAGCGCTTCCTGAACGCCGACGGCGAGTTTGCGGCGCCCGCTCAGTTCATTCCCTTCCAGACCGGCAAGCGCATGTGTCCCGGCGACGAGTTGGCCCGCATGATGCTCACCCTGTTCACGGGCCGCATCCTGCGCCGCTTCCACGTCCAGCTGCCCAGCGACCAGCAGCCCATCAGCCTGGACGGGGAGTGCGGCATCACGCTGACGCCGGCGCACTACAAGCTGCGCTTTGTGCCGCTCCATGGCAAGGGGCAGGCGCCGGAGGAGGAGGCGAAGGACGAGTAGGATATCGAGTTGTAGCAGGAGACAACACGATGGGGGAGGACAGAGAGGGAGTTTCAACAGGAGACAGTTTGATGAGGAGGGGACAAGGGGACAATTTGATCAGGAGGAAGACAGAGAGCAAGTCTCAGAAGGAGACAATTTGATGAGGAGGAAGACAGAGAGGGAGTTTCAAAAGAAGACAATTTGATGGGGAGGAAGACAGAGAGCGAGTTTAAAAAGGGGAGAATTTGATAGGGAGGAAGACAGAGAGGGAGTTTCAAAAGGAGACAGTTTGATAGGGAGCAAGACAGAGAGCGAGTCTCAGAAGGGACAATTTGATGAAGAATATAAACGAGAGCGATTTGTAGAAGAAAGGAATCTAATGAGGAATACATTGAAAGAGTTTTAGGAAGAGACAATTTATTGAGGGATACAAAGAGCGATTTGTAGAAGGAAAGAATCTAATGAGGAATACAATAAAAAAGTTGTAGGAAGAGGGAATTTAATGGGGTAAACAAAAGATAGGGAGTTTTAGGAAGAGGGAATTTGATGAGGGATACGAGTTGTAGAAGGAGGAAATTTGATGAGGAATACAAAGTAGAGCGAGTTGTAGGAAGAGGGAATTCGATATGGATAAAAAAGGATAGGGAATTTACAAAGATGAAATTTAATGAGGAATACAATGAACGAGTTGTAGGAAAAGGAAATTTAATGGGGGAAACATAAGATATGAAGTTTTTGAAGTAGGAAATTTGATGTAGAAATGTCGAATTGATTCAGGGAACATAAGGAAAAGTCGTGCGAGGAGAGCGAGAGAAAAGACGGCTAGACATTGAAGAAGGTGTGAATGAAAAGTCAGGAGAAAAGCTGTAGAAGAAAGAAGGCATTTTGAAAGCGACTTGAAATAAATATGAAGCAAATTGAGGAGAATCGAAGAGTCTACCGGGGGATTATTGAGAGGGAGTTGAAGATGAGCAATAGAAAGCAGAAAAACAGCTAACAAGATGAGCTGATGAATATATATATGGAGAATCAAAGAGTGGTAAAATCAGGAGACTTATTCAGAAGGGATGAAAGCAAGAAACAAACAAAAATACATGATGTTGGGCATGAGAAGAATCGAAGAAAACAATAATCCGGGAAAGTGGTGACAAAAAGGAAAAAGGCTAAAATGTTTAAGGAAATAAGAGGAACGTAAAAATAAGAACCAGGAGTTGAAGGTGAGCTCCAGAGAGCAGAGACAAGAGACAAGCGACGAGATGATGATGATATAAATATTGTAACAAGATGGGAAGAGTCAAAGAATGGGAGAGTCGGGAAATTTGCTAAGCAGGGGAAGAGAAACCAACTAAAAATATATTATTTGGAGCATGAAAGGAAATCTAAGAATACATGAATCTGAAAAATTAGTGACAAACAGGAAAAAGGTTAAAATGTGTAGGGAAATGAAACGAAATCAAGTGCGTTAAACTTGACTAAGGCAGCGAAAACCAGGAGCTGAGCTGCAGAGAAGATTGGGCAGCCATTAAAGCTGACCTGAAGCTGAAGCATTAGCTGTAGTTGTAGCTATAGTTGCAGTTGTAGTTGTAGCTGAAACGTGAAATGAAAGTGAGCGACAGTTGAATTCAGTTTGTTACAAATTTCCTCATTTATTTTCTCGAAATTCTGCATTTTTTTACTTTTTTTTTGTGAAGTACATTGAATAGTTTGCGTCATTTGCCATTTAACAATTAGAATAATTTGACTATGTTTATTGCATAACAATTGAGTAAACGGAGAATGGAGCTAATAAATAATAAATAATAACTGGACTGCAAGCTGGGTGTTTTTTCATCTTGTTGTTTTTTGTGGCCACATCTAATAGTGTTAACAATATACAGACATATATTTATATATATGTGTGTAATTATCAATAAATAGGCAAGGCAAATAATTGATTTAGAATTCGCGTGTTGATTGTTGTAATTGAAAACGCGTGGTCGACACAAAGGAAAACTAATTAATATGTAATGCAATGACGCATAATTGTTTGTTTGATTTTGATGTAAAATGCTTTTGCTTTATTGTTTGTCGTGTGCTGCGCATTGCGATAATTGCGATTGTTGCGCTGCTCAATTGTTGCTGTCGATTGAAGTGTGTGTGTGTGTGTAAAACTAAACCACAGTTTGTTTTGTTGTTTGTTGGTCTTACACACTAGGGTAAATGCTACAAGAAATAAACAAAAAAACAACTAACTAATTAGGCTAGACGTAAACGTAAACATATCATTTAGAATATACTAAATATCGAAAGACGGACACAAGAGCGCTAACTTGGCTAACTTGGCTAACTTGGCTAACTTGGCTAACGGCTAGACTTACGCACTAGATTAAAGATTAACTGAACACAGCTTCTTGGGGTTGAAAGAATAGAATTCGTTCTGCGGCTGCCGAGATACATTTGTATCTTCTGCGCTACTTACAGCTTTAGGTCTTAGGACTAAGCAAAAAAAAAAAAAAAAAGAACGCATTTTGTGTGTGTGTGTGTGTGTGTTGTGTGTGTGTGTGTGTGTAGGAACGGAACCGTGCTCTGGCTGAGAGTGGAGCGACTCAATTGGCGCCAACGTTGCGCGTCTGGTGGGGCTCCGAGGCGGTCGGCGCCAGGGGGCGGCGCTTGAGGCAGACCCTGAACGACTCGGGCGTGATTGTGGCCCCCACGTTGCCCTTCAGACTCGGCAGCGGCTGGCCCTCGGGCAGCGCGATGTCGAAGCAGTGCATGAACGAGGCGAAGAACAGGAAGAGCTCCATGCGCGCCAGGACGTCGCCCAGACACATGCGCCGCCCGACGCCGAAGGGTATGAAGTACTCGGGCTTGCGCACCTTGCCCTCGGCGTCGATGAAGCGGGCGGGGCGAAACTCCTCGGGCTTGTCCCACAGACTGGGGTCCATGTGCACGCTGTTGATCAGCGGAATGACGTGCGAGCCGGCCGGTATGGTGTAGCCGTTGAGTTCGACGTCCCTGTCGGTGGAAGAGGGCGAGAGCGGGGCCAGGGGGAAGGGAAGTGAACGATTAGTGAGTGCAAGTGTGTGGTTATCAGGCGAGGCGCTAATCAAGTGCGTGCCACGCCCGACGCGAAACTGGGCCAAGCTGCGACGCAAAGGAAACGCACGATAAGCGATCAAGCGATCAAGCGATCAAGCTTGCGATCGCAGTTTCCCATTTTCCCAGCGGGCGACGCGAGTGAATGAACGCTCGCGGCGTGGACCTCGCCGCTGTCGTCATTCAAGCTGCGCACGCTGTGGGCGTGGCCAGCTGATAAGCGCCAGCTGCGATCGACCGATCGATCGATCGATCCATCGATCTGCGGCTTACCTTGTGGGCGAGTGCGTGGTGGCCAATGGCACGATGCTGGAGCGACGCATCGACTCGAGTATGGTGGACTCGGTCACGGGCAGATACTGCAGATCCTCGATCGTGGGCAGCCGATGGCGACCCACCACCTGGTCGAGCTCGTCCTGGACGCGTCGCATCTCGCGCGGATTGCGCAGCATGAACACGTTGATCCACAGCAGCGTCGTCTTGATCGTCTCCATGCCGGCGGAGAACAGATCGATGATCACCTGCACCAGTTGCTCCTCTGTGCAAAAGTGTTTGTTTGGTCAGTCGTTGTTGGTTGTTGCCGCAGAGCTCCAACTCGCTACTCACCATGATCCTTGCCCTCGAAGAGTTCGGCGTCGGTGCCCTCGGCCTTGGCCTTCTCGATCTCGCAGAGATAGTAGTCGACCAGGTCGCGCACATTGCTGGCGTCGAAGGTGCGCTTGTGATCGTCGATGACGTCGCGATAGAACTTCTGCATCTCGGCGCGATTCTGGGCGATCTTGTTCTTCGCCGTCGAGATGCTGGGGAAGCACTGAAGCGTCGGTATGTAGTCGACGGTGTGGATCTCCCCGAACAGCCGCATGCCCTCCTCGATGAGGAAGTTGAAGCGCCGGAACTTGGGGTCGTCCAGCGAGAAGCGCGTCGACATCATCAAGCTGCAGATCACGTTGCTCACGGCCAGCGAGATCACCGGCGACAGATCGATCGGCTGCCCGTCGCTGGCGTGCAGATGTCCAATGAACTCATGCACCTCGGTCTGCAAGTGGTCAAGAGGGGTGTGGGGTGGGGGGGAAAGTGTGGATGTTTCAACTGGCCGAGAAAGAAGCTGCTGCAGCAAGCCACTCACCATGATGCGCTTCTGCATCTGCTGCTTGCCGTTGCCCATGTAGGTCATGCCGAACTGTCGCAGTTTGTCGTGCAGAAAGCGGCGCTGATCCTTCCACAGTTTGCCGGTGCTGTTGATGATGCCTGTGGTGAGAAGAACGATAACGATAACGATAACGATTACGATTATGCTGACGTTTAGTGACATTCAAGCGCTGCTAATTGAGGTAGGCTCTGGCCCAATTTTGTGGCTTTGTTGTTTTCGCCCCAGCGCTCGAAAGCGAAGCGCTTTCGATCCGAAAGCCGAAATGCGAAAACACTGTTAAAAATAAATGCTGATCGCGCGGCGATTTGCGTTGCGTTGCGTTGCGTTGAGCTTTATTTTTAAGCCGCCATCTCACTGAGCACTGCACATTCTATAAATATTGCCTCTGTGTTTTGCCGCCTCAGCGCGATCGCCTTGTAAATTTCCACAGAGCGAAAGAGAGCGAGAGAGAGAGAGATGGAAGACTCACCGTAGCCATTGAGCGTCTGCATGAAGGGCGTGTCGGGTCGTCCTGTGAACTCCTCGCGCCGAAAGCACTCGCGTATCATCTTGTAGTCGCTCATCACGACCGTCAGCTGGCTGCCGAGCCGCGTGGAGAAGAGCGACCCGTACCGCTTGGCCAGCTCCATGAAGCGCGTGTGCTTCTCGTTGCCCATGAACAGCAGGTAGCCGATGACGGGGAAGCCCCAGGGACCTGGCGGCAGCTTGCGCAGCTCCCGATAGTTGCGCAGCAGCCACTGCAGCAGGCTGCAGAGTGTCAGCAGGCTGAGGAAGACCACCAGCAGATGCTGGGCGTCCTGCTGCTCCACCTGCAGCTGGCGCAGCACGAACTTGATCAGATACGAGTCGGTGAGCATCGTGTCGAGAGTTTGTCGGTCGGTGTTTCTAGAGTTGTTTGCTTGCTGCTCTGCTTGTTCTTGGCTGCACCACAGGACACAGGTGTGTGTGTGTGTGTGCGAGTGTGTGTGTGTGTGTGTGTGTGTGTGTGGTTCAACTTGTGTTTATTCGCCGCACTGCTGCTGCTGCTGAGCCATTTGTTGTCACTTTTGCTTTTACTTGCGACGGCGCGTTACCAACAAAATTATTTCGTCTTTATCTTTATTGTCTGTTTCGCTTGCAATTGTTTGCTTCGAATTTCTTCCGTTTTCCTTTCTTTCTTTTTGAGTTTGTTGCAGGAAAAAAAATTGTTGTGCGTTCCTGGAGTTTATTTTCTTTTTTTTTTGTTTGTGTTTTATGAATCGCCTAGACTTGGTTGCTTTAGTGGCATTTGTAGCGCAAATCTATCGATGAACAACCAAACGTAAAAAAAAATATATAAAAAATAGTTTGCGTTTGCTCAAGTAGCCGAGTCGAAGTCGATGTCGATGTCGATGTCGAAGACAGAGAGAGAGACCCGGAGACGATTTCGCGTCGAGCGTTTATAGTTTTCGACTAATGGCTCGAGCGTATGTCCTTGCCACTTTTATAACAACTCGGCCGTCGCTTCGCAGAGCAGCGACGAACGCGAACGAGTGATCGACGGCAATCGCGGCTCGGCCGCTTCAAGCGCGCGCACACTCCCAAAGAGCTAGAGCCCACACAGTCAGAGCAACAGCAACAGCAACAGCAACAGCGACGGCTGAAGCTGAAGCTGACGCGACGCGACGCGACGGCGACCGAGCGACGGCCGAGCGACGCCCGAACGCACGAGCGAGGGCCGAACGCACGAGCGACGACATCGGCGACGACGACGACGACGACGACGACGACGACCGACCGAGCGCACGACGCCGCCGTCTGCAACGGCTTTGGGCTGCGTCGCGCTGCCCGCTGCTCGTCGCTCGAGCTCTGGCTTTGGCACTGGCTCTGACTGTGGCCCGCTCTGGGCCAGAATCTGATAGTCAAAAGCTGCCGTCGCAGTCGCTGCCGCTGCCGCTGTTGCTGCTGTTGCTGTTACTGTTGTTGGAGCTCAAACCGCAGCCACTGCGACGCCGTCGTCGTCGTTGTCGTTGGCGCTGCTGCTGCGCTGCCGGCGTCGCTTCATCACTTGCTGATATCAGTCACCGTCTCAATTTGATGCGCTCGTATCAGCTCAGACGCCAGCGCCCCCTGCCCCCAACCACCCCCCTGCCACCAGCACTCACACTACTGCTGACCATAGAGCAGCTGGCAGCGGCGGCAATTCAACAAGTTTCCTAACATACGCCAAGCAGCGCAGTTCGGCAGCGCAACGAACGCAACGCAACGCACTCAAGTTGCCAGCGAACATCGCACGCTTCGAACATGTTCGATCTCAAACGCGTCGGCTTTGTTTTGAGTGCATGCGCTCTCTGTTTATGTTTTCGATCGCAAGCCCAGCTCAAGAGTAACCAGAGACGCACTCGGACAGCCACTCGGCTCACTCAGCGCACTCGGCCGCATCGGACGAGCGAGGCGAGTGTCTCAAGCTCTCTCTCTCTCTCTCTCTCCCTCTCTGTCTCTCTTGCGAGCAGGTGAACATGCGGTTATCAGGCAATGCTGATAAGCCAACTGTAATCGCTGCATGGATGGATAAATGGATAAATGGATAAATGGAGAGTGCTGCCAACTCACCCACCGAACTGGACTCTGGACCGACACTCAGCCGAGTTGCAGCTTTGCAACACAGCGTCGCCTTTATATGCCCATTCATGCCGAAGCGGAAGCAGTTGCAATTCTATTGCCAAACTCAATGAATTCGCCTCGCCGCCTGCAACTTGAACCGGTCGAAGGCACAACAACAACGCCAAAGACTCGTCGCACAATCAATTCCTAAAAATTTGCATTTTGGGTCAATTCGATCGGTCAACTGATGGCCACAAGAGGCGCCGCTGCAGCAGCGAAAAGCGCTTTGCCCTGAAGCCCATCACTCAAAATTTGAATTTGATTTGTGGAAATTAATTAATATTCAACATTCCCCGCCGAGTGGTCGCGTAGGGCGTTCAGGTCGTTCAGGGCGTTCTTTGGGCCTGGCTGAAATGACGTCAGAGATTGGCGACGCATTCAAGTTCAAAAACGATATCAGCAAAAACAATAACAATAACGAACCAGAAGCTGGAAATGGAAGCGGGCAAAAATCATAAACAACCAAATTCCTAAGACAAAAAACGGTTGTTTTTTTCAGACACAACACCAAACCGACCATTGGATACGCTTCATACTAAAAATTGTAGAGTTTAATAATGTAGGAGTTTTGTAGTCAGTCAGTATTCAAGAATTCCACAATTTGCAGCCAATTCTCCCATCTTGAATTTAATTAAATAAGTATATAATTCAATATTCAAATTTGTGAATTTTCAAACACGTCGCATATTACCTTAGAGTATCGAGATCGCGCTTCTTTGGAGAGGGCAGCCAAAAATAAATTTAAATCGCTTTTATATTTCAAATGCAAATTGAAATGCATTTGTAATCAATTCTGCAGAAGTTTCTGTGGCTTTCGATTTCGATTTGAGTTTCGGTCTCGGTTTCAGTTTCAGTTTCGGTTTCAGTTTCGGTTTCAATTTCGTTTCGCCTTTCGATTTGTTTATTTATTTATTTGGTTGTTTACCAACAGACGAAGACGATGCCGGTTCTTTGGGCTTAAGGACAAGGTTTGACCTTCAGCACTCACGGCTAACTGACGTCGTCGACAGCGACACCACCGTCAGCGACAGACAGAAGATACAAGATACAAGATACAAGATACAAGCAACACAGACGGAACCAGAAGCAGACGCCGATGGCGGTCAAGAAATTTCGAATTATGGTTTTTATGCGTTCACCATTTGCCCAAGTCCACAACGAATCTAATATTTGGATTAAGCTAATCCGCGCTATGAATCAAATTCGACAGACTCGCAAGGGAGAGAAAGATGCAAATTCATGGCGTGTTACTTTTGAAATTTACTTGCAAATGCTTTTACATTGAATTAGTTTCCGTTCAACTCAAATGCAACAAAATTGCCAATATTTGTAATTGTTGATAGCGTGCTTAAAGTATTCTAAAATGATCAGCATTCTAATGAATCCAAATTCTAATGAAAACTCATGAATCGAGCGTTAACTACTAATTGTTAGATCTGTTAAATAGGGAAAAACCTTTCAATCTTTTATTTTGAATTAAATGCAACTCAACTCATCATTTAATATCGTACTCAAAGTTTCTTAAATCTTTCATCTTGTAAAGAAATTCACATTTTAATGAACACTAATGAAATTGTGCTTCTGAATGTAAAAAGCTTTGTTAATTAGGGAATTACACGACGTGTTACTTTTAAATTAAATGAATTAATACTTTTATAATTTTATATCGTACTCAAAGTTTCTTAAATCTTTCATCTTGCAAAGAAATTCACATTTTAATGAACACTAATGAAATTGTGCTTCTGATTGTAAACAACTTTGTTATTTAAGGAATTACTCGGCTTTTGTTACTATTAAATTAAATGAATTAATACTTTTATCATTTTATATCGTACTCAAAGTTTCTTAAATCTATCATCTTGTAACTAAATTCAAATCTAACAAAACGTAACGTACTCAAAGTTTCTTAAATCTTTCATCTTGCAAATAAGTTCAGATTCTAACGGAAGCTAATGAAATTGTTTTGTTGATTGTAAACAACTTTTCGCTACGTTTGTCAATTAGGGATTTGCAAAAGGTTTGCTTGCTTTTTGGCATTTCATTTATATTTTCCTTTCACAGATTGAACTGAAAATATATGCATTGTGGAAACACTCGCTCAACGTTGCGCATTTTCAGGCATTTGCATTTTGATGCCATGACCAGCGAAATAATAAAATTTTGTGCGATTTGCATAAAGAGATTTCGCACAATTTGTACTCCTGGCTACCCTGTGAGCTATGCGGGCAGACGGGTAGCTAAGTGCTGAGGCAGTTAAAGAGTAGCAGCGCATAGCTAGGGTATCTGCCAGTCTAGCAGGCTCACTCATTGCCAGTGGCTAAATGCGGCCAATGAACTAATTTGCATCCCCTCATATTGAACAATTTTTATTGTTATTTATTTATTTGTGTGTCAGCGACTCAATCTCTCTTTCTACCTCTCTCTCTCTCTATCTCTTAACTGGAATCGCGTGTTGCTAGCGGATCGAGTCGGCGAGTCCAGGGCACATAAAATTAGAAATGCGACAAAGCATCAAATGCCAAATGGCAAATGCCAAATGTGAGGCTGCAAGATCAAGGCTGAGTGCGAAACACGCGCCAAATAAAAATGGGCGAGAAGTGCGCCGCGATCGGGCGCAGAAGCTGTGGTGGCATGGCAACAGTGGCAACGGTGGCAACTGCAACTGCCACACACAATTGTACAGCCTCACAGGGCTCCAGCTAGCCAAGTTAGTGTGCGTTGGTGATTGGTGATTGGTGCTTGCTGCCTGAGGCGGACAAGTCATTGAACTGCCACTTGAACTCGACGGCTAGGCAACAGGCAGCTGGAGGATGCAACAGGCAGCAGGCAGCAGCCAGCAGGCAGCAGGCAACAGGCAGCAGGCAGCAGGCAGCCTGTAGGAAACAAAATTAAAAATAAATAAACAGCACACTGGGCAAGACAATGGTCGACAGGTCGTTGCACCGACCGAGCGGCAGCGACTTGCAGAGCACAGGACAACAAACTATGCGGCAGCGACGCCGCTGTGTGGCATGTTGCAGCACCGCGCGTATATAGGTTGGCCGGCCACTTAAGGACCTGAGACACGCATGCGGCAGGCACCTGAGAGCAGAGAAACTCTGCGGCCTTGGACGCGGCCGTTGGCCCAGACACACATCCAGAGTGGCAGTCTCAACCTCAGTCTCAGTCTCAGAGTCAGTCTGCAAGTCAGAGCCAAGGGTCTGTGCGGCAGGCGAGCGAAGGTTCCAGGAACTGCAGCAGCTCTGCCAAAAGGCTAATGACTGCTAGGCCCAAGTCGCTAGTCTGCAGTCCCGAAACATAAACTGCAACTGCAGTTGCCCCGAGAGTTGTACAGTCCCAGAGTGCGATCAGATGGTACTGTGACCCCGTCAAGGATGCCGGACATGAGTCAGCCGAGAAATATGCCGGTCGGCTGGATAGCCGACTGCGTCACAAGCCAGAGCCGCATTCGATTCAAAATCAATTCAGAATTTCGGAGGCAAACGCGCTGAGCTGATGATGGGCAATAACTTGTTGTTGATTGGCTTGCTGATGTCGCTTTTTAGCCATAGTCATCATCATCATCATCATCAGCATGGTCTCGACATCGCTGCACTTGTGTAGTCCAAACTGTAGCTCATTCATTAATAATAATTATGCGAAATTACCAAATTATTTAGCTAGCGATTATTGCCTGCCCGACACTCGTTTCGCTGCCGTGGGCGAATCGTAGTGAATTTCTCAAGTGTTTATATAGCCAATATAAAGAAGCTACAGCTGCCCTCTCACACGAAATCCACAGCCCACAACCCACAGTCCACAACTGCAACCTTCAACTCCACACTTGCTTTGATTGCTGACTGTCTTTTGGGGGGAGTTGCGCATAAACAGATCCTCCATAGTTTCGGAGTTAAGCCAGACAGGCAAATTAAATGCGATGCTATGCCACAAAGTTGCTTTGCAAATGAGCAGCTATTAAGCTGCTAACGGCACAAACTGTTAAGCAGAGCAACTAACTTCAAGGTGTTCTCAATGTATTAACTGAAAATACGAATTAAAAGACATTGGAATGCATTTCAAATTAAAATTGAAAATAATAATAATTGATACGCAGTTTGTATTTAATTTATTGACACAAGTTTTTATTTTGAATAATATTGTAAATATTGCACTTCGAAGAGAGTGTAGAGTGTCTGGCATTCGTTGTGAGAAATTCAGACTGCGCTCTGAGGCTGAGGTCTGAGTTTGCTGCTCATTGTGTGTTCGCTTGTGATGCAATATTTAGAATTGTTTTTGCACACTTCTTATTGACCGACCTTGAGCGGTCAGACAAAGCATCATTTGTAAAATACAATAACTGTGTGTAGGAGTGTACTGGTGTGTGTGTGTGAGAGTGTCGGTGTGTGTCTAATTAAATATGTATATGTACACACACTTGCAATAAATAACCGATTTGGCATCACAACAGAACGAACAGCAGAACAAAAGCAAAAACAAAAGCAATGAGCAAAAAATACTTGAAATCAACCAAATAAACTGCGATTAGTTGGGATGGAGTGAAGAAAGAGCGAGATGGCGCACACCACGACGGCGAGAGCGCGAGAGAGAGAGAGAGAGGGCACTAGTGAATTTTGCGCTCGCTTTCCATATGCCATTGTTTCATTATTTATTTGTGCACACCGAAATGATCTGCCGAGCAGAATAAAAATAATAATAACAATAATAATTCAAATGAATTCGCTGCTAATGATTATGTGCAATTAGCGTTTAGCGTTTAGCGTGTGCAACTCGCCTGTGTGTGGCATTCAACCACTCAAATGCGTTTGTTCATTTATTTCTGGCATTTTTCATTTATCGCCGCATTAATTTGCAATTCATCGAAAGCAAAAGCGAAAAGTATTAACAATGTTGTTGTACAAACAAATAGTATGCCGACAATCCGGCTATCAATTCAGCATGAATTATTTTTTTTTTTTTTGTGTGCCCCACAAGCGAATTATATTTAGCCACTAATTAAGCTGAATTTACTTGTGGCCCCAAACTGCATCAATGAATTCTGTCGGCCAATTATGCATGTTGTCAGAGAGGGTAAAACGTGTATCGCAAAATTTCAATTATCCTTTTAATTCTGCTGAAATTTCAGACCGAGTTGCAATACATTCTTGGTAATTAGAGTCCCCGACATTTGCTTGCTTAACTTAATACATAATTAGGTATGTTTGTAATCAATTCATTTAGTTTTGTCTATAGAAACTTTAAAGTGTCAAGAAATTTAGTAGAAACTTTTATCGACTTCTGAATGCTTTTAATTTAGACTTAAACTTAAGCAATTGAAATTCAATATACGATTTATTTTTTCTAGAATGGTAGTAAAAAGTCTTTCAACTGACATATAAATGCGCTTGAATTTGAATTCTCTGGTATTTCTACAGTTCTTGCTTTGTATTGAAAAACATTCCCAAGTATCGATTGCATCATAGAATAATCCTTCAATTTCTTTGGAATTTTCTGTTAATATATTAGCAGATTGCTACGTGGATTAATATCCAGTTTTAATTAGTTATATTTTTACATGCATATTTATTTGGCGATCGATGATCATTGTGATCATAGTTGGGTGTAAACAATCTTGTTGTTGCCGTGCGTCCCGAAATATCTACGCACAATAATACGCCGAATTGTCCTAAGAAAGAGCGAAGCACATAAAATACTTATGCTAAATAGCCGTGACAAGCATATTTTGTGCTTTGTGCTTTGTGTTTGTGTCTGTGTATCGCTGGCATTAATGGCTGCTCTTGAACTTGAAAACAGCAATCTGAATTCCTGGTAAAAAGTCGAAAACAACAAGAGCCAAAACAACCAAGAGTTGAGCCGCTAGAAACAACAGAAGAGACGGACAGACAGACAGACGGACAGACAGACAGACGGACAGACGCTCAGATCAGTGGCCAATAAAGAGCGTAGTACCAGCGACGTCTTGACTCCAGGCTGTGCCGGGAAGGGAATGGGAACTGAAAAGGGAACGGGAATGGAGTGGCGAAAGAGTGTTACGAAATTTGTGGCGAAAACAAAAATAAATCTTCTATTCATCTGTCCACCCGTCCCTCCGTCCGTCTGTCCGTCTGTCCATCTGTTTATCATTTTCTAGAGACACAAGTATTTTTGTTTTCGTACATTCGCCAAATTCGTCGTCTACCCCATTCTCGTTCTCATTCCCATTCCCACTCCCTTTCCCATTCTCATTCGTTGACCAACCCTCCGTCTCTTTTGTCTGTCCGCCTCGCTCATCCTTGTGGCCTTGAACACTCCTCATTAATTCGATTTCGAGCTGACAAATCGATGTCGTGACATCGCAAAAGCCACCGAACGCTCCACACTCGAGACATCTCGAGAATTTCACAGCTATCCAACTTCGTGCCTTCGTGCTTTGACACTCGACAGCAACAGGTGAACGAAGGCATTTGGCCGATAAGTCCAATTGCAATTAAGCTGCCATTTACATATATTGAATATTTCCGCAGCTAATATTTTACTATACTATATGTAGCGGAGATACTCGTAGAATTTGCGGGAATTTCTCACGTAGGCGAGACGACACAGAGTCAACAAACCCCACGACAGAGCTTAGGAATTTTCAGTTCATATGCTCGTAATTATATAATCAGCTCACAGAGTTCATTTCGAATTCTTTTGAGAATCGGCTCTGAAACAGACGATCAGTCGAACCAGTTAAGTGAATCTATTTGTATTTCCATATTGAATTATGCTTCTCAATAAATATAGTTTGAAACATTATTTTAATTAATAATCAATTCAAAAGTGAGAATTTTATTAAAATTACTTTCAATATAATTAATTTATTATTAAATATTATTAATTACTGCATTTCTGCATTGAATACAATTATTCAAATTTGATTTTATAAAATATTCAATTATTAATTTATTTGAAAATAAAAATCTGTAACAATTTAAATAAGCGTAGTGATTATTTTATTTTTGGCTTCGCTCCAATTACTTGCGATATAATCATTAATCAAAAATACAAATTATCATTATCGTAAAAAGTTTGTTTTTATAAAATAATAATAATATGTTATTATAAGTCACGTTTATTGTAGGAATTTGTTAATTAATTAATTTGATAATAATAAATTCTTTTCATACATCACATTTATTGCGGGATCATATTTATTATTAATTTACTTTATAACAGTAATAAAAATTGAAATAACAGTCTAAATTGGAGTGATTCATTTTTTGTTTGCTTCGCAACAATTACAGTCGTCATTGTTATTAATCAATAATACAAATTAATCATTATCATATTTAGTCATCACTTTGAAATGCGACATTAAATGCAATTGTAATTACAACTAAAATACAATATGAAAATGATTTTCTATAATATTAGTACGTTTTTTATCATGGCGTTTATGGTGGCAATATATTTATTAATTTAAAAACAAAATACTATTTTATACTTAAACTAGTGAAAGAATTTGTAATGAATCATTTTTTGTTTGTGTCGATATAATTACTTTCAATATAATTATTAATCAATAATACAAATTAATCGTTATTGTAATAAGTCAGTTATATTAAAAGCTACATTGAATACAAAAACACAAATTTAATTTCAAAAAACAATAATGTGTTTTCATAAGTGACCATTGTGGTAATTTATTTATTAATTTTTTTGAAAATAATAACAATTTCGAATTTAAATGATAGTAGAAATTTGAATGATTCATGGTTATTATGGGATTGTATTTATTATTAATTTATTTTTAAATAATAATATTTCAAGATTTCAATAATAGTAAGAATTGAAATGATTCATATTTTGGTGCTTCGCTACACTTACCTCAACATAATTATTAAACAATTTAATCATAATCGTAATAAGTCAGCAATATTAAAAGTTACACTGAATACAAGAACACAAATTTGATTTCATAAAACAATAATATGTTTTCATAAGTGACCATTGTGGTAATTTATTTGTTAATTTTTTTGAAAATAATAATATTTCCGAATTTAAATGTAGTAGACATTGATATGATTCATGTTTATTGTGGGTTTGTATTTATTATTAATTTATTTTGAAATAATAATATTTCAAGATTTCAATAATAGTAAGTATGGAAATGATTCATATTTTGGTGCTTCGCTGCACTTACCTCAACATAATTATTAATCAATTTAATCATAATCATCGTAATAAGTCAGCAATATTAAAAGTTACACTGAATACAAGAACACAAATTTGATTTCATAAAACAATAATATGTTTTCATATGTCGCATTCATTGTGGGAATTATTTTGTGCATGAATTGGCAACTACAAGTATTTGTGAATAAGTTTGCAAAGAAAAAAAAGAAGACAAAAGTTTGATTCAGTCGCATTTGATTCTTGCAATACTCGTATTAATGAAAGTTCTGGAACTGCGTAGTTGCCGGAGCAGCGACTGTGCTGAAACTCGAGGCCCCCGAAGAAGATCATAAATAACAATACGTACATGAATAAGTACATATAATTGTTGTTTACGTAAGTACAAGTCCCGGGCCGCGGCGTCATTCATGGCGGGCGTGAAAGGCCCTCCGGGTGCAGCAAGTTAGACTCAGCGAAAAGTTTTGGATATGCAGGTCTTGGAAAGCGTTTCGTTGTGTTTTATATTTTTTTGTAATTCTCATGTTTATTATAGCATTGTTCTTGTCTCCGATGGCAGCCTGCCCGACTAGCTTATGTGCTCTTGAGTTGCCTGTTAGAGGGTTTTGTAGTGCGCAACTAGACCGCGCGTTGAGCTGGCTTTACAGGGTGTGGATTCACAAAAATACTGAGAACCCAAAGGCTTTGGGTAACGTGTGAAAATGCTGGGGAATTCATTGAACCCGGCGGGAAAATGAAGTTACAAATACGATTTCTTTTGGTTGCTCTGCGCATTATGTAATTGGAGTACATTGAACGCAAGAAGTGGGCTGTGGTGGTGGAAGGGGAGGGGGAGGGGGAGGGGGTCTGTAGCTGGATGCCACGAGACAACGCGAGTCCAAGAAGCTCGCAGCTATGGGAGGAATGTGCGTGTTGCCGAGCTGCCAGTTGGGCGAGCTCGAGAGTTCGTTCAACTGCCAGCATCAGCAGATAAAGGGGGGGGGGCGGGGGTTGTGCTGGGGTAGAGGGAGGGCGGTGTATTGATAGACCGCTTTACGCGGCACAAGGGCCCGGCTGAAACCGAAACCGAAAACGAAACTGCGACATTTCGTGCTGTTTGTTTATATTCTCAGCTTCTGCTTCTGCTTGGGTTGCCGCACGCCTAATTAATCGATGAGAGCAACAACGTGATCGACGACAACAACAACAAGAACAACATGCGCCTCGAAGGGCTGCGCGGGGTGGGGCGGCGATGCTGGGTCGCCCATTCAACCTGTTGCTGGACAACGCTTCGCCTCTCTGTCTGGCTGCTGACTCATCGCCAAGGGGGAGCCACCAGCACAGAGCCCTACGCCAGAGCAGAGCAGAGCTGGGCGGCTTGTTTACTATGGCGCGTCGCGGGCTTATGCGTATGCGTATTTGTATCTAACAGAGATGCGGATACAACGTGTTATTGTCGCTGATGTTTTGCGCGCCAACGGCCAAGAGCCGAGAGCACGAGTGGCAGCGAGTGGAAGCAATGAACTTTGCTTGCTTGGCCGCTTGGAGCGCGTCCCCATGTCCATGTTTTAATGGCCGCAGTGAGCTCAAGCTGGCAACGATTATATAATGTCAATCGATGCGCCATAGCCCGTTTCAGCCGCTTTCAACCTTGAGCGCGAGCGCTGACATCTCGACGCCCCCCACGCCCCCTCCCCAAAGCGATGGCCAGCAGGCAGCCCCTAGCAGCAGCCCCGCAAGTTGGCAACACACAGCGCGTCCCAGCCCAGACAAGTCGTCGAGCTCTCTCGAGCGGTTTCGTTTAGCATTCTTGCTGCTACTGCGCCATAGCGGCCAGGCTAAAGCTGCGGCTGTGGCTGAGGCTGCAGGCAGAGCATGGAGTGGACTAAGGGGGTTCAACCACCTCAGCAGTGAGTGAGACAGCGAGACGGCTGGGGTGGGCTTTGGGCCCGGCCAGCAGAGTAATAACGTAGTGCGGCACTTCCTCGAGCATAAATTAAAATATTCCTAAGCTGTAAGCATTTCGAATATCATAGTTGCGATCGAGACAGAAACGCGTTCAATTTGCGTCAATTGATGGAACTCTCAACGCTCGACGCTCGACGCTCGACGCTCGCGTCGTCGCCACAATGCAAATTGCGAGCGCGCAAAAATAAAATAAAACAAATGAAATTCCATTTCATTTCATTTCATATTCCTGTTTGCCAAAAATACATCTAATCAGCGGACTTCAAAGAGTTCACAGTAATTAACAACAAAACAATCACAATAAATAAAATCGACAAAAACACGCTTCGCCTCGGCCACCTAGAGCAAGCAGCCAGAAGCCCGTGAATGAGACAATGCGTAGATTTCCGGATTACGAGCTTCATCTGAAGCCCCCGACAACGGCAACGCTCAACGCTCAACGCTCAGCGATCGCGATCGCGATCGCGATCTTCAACTTGATCGAGAACGTGCGCCCAAAAGGTGTCTTTGATCGCCACCTGCCGCTCTTCCTCCCGTCCCAAGCGCGGCCATCGCCCATCGTGTGATTGTGATTGTGATTGTGATGGTGCTGGGAGATGACTGAAAGAGCTCTGGGTTTTTTGCCATATTCTTTGAATGAGCTGCCGCCCCGTCCGTCGCCCATTGAGCTCTTGTTGTTGTGGTTGTAAACGCTCAGCAACCGCTCGCTCTCCCTCTCTCTCTCTCTCTCTCTCTAACTCTCTCCCCTCTCTCTCTCTCACTGTCTTTGACTCTGGCGCGTATCCCAAGTGTTTATGTTTTGATTCTGATCGTCGTCGGGTATTCAAGGTTACTCTTGTTTTCATGTCCATTGACCTATTTGGTTGCCACAAAATAGCTGCATGCAAATGAGCTGCGCATCGTCGGATCGATCGGGGATATTAGTTTCACACCAACGCCGATCTCAGCGCCCCGATAGCGCCCTCGTCGGGCCCCCAAGGCCGAGTCGCAAACATTTCGCAGGTCGTGTCTTTCTTTATCCTCCTGCCGTGTAAACAACGCTAAGCGCAACTAATTACAATATTTGTTAACTAATTAGCTGAAGTCATTTGTGTTATTTCTATTTTATTTTTAGGGAGCGTTCTTTTGGAAAAGTTCTCGTCCGCCATAGCGAGGCTTGACTGTTTGGCCGCCGAGATGAGAATCGATGTCTTTTGTGTAGCGTATTATGAATTTTTGATTGGCTTTTGAAAGCTTTTCGACAAGTTGTCCATTAAGCTGCCAGAATATTTGATCAGCCCAAACAGTCGCTGAAATGTCCTTGTTTTGTTCTGTCCTCTTTTGTTTCGCTTTACTGCTAAGCGTGTTATGTTCTTATGCCACATTACAACTATTGTTTGGCCACCAAATAATTGCTGCCTAAGCGCCAAAAACCCTTTCTGCCCCTCAGTCCCCGCCTCAGTCAGCCCGCTCAGTTATTTCCATTAGCCAAATCCGCTGAGCACAGCTGAAAACACTTCCGATTGAGGCTATTTGAGGGAGACATGTAACCAGACCCATCAATCAGAGCGACGATGGTTCATTGCCATTAGCTGAGCTGATTATGGCCAACATGTTGCCGAGGTGTGTGTTATGCCATTCACTGTGTTGACGACAAATGTGCAGCCAATAGTAAACACCTCTGGGCTCAACTTTGACTCCACAAGCCGGGCATCGGTTCCAAGAGTGACCACGTCGAACAGTCATCAGCAGATCGAATTGAACTTTGTCTAGCAGCTTGCGATATTTGCTCGGGGTGCAGTTGTTTATGCTAATGTCGATAACTTGTTGATTTATGCATCGTGATTCGTGTTCTCACTGCCTGCGTTATGCAAGCAATCGTAATTACGTTTCATTTACACTCGACGCTGGTCGTTTCTATATCTATTTCGGTTTCGATTTAATCAGATTTACTCGTCGAGTGTCATTTATTTATTGTTTTGTTTTGCTTTTCACCTTGGTTCTAATGCACTCGACAACTGTTCTACGCCTTAGTCGAGCTCGAATCGCGTAGAAATTTGTAGTAAGCCTCGTAGTATATTCTCGTAGTAATGTTGCTTTTCACTGTCCATCACCGATCCCTATTTACGTCTAACGACCTCAGCGCATCACTTGTTTTTATTTTCGATTCGCTCGCTTATCAGATTGCAAAATTATTCCAAATCTGTGTAGTAAATACCTGAGATAACAAACTAGACTGGAATCAGGTTCAAAGGGCGGCAAAAATGAATAATGTACATATTAATCACAGACAATTCCATTTTATACTATTTATTTTCTCTTGTAATGCAATTTTTGCAGCATCACTTAAGACATTTTATATTTTTTTAACATCTTTCTTAGTAATTAAAATATACTTGTTCACACTTTAAAAATTAAATAAATAGATTAATCAAATAATATAAAACTAACACTCAAAGCACAAATAATAATAAAAAAAAATGCTTAACTTTTATTATGCACAAATAATGGAATTTGAAGAAAATTAATCTATAAGTTGTTGCATAAGTTAAAAATCACCAAAAAATACCATTAAATAATCTTCTAAAGATTTATAATTAATAGTAACTTGAACAAAATGTTTCTACTAAGATTTTTTCGCAGTCATTTATAATCTATATGTATTTTCATGCAAATATACTTTATCAATCTATAAATTTTAAGTCTATGCATTAAAGTGTACATGTATAATAAGTTATGTTAATTGTTTATGCAGAAATATCAGCAGTAATAATAGCAGTTATAAGTACAAGTACAGTGATAACTCTCCTTACGGACACCTCGCTTAAACGGACACCGCTCTTGGGCGGACGCATTCTCCTAAACATTTGTTTTATTAGGACTGTAAAAACAATTTGTCTTAGTCGGCTTATTTGAACGACAATCAAACTATGACCTCTTTTGACCTGAATTGAATGCTTTATAAATATAGAGTTATTTCCAAATACAGAGAAAACGACGTTTTATAAACATGTCAATGCGTTTAATAATTAAGAACAAAACAACAAAGTATGAGATATACACGATAATTCCCACATATTGACGAGGAAAAGAAGACAGTGTCAGTTATGTTACTTAAAAGTTATTGAAATCATATTTAATTTGAATGAATTTAAACTCTGAAAACTCGTGAGTAAAGGTAAATTATATTAGAAGCTGTCTATAAGCAACAAATTCAGAAATATTCTTCGGCTTTAAATCATTTGCTTATAATAATAATGATCTTACAGGAATAACACATACACACACACACACACACATATTGAAGGCACGTGAGTGTGTGTGTGTGTGTGTGTGTGTGTGAGTCAAGTTTCTGCATTTCTGGCAAGAGCGCTAAGGTTCTGTTCTTGGCTAAACGCTGACCCGAGCTTCAGCACAATGAACGCTAGATGGCGTGCACAGCCGCTCGCGTTTGGCGATAGTTGAAGACGAAAGCAACGAAATGAAAGCGAAATTATAAAATTATAATGAAATATCACCTGATAATTTCAATGGTAATGTATAGCACTATATTTGTACTGCACTGAGAATGCACGCATAGAGATCGTGGATTACATGACAGTCGCTAATAGGCTTAAAATAAAAAACTTTCACCAAGCTTAAAATACAAAAAACCAGACCTAAGAGATATATGTATGTATGTATATAAATGTAAATAAAGCAAAGTACAGTAAAGTGAAGTGAGGTGAAGTGAAGTGAAGTGAAGTGATGTCTTAACAAATTTCGCTGCGTACGAAGGTCAACTGCATGAAAATAAGCCGCGAAACTTCTCCAAATAGCTGAGCCACGTTTCGAAATTGCGACAGATAAACAGCATAATTAATATACAATACGAATAACCCGTTTCAAGTGAAGTCGCAGTCGCAGTCGAAGTCGCCGACTAAGCTGCGTCGGAGGGGAAAAGAGGGGGGGGGGGGGAAGACCGTCGACAGCGGCGACAATTGTGCTTCGCACTCGCTTATTGTATAATTGTGCAAAAAGGGCGCGTCCATTGATCCGTTGCGCAAACCGCGAATCGCAAATCGCGAGACGCCTTCAAGTTTTCGCTCGCAGACAAAACTCACAAAAAAATCACATGCGTGTGTGCAGTAAAGTGGTCAAGGTCGCCGGACCGTGGCCGTTGCTGGCCCCCCCCGGCGTATACTTGATGGTAAGCGGCGCATACCGCGAATACACCGTTAGGCCAGACGCTTAACGCCTTCAATATCAAGCCAGTGTCGTCGGATATATACATATATAGTATATATATATTGAGGCAACGCTCGGCGTTTGTATCGCTCAATGGAGACTTGAAAGTTGCAGACAGTGAACAAAAGCGACACAACAAATGTATTGAGTTCATTTCGCATGCTTTTTCATACGATTTCGACATCAGCTCAGCGCCGAAAAGCGCTTCCCAGCCCCATTTAACGATCCCGGCTCCCTTCCACTCGCCACATTATGTAATCGGGCGTCCAGTCGCCAGTCTGCAGTCTGCAGTTTTTAATCTGAGCTCGTTGCTCTTCATTCGCTCCATTTAATGGCACGTGTGGCATCCACTCATGTGCTGAGCTCTGCTCACGTAATTGTCGGTTAACCCAACTAATTGAGAGTAAAAACTTGCAACAATTTAATTAAAAACTCCTCTTCTCTATATTTTTTTCTTCGGCTTTTTGAGTGTGTGTGTGTTGGGGGTCGGTTTTGGTTTTGCAGGGCAGACGAAAGCAGTTTACGAGCACATTACCCACAAAAAACCAAACAAAACAAAAAAAAAACACACACACAATAGAGAATAATGAAGTTTGCTTGAATTCATTTAAGCCACATTCTCAAAGACATTAGAACACTTTGTATATGGACAATTAAAACACAAGCACATGTCACATGCCACTTGCCACTTGCCACTTGCCGCAAATTGAATGCTCTAGTGCTTGTGCCGCAACTTTATTTGCAACACACAATATTCCAATTGAGACGAACTCAATATATTGCACTCTGAATTGGCAAATTTCCAATGTCGGAAATAGCATCTATCTATATATTTAATAATAAATATATACACAATAAATAAAATAAATAATTCTTTGCTTCCCACACATTTAAAGGGAATCACAGTTCAACTGTGAAGTTGTGGGTCGAAAAAGTTGCCGTCGAATTATTGAGAATATTTCCCACTTCTGCATTAAACATTAAAGTTCGTTAATCGGAGTGTCGCCAATATTTTTGTGAGCTATTTTTAGGCATTCGCGTTTCTAATTGTAGCTGTAAAATTGGCAGCAAAAATTATTTCTGTATAATTGGAAATATTTCTGCACTAAACGCTTAAGTTCTTGTATCAGAATGTCGCTAATGTTTCACTTTAAACGCTTAAATACATAATTCAGAATGTCGCTAATATCTATTTATATTTGGGAAATTTCGCTTCTATCTGCAGCTGTAAAATTATTGAAAATGCTTCTGCTTTAAACGCTTAAAAACATAATTCAGGATGGCGCTGATATCTATTTATACTTGGGAATTTTCGCTTCTATCTGCAGCTCTGAAATTATTGAAAATACTTCTGCACTAAACGCTTAAGTTCTTGAATCAGGATGTCGCTAATGTTTAACTTTAAACGCTTAAATACATAATTCAGGATGCCGCTAATATCTATTTATATTTGGGAAATTGCGCTTCTATCTGCAGCTGTAAAATTATTGAAAATACTTCTGCTTTAAACGCTTAACAACATAATTCATGATGCCTCTAATATTTATTTATACTTGGGAATTTTCGCTTTTATCTGCAGCTCTGAAATTATTGAAAATGCTTCTGCTTTAAACGCTTAAATACATAATTCAGATTGTCGCTAATATCCATTTATACTTGGGAATTTTCGCTTTTATCTTCAGCTCTGAAATTATTGAAAATACTTCTGCTTTAAACGCTTAAAGTCGTGAATCAGGATGTCGCTAATGTCGATTTATACTTTGCTGAGCCACTTATAGAAATTCGCACTGGTAGCTGTAAAATTGTCGGCACTTGTCGATATCTAAATTTGGAATTATGCTTAAATAATCGTCATAGGCCTCAATTAGCTATGTGCTGTGTGGGCGGCGAGGAGGCGTAAAAGCAATTCCTTGTTCCCTGTTCCCAGTTTCCTGTTCCCTGTTCCCTGCTCCCTGTGCCCTGCTTCCTACTTCCTACTCCCTTCTCTCTGTTGCTCGCTGGCCGGGCATCATTAGTGCTGCCTCCTGCTGGCAGTCGACGGCAGACCGCAACACCTAAAAGCACCTGGGCCAATGTTGAGCGACAGCCATAAGCCGCCTCCTCTTCCTGTTGCTCGAAGGCTGGTGGATGGCGACTGCGCTGCTGAGCTAACGACAATTCAGCCCACGTGCATAGCGGCAATAAATACTTAATAAATAAATAAGCGAGTGCAGTTGATGATGTAATGGGTACAATGGGCAAGTGGCAAGTGGCAAGTGGCAAGTGGGAGGTGGGAGGTGGAAAGTGGATAATGTGCAGAGTAGTTGTGGGGTCGGAATGTCCATTCAGTGGGCAGCTCGCCTAAGTGGATCGTTATGCGTGCTTATTTGAATTTGAAGTGCTCGGGAATGGAGTCATTTGCAGTCAGGAAATTGCTGGCATGATGCCTGGCGTTCCATCGTGCCATCGAGCAGCCTTAGGCGATCTGCGCAACGGCCAAAGTCACTTAGTAGCAGGCAACCCCCAAGTGCTGTCTGTCCATGGCTTTAGCCGTGATCTGATTACAATTCCGAGAAGGTTCCATGAGTGTGCAGCTGGGTGCTATGGCACAACGACGACAACGAAGGCAACGAAGGCAAACATAGGCGATGGCTCCCTCGTCACCAATTGCATACGTGTTCAACGCTGGGAGCTTGACTTGTTTGCTGGCTCCTTTTTGTATTTGTTTGCATGCGATGCTTGTATTCATTACGTGTAATAACTGTGGTAATTGTCACGTAGACCCGGCCAGCAAAGCGACAACAACAACACTAAGGACACTCGCCGCTCACTGACGTCAGCCGCAGTCGCAGCCGCCGCTCACAACGAAACGGAAACGAAGACGAGACACGACGACAACGAGACTGAGATGCCTCCAAATAGGCCATTGCAATTGTGACAAATCGAGGCACAAATGTGCTAATGGGAAATGCCACGAGTCTGCAGCAGCTGCTCGTTATGTCCCCCCCCCATCTCGCATTACAACGATGGAATATTAAGTGCATTGAGCACCGAGGCTGCTCACAAAGCAGCCACATCTTGTGCCATTAATAAACAATCAACTCGCACTCCAATGGCTACTGGTAAATGCCAGCAGTAGTTTCAAGTGTTTGCAATTAAGCCCATCATCTCAGCGCATATTCACATTTCTTTATTTCTTCGCGGCTTTTGACTGTCGGTCTCCACAAAGCAATTGGCAAGTGCAACACCTCACCCCTATTTTCTTGGGTAGAGCAGAGGGACGTGTACTTGTGGCACATTCATCAGCTTGCCACGCCTCTGCTTGGTCTGTAGCTGAGGCATTGCATGCACTTTATTTGTTGTGGTCAAGCAGTAATTGATTTCTTTTGACCACACGCACACTCACACATGCGTATGTGTGGCGCACATTCATTCTTCACATACTCATTCCAGTCCATTGCTGTAATTAACGAGCTGGTGGCTTGTAGTAGTTGCCAAGCATGCCTTTTGTCCGTGCTCTATGGCCGCCATTAACGGCGCCAAAAGCTGAAGCGCTGCTTGCGTCTGACAGCTTAATGGTAATCTGTCCAGCCGCATAGCAACCAACAACCAGCAACCAGCCACCAGCAGCAAGCAGCTTGTTCCTTCATTTACGAGCGAACACCGCAAATTTCAACAGAATTAATGCGCCTCTCATTAGCTTGAAGCGGGTAAGCAATTCGCAGAATTTGCATCCCGACGCGAATGCCTTGCCAACTCACACGCTGTCTGAGAAGTCAATCAATTAGCGGCGGCGCCCAAAAGTATGCAATCCTTTTCACGCGCGCATTCAGCACATTGAAATGGACGGGCAATTAAAGCATATTAAATGTAGCTCGTAAGCAAACACGCCTCATGCACAGTACAGTTGAGTGAATCTCATTTAAATGATATATGGCACGCCGTTGTGGTACGTGGAATAGATATGGCTAAGAATGAGAATTTGCTGCGCAACGCGAATGCTGTGTGAAAATCAATCAATTAGGACGACGGCCTAAAAGTATGCAATCATTTTCGCACGCGCATTCAGCACAAATAACGGGGCAGGCAATTAGAGCATTTTAAATGTACTTCGTAATTTAATGCTTCATACGCCATACAATTTATAGATGTTCATTCGGTAAATGTCATTGCAATGATAGATGCTAAGCAGCTGAGGTATATTTAATAGATATACTGCGGGATGAAATGGAGATGAAATCAAGTATTTTGCATAACTTCCCCATTGCTAAGCGCGACAATGTCTGAGGTTGTAAATATGTAAGTGTGTGTGTGTAAATATTAGACGAGTGTGTGCGTTGGAATTCAATTTTATATTCGTTTTTTTTTTTATTTACATAAAACATTTATTGCTATTTTACATATGAATTGCATAATTTACATTTCGTAAGTTCGTTGAAGTGTACAGAAGTGAAAAATATTGAAACTTCCGACAGTGCACACATGCAAATGTGTGTGTGTGTGTGTGTGAGCGTGTTGTTGTAACGTTTATTAGTACAATTTGCGAGTAGGCTCATACATACATACATACATAGCACACACACACGATATATGCATGAGCTGTGATTATTTCTTATATGCGAATTCAACTACAGTTATTTCGATTTCTTTTCTCTCGCTCAAGAGCGCAATTCGTTCAATTGGCGAGGGCGGCATCAAAAGATCGCGGTCGTTTATATAGAGTTGTTGCTTTTAAAATCGAACAGAAAACCATAGGAATAATCGTATATATATACATACATATGTTTATGTATATATACTTAGTTCTCTGCAAATATGCAAATACGTTTCTAATATAGACAGCTAGACGTACGGACGGTACTAAAAAACACGCCTTTCTTTTATTTTCTCATTCTTTTTTTGCCTTGAATTTAACGGTATAAGCTCAGAAGTATGTTTCGAAAAAAACAAAAAACAAAATCAGAAATCCTAGTAAATTATATGGAAAGTAGTTGTAAAAGTTTTGTTACATTCCAGCAAATACTATAGTTTATTAAAGTTGGTTTTGTAGAGGTTTTAGAGTTATTTCGGCCTTTGGCTTTCTTAACTTACTTTAAAATACATTTAAACATGTAATACTTGATTTGAGAAACACTTTTTATACGTTTGTCGTGACTTGTGGTTTGTTTAGGTGTTGTACTAGAAGGTGAAACAGATTCCATTACGCAGTATTTTCAATTCTCGAAATGCATTTGGATATTTCGTGTATACAGCTTGATTTATGCCATTAATTTTCATTTAAGGTAAAAAAATGATTATTAGTTGAGTTTTTCTGATGCTACGCTTGATTGTTTGCACATTTACATACAATTTGTGTGTGTGTGTGTGTAGGTAAAAAACATTACATTTATTTTTTGTTTGCTTAGTTGCCTTTGTAATGGTAATTATAATTGTATTTGTATTTGTATTTGTTGTAGTATTTGTATTGATGCTCATATTTGTGTATATTGTAAACATTGAAACGCTGCCTGTCGAGGACAAGTCTAACAATTCACATCGACTTTAACAATCAGAATTCGATTTACAATTAGTTATTACAAAGTAGTTATTAATTAGTAACAGTTCAAAAGAGATTGAGTATTCATATTTTGTTTTATTTTTGTTTTTTTTTTTTTTTTTTTTTTTTGGTATTCGTAGTGCTACTTAAGCCGTGTCTAGAAACCCAAACAAATAGTGAGTAGATGACTAGATGACTAGATGAGTAGTTGATGAGTAGATGACTATTGGATGAGTATATTCATAGCAAACACACAACTTACTTCGAGTAGAATCGTTGACAACCACAGTTACAGTTTCTTGCACATCACATTCTTGTATCTTCCTCGTCCCCGCCGTCTTCCAACTTACAGTGACTCTGTCTCCATTTGTCCAATCGCTCGCTCCGCTTTGCCCCTGTTCCTCTCTCTGTCTCTGTCTCTGTCGCGTTCCTGCATCCGGGTCAGTGTGTGAGCCTTGGGATGCTGTCGCCGGCTGGCTCAGAGACGCGGACTCTCGAGGATCGTGTGGCTGGACATGACGGAGTTGGCCAGCGCAATCGAGTTGCCCGCCACCGAGAGATTCGTCTCGTTCTTGGACCGGCGGCGGCAGAAGCGAAAGCGGCCCCCATCGCACAATCGCAGCCCCTTGAACGTGTCCACGAAGGCGCGTCGGAAGCTGGCGTTCATGAAGCAGTAGGTGATCGGATTGCAGCAGCTGGAGGAGTAGGCCAACAGCTGCAGGAAACTTATGGCCGTGTAGTCCACATATTCATACACCACGGGTCCAATCAGCATCGTCATCGTGTTGATCACATACAGCGGCGTCCAGCAGATGAAGAACTCCAGCACGAGCACAAACAGCATCTTCACCACTCGCTTCTTGCTCTCCAGACTCTTGCTCTCGTTCGACCTGCGTGGCACAATGCTGCGTGATAGAGGGTGAGAGGGAGAGAGAGAGAGTGCGTGATACAAAATTATCGCATGCGAGTTTAGCAGTCGCCTCACCTGCGAAGCGTCGCCTCAGTGATGCGTAAACTGGGCGTGGACAGCGACTTGCGTCGCTCTCCCTCATTCGCCGCACTCATGTAGTACTGCTGTTGTTGTTGTTGCTGCTGCTGTGAATGTTGCTGCTGGTGGCGCATTCGCTGCATTCGCCCACAGCAATCGCCTGAACCCATCAACTGCTGCTGCTGCTGCTGCTGGTGGCGCAGCGATTTGACTGACGCGCTGCGCATGCAATAAAGATGCCGACGTCCATCGCAGGAGCCGAACAAGCGCCGCTTGCTGCCGCCATGTGAGTAGCCATCAGCTGGGGAAGAAGTGGAGAGAAGGAGAGAGACAGTGAGTGGAGTTAGGAAGTCTTAAAGTTTCTTCATAAACAGAATTTGACTGCGAGCGTCGTTGAGACTTCTATAAACACAGTTGTCTGTCTTGAAGCCAGCAAAAATCTAAAGTGAAATTGATTCCACAGTCGCTAGTCAATTTAAGTGCAATTTCCGGGCTTTACAATGAGTGGCAGATTAATTACAGTCAAGCGTATTTTCTCAGAACATTTGACCACATTTGGGAAGGAAATAATGAAATTACAATTAGAATACATTATGAAATTGTGTTAGTTTTAAACGATGTGCCTGCCACAAGTAATTCGATAGCACTACGCGCTCTAAATTAGAGCTTTGTAATCACATCTCTTTAAACTTCAAATGCGCATTGGAAATGACAGTCTGATTGCCTGGATACCAAACAAATGTGTGTATAGCGCAAAGCCATTATACAAAGGCTAATTGTGGCAGTGGCAGCCACAGCCACAGCCGCATTAGAAAACACGAGATTGTAATATTGATTATGGCCGGGAAAGGAGTGAGTGGAATTACGCAATAATGAATATGAATCGGTAGCTGAAGCCGCGTTGCAAAGCTCGCATGCTCTGCTAATGTAACAACATTCAAAACGCGTATCATTTTTGTATTTCACTTGCGTGCGCTGCCAACAGATTGCCAACCATGAACGGGAGAAGGGAGATGATGTGATGCGAGGTGACATTCGACACGTAATTGGCTTAAAGCCGAGTGAGAACACAGCATGCCCGGCGATAGACAGCTGGCGTGTAACGCGTAATGAGCCGCGTAGTCGTAACTGAATGGTTAGAAGCCAGTTGAGCGGCAGCCGTGGGCGCAGTTACAACTTGCACGTTGCGTTGTTGTCGACAATGTGGTTGCTGCTCTGTCTCCTGTTGCTGCTGCTGCTGCTGCTGCTGCTGCTGGTGGCAGTGACTTGTGGCAGCAGCCACTGGCGCCGTCGTGGGGTGGCTGGACCCAATGGGCTCCCATTGGTGGGCAACATGCTGCACTTTGCTCTGGGGCTGCGCTCCTACGGCGATGTCTACGCCCGACTCTACAAGTGAGTGCACTTCCGCTTTCCCTATTCCTTCCCCATCTGTAGATCCGTCAAGTCAGGCTCCAGTTTGCCAAAATCGCAACAGGCAGCAGTCATCAGCAGATGAACGAGTCGATCAAGCAAAGGCAGTTTATCTGTCTATGCATCTGACTGCACACGTCGCTCTCAAGAGCTTTGAAAGCTGAAGACATCAGTCAAAATTCTATAGGTTGCTCTCCATATCATTACCTGATTTCTGCTCCCGCCATGCGATAATTATCATAATAATAGACACATTCTATACACACTGTTAGATATTGCGTCCTTCCAGCATTTCTCTCTTTTTTTCTTTGTTTCTTCTGCTTCTCTGATTGTATACTTTTCAAATGAATGAATTCTGCACTTGACTTGCTTACAAGATTTTATTTTGCAATTTTAATAGCACCCCACGTTTCTATAATAATCTTAAATATTATATCATTCCATTGTTTCTTAATTTCTGCATCTTTCGCATTTTGTGTTATCGGGTTTTTCTAAACAGTTCACAAATTCCCTTTTTATGTATTTCACCACATTCCTACTTCGCTTTAACTTAGAACAAAGAATTTATCTACATTAGCCTACATGATTTTATATTGGAATTTTCATATTTCATATTTTCATATCTTTTCTCGATTCCATAAGAATATTTGCAAAGTCTTTGCATCATTTTCTAATTTTTTCATCTGTCCGTAAGAATATTTGCATAGTTCTTCTGTCAGTTCTTAATTTAATCGCCTCTCTAAAAAATTAATTCTTTTTTTACCATATTCCTATTTTCTAATCTCATCGTACCTCATTCTGTTCTGTTCTCTTCGTCACTAGCATGCATGAGTTTATTGTCATCTCCCGATTTCATAACAACAATAATAGTATTAATTCTGTTAAATATTAAATCTTTTCCTCATTGCTCAACCGCTCTAATTATTTGAGTTTCACTGATCCCCCAATTTAATTATTCATTTATGTATTTATTTTCACCATATCCCCCCGATTTCTCTGTCAGTTTCCCTGCGATTGAATCGTGAATCTCTCCCCTTTTTCTCGTCGACACAGTTCGCACCCAACGCTGCGCTACGTGGCCATTTATCGACTGTTTAACGAGCCTGCCCTGCTGCTGAGGGATCAGGCGCTGGTCCGTGAGCTGCTCGTCGGCGGTCACTTTGCGAATTGTGCGGAGAATGCCGTGAATGTGGCCGTCGAGCATGATGTGCTGGCTGCACAAAATCCGTTTATTGCCTGCGGCGAGCACTGGCGGAAGCAACGCGGCGAGCTGATGCCACTCTTTACACCGTTGCGGTTGCGTCAGACACTGCCGCACATCGTCGCCGCCTGCGAGCTGCTGCAAAAGTTTGTTGCACAACGCCAGCCCAGCGAGTTGGCCTGTTGCGAGGCCAAAGAGTTGGCCACACGCTACACGCTACAGGTGGTGGCCTCTGCGGTGTTCGGCCTGAATGCCCAGTGTCTCGAGCCGGGACCAGAGAAGAGCGCCAGTGCCAGTGAATGGCTGCAGCTGCTGGGCCCTTTGTTCCAGGGCAGCTCGTGGAGTCTGGCTGAAACCGTTGCGCTGCTGCATTCCCCACGGCTCGTGCAGCTGTTGGGCTATCGGTGGGTTCTCCTTTTGCATATTTAGGTAACTTATGTGGGGTCTGTGCGTTTGATTTGGTCTGCATATTTGATTTGGTAATTTGCTGCATCAAATCGGGTTTTGCTTAAGCAAATTATGCGCCTTGTGGGCTTGCTTTCAACTTTAATTGACAGCCCGCAGCGTTAGTCATTTGCCAATGCCCAGCAAATAATTCGCATTTCATCTCCAACCCAGTTATGTGCCACTCAACATTCAGCGCTGGCTGCGCCGTCAAGTGGCCGGCAGAAGCAAGGCCGGCAACACGTTATTAAGCTGGCTGCGGGAGAAGTCGGACGACGATGTCGCAGGACATGCGACCACGCTGCTCCTGGAGGGCTACGAGACGTCCGCGATGCTTTTGGCTTTCACGCTCTACGAGCTGGCAGCGAATCCCAATGTGCAGTCTCGTCTGCACAGCGAACTCACTGCGGTAGCCGCCCAAAATGATGGACAACTGCTGCGAGCGGATTCGCTGGATTCATTGCATTATGCCGAGGCCACGCTCTACGAGACGCTGCGTCTGCATCCGGCGATGCCGGCGCTGCTCAAACGCTGCACCGAATCCTTTGTGCTGCCACCGCAGGATCAGCAAACGGCTGTCGGAGTCCGTGTGCCCAAGGATATGGTGCTGATTGTGCCTGTGCAAGCCATACATCTGTAAGCGCGCATTGA
Organism: Drosophila siamana; assembly: GCA_035047445.1. Lineage (NCBI taxonomy): Eukaryota > Metazoa > Arthropoda > Insecta > Diptera > Drosophilidae > Drosophila > Drosophila siamana. The sequence goes on from JAWNPP010000068.1 coordinate 3,269,359, forward strand.
TTGAATGCATGTTGAATGAATGGCGGCGGCAGCTAGTTAATTACTTTTTCCCTCTCGGCCCTACAGTGATCCCTCGCTTCACGAGCAGCCGCTGCAATTTCGACCCGACCGCTTCATGCCACAGTCGCAGCTCGGCTGTCGTTTCCTGGGCTTTGGCGCCGGCCCCCGCATGTGCCCTGGCATGCGATTTGGACTGGCTCAGACCAAGGCGGCGCTGGTCACTCTGCTACGTGACTACCGTGTGCAATTGGCGGATGATTGCCCGCCTCTGGAGAAGTCGAAAGTCACCTTCCTAACGGCCAGCAAGTCGGGAATTTGGCTGCGTTTTGAACGCCGCCAATCGAACTAGTTGTTAGTGTACTTCAATACACACCACCCATAGGGTAGAAGGGTATTTTAACTCTGTGAGCCTCGCATTTTGGTTGCAGTGAGGGAATCACGGTCAATATGCGAAATATACTAAATATACCAAAAAATACCAAATATACTTTTCGGTATATTTTAATATATTCGAGCTGGGTGGGTAGCGGGAATCTCACAGTGTCCCGAATATGCCCAAGCATGCGATTTGGACTGGCTCAGACCAAGGCGACGCTGCTCACTCTACTACGTGACTACCGTGTGCAATTGGCGGATGATTGCCCGCCTCTGGAGAAGTCGAAAGTCACCTTCCTAACGGCCAGCAAGTCGGGAATTTGGCTGCGTTTTGAATGCCGCCAATCGAACTAGTTGTTAGTGTACTTCAATACACGCCACCCATAGGGTAGAAGGGCATTAAAACTTTATGAATGTCTCGAATTTTGGTTGCAGTGATGGAATCACGGTCAATATGCGAAATATACTAAATATACCAAAAAAATACCAAATATATTTTTTGGCATATTTTAGTTAATTCGAGCTGGGTTACTTCAATTAACCCACAATAATATACAAGCATATAAATATATCTAAATATACCTTAGATTGGGTCTTTATGTACCTATTTGGAATAATTTCCTATATTCTTAAATATCGTAATATTTTTGTGTATATTATTTTTATGGCTGTCTCGTTAAGTCATCAGTAAAGTCACGTCCTTTTTATATTCATTTTAAACAAATCCATTAAGATTGAATTTCAATTTAAAATTTGTAACTATACAAATAATATAGTTGGTAACGAAATTCACTAATTATGATATAAATTAAAATTATTAAACAATTTTATGTAATACTTCTTTAATAAAGTTAACAAAAATCTTGACATTTAAAGGCTGAAGATCGCGTCTTAAATTTAATAAAAGAAATATACTAAAATTTTGCGTTGTAAAGCAATTTTTGTATGTGTTCCAAGGATTTCATCAACACTATTTTGAATGAAAATAGTAGAGATGGAGCTTTTCATTCTCGTATAGTATTTAGAGACCCATGGAATGCGAACGTGACGCCGAATGCTAGGAATGCTATTAGACTTCATTTCTAAGCCATAGTGGAATAATACTTATTTTATTTTCATTTGAAATTTGTAGCGTGACATAGCGAGCGTGACAAGATTTGCATTTTAATTGTAAAAAAAAAAAATAATGAAAATGAAAACAATTTGAAAATATTTTTTATAGTAAATACAAATCCAGTGAAAAAGGTTGACGTGGATTATTTGTATCACTTAAAATTGTATTTGTATTTTTTCGGAACCCATTAAAATAAAAAAATATAATTTTATGTTTATCTTTCCTTACCCTGAAACTCCAATATATAAATGAATGTCACTATATATGCAATAGACACTTTTTAATTCTCCAAATGTTTCCAATTTACCAGTAAGGACTTTAATGCCTTGGAAATGTGAACTTTCCGCTTGCCAAAATTTGCTTAAATCGTTTACCCTTCCAGCAAGCCAAGTACGTTGACAAACATGTACACTGGCCTATTTACTTCGACAATTAGAGGAAACACACACGGGTCGAGCTGAGTCTTTAGTCCTTCTCATTTTGAATATTTAATCGCCTTTAACGAGTTTTTGTTTTAAGTGCCTCAACAGATTCGTGGAAAACGTTTTGCAATCGCTTTAGCAAGGCAGATTGAAATGCGAATTGTCGCATTTATGTTGGTAAAATTAGAAGAGCGAATTAGGTGGAGTTAGGACGTCAGAATGATGGGCAGAGTAACGAGTTGAGCTCTGCTTGTGCAGCCAAACACGACGCGAGATTTGCGAGTGTAAATCGTGGAGGTCGGGCACGCAAAGTGCTGCTTAAAGTGGCTAACCTACTTAAAAATGGGAGCAGACGCGTTAGGCGCAAATAATATGGGTATAAGGCACTAATTATATGGAACTTGCCTATGCAAATTGTCAGCTGAAGAGAGTGAGAGGGAGACTGAGAGTGAAAGTGAGAGTGTAATAAAACATTTTTAGCCATTTCCCATTTCACACACTTCCCGCTGCGGCAGCGACGACGGCCTAGGATGAGTGACAGTTCCTTTGGCTGGCAAATTTATGGCACAAAAATGTTAAGTGACGGCCCTAAATTGCATACATGCGAGAGAGAATTGTAGGCTTGTGGAGTATTTAATAAAATTTATTGTCACATGATGGTCGCATGGTCTTCGTGGCGACAATGTGTCCGCAATTCGCAGTGCTGTCAATGGGAACGGGAGGGGGGAGAAGGGAAGAGGGGGGGGGGGGATATATGTACATATGCAAAGTGAAGGGGCTGCTCACTAATTTGGGCGTTCTCCTTGTTGGGGCCGATAAACGAGATAACGGCTTTTAACGAGCGTTTAAATGCTCGACCCCTGCATAATTTACGGTATTTAATTTGACCCTTTTGCTTTGAATGGCATTGCGAATCGTGGATAGGGGCATTAAGCATACACTCGCTGCCCTGCCCCAAGTGTGGCGACTCTAAATGGCAAGTGGTTGTCGATGTGGCTGTGGCTGTCGAGGTAACTGTATCGTCAGCACACACAGTCGAACAAAAAAACACGACAACAATTCAGCTAGAACAGCACAAAAACCCTCAAATATAAATTCACTCTCACTCTCTCTCTCTCTCTCTCACTCTCTTTTTCTGCCCGTGTGTGTCCTTCGAGGCTGCCGTCTGTGATAATTCATTATCTGTGCGCTGGGTGTGTGCCGGGTCTCTCAAAATGTTTATGCTAATATGCAATTTCAGTTTGCTTGTTTAAGGCGTTCTCATGTAAATGACTCTCGGCAGGACATAGAAAAGGTTATGCTCTTTAAAACGCAACGAGCGTGCGGCTTGCTGCGGGGGGGATCAATGCATAATTTGCATAAATAAAACTCAGTTAAGCATATCAACAAAACCGATTAATCGACAATCGCAATCACGCTGGGCTTAAAGTGCTGCACGAAATTGCAAAATTGTACTTGACGGCATCGAATCGAATCGAACCAAAGCGAATCGAATGCAAATGAAAGCCCATTAAAGTGGATAAAGTGTGTGTGGCAGAGTGAAGTTATCACAGCTTAAAATCAAATTGAATCGCAGCATCACAGCGGCTGTCCAATGTGGCGTATGAGTAATGTGGCTGCGACCACCAGCAGCCAACAGTAGCCGCAGTTGAGCAAACACCACCAATCCACTAACTGGCCGGGGCGGTGGCGGGAGTCGCACTTCAATTTCATTTCGCCCAAACGCACACACGTTCGCAACTGAGGCTGTCATGCGATTTTCAACAGTCTGCTCCTGTGGGACATATATGTATTTACATATTTGTAGTGAGCACCAACTGCGCTCGCACTCGATGGCAATAAAATTCAGACGAGCTACTCGAATTACAGCTCGGAATGCGACAACTTACCATAATAGTATTGCGGTGCCCCAAATTGTTGCTGCTGCTGTTGCTGCTGCTGCTGTTCGAGCAACACGTCCAGCTGAGCGCTGCTGTCGATGGCCATGGCGTCGACGCCTTGACGCAGCTGCATGCGATGCAGTTGATTCGAGTTGCCGTACGATCGACGCGGCGCGTTGCTGCAGCTGTTGTTGTTGCTGCTGCTGCTGGTGGTCAAGCCGACGTCGGGGCCGCTGCTGCCAAAGTTCATGGCGCGCTCGTTGCGCATGCTCACATACAGCGTGCGCGTGATGAACAGATAGGCGAAGCTCAGCGCCAGCAGCGGCAGCACTAGCAGCGCCAGGTCGAGGAAGATGTTGTAGGACAACTCGTAGCCCACTGAGCCGGCTGGCCACTGCTCGCGACACTTGCGTAGTCCTGTGGATGAGAGGCGGATGTTATCACAAAACTCTTGACAAACCGAGAACTCACCTTGGCGACTCGTCGGCATCAGTTGGCTGAAGATCGCAATGGGCGTCATGCAGAGCAGGCTGCCCAGCCAGATGAAGGCGATGATTTTGTTGGCGTGGTTGATTGTCTGCCAGGTGCGCGATCTCAGCGGATGGCAGATGGCGTAGTAGCGTTCGCACGAGATGGCCACCAGCGTCCAGGATGAGACGGCAACAGATGCAGCTGCAAGATATGAATGTGCATGCAAATGTTACGCATACGCCGTGTGATTTGCGCGCTATCACAATGCCATTTGATGTGGGCACAATTTGCGCTTCTCCGTCCACTGGGGCATACAACTCCCACTTAGGCAGAAGCGAAACTAATTTCACCCACGCACAGGTTGCATTTCAAGCAAGCCTAAGGGTCGGTCGCATGCTCGCTCGCTCGCTTGGTTGGTTGACTGGTCTGGTCTGGTCTGGTTCATGGGGCGCATCATTAAAATGTTAATTTATGCCGCCGCCGCTGCCGCTGCCGCCGCCGCTGAGTTCACCTTCATTACTGAATACCCTGTGTGCCTGCCTGCAGCATTTGCCAGTCAGGGGGCAGGCAGAGCCCAGTGCTACTTCGGGGCTCATTAGAAAAAGCTGCTTACAGCTCGGTGTTTGGTGTTTGGTGTTTGGTTTGTTGCGAGCTCATAAATAGCTGTGCAAACCCGCAATTTCAATGCGAATAAATGCCATGCAAAGAGAGCAATAAATGTCAAAGAAAACTCTCTATTGAAGAGTGTTGTTGCTTGCCCTCAAATGATCACCAAAACATGATTGAATTGAAAGAGGTATTTACACCTTTTACAATTATTTGAATTAGAGCTTCAACTGTTCGCAACACAAACAATTTGGTTGGCTGGTTAAATCATGTATTTACTTAGAAAAGAGTTGGTATTTCGTAGCCGAGCAGACCCGTCTGAAGGCCCGTTTCACTTGATTTCAGTTTAATTTTGTTTGGGTTTCGGTTTCGGTTGCGGACTCACTTTTAGATTCGTTTTGTCGGCCGGTGGGCATAACAAATGTGGCCCCATTTGGGGCAGGACAACGATAATGATAATGATGCCTTGGCCAACACTAGCCGACTAGTCGACACTGCGAACTTCATTCAAACGCAATCTCCTCCGGATCTTGGTGGCCGGGGACGATGATGATGGTCATGCATGGCCGAATAAGCATGCACAATTAATCAAGGCAGCAATCGTTTGCCCAATGCTACTTGCCAAATGCGAGCGGCGCGTTGCGTTCTCAATTTCGACTTCCTTTGGCCGATGCCAAACAGTCAAACAGTTGAACAGTTGAACAGTCAAATAGTCAAACAGCTAAATAGTCTGAGTTTGCTGATGAGCTCAAAGCAGCAGAGACACAGGTAAGAAGGTGAGCGGTGGCAGGTGGGGGGGAAGTAGGCTTTACTATTGACTTTGCGTGGAAGGTACACACAAAAAAAAAAGAAAAAACAAAATTTTAGCTCGCTTCGCGCTGTGTTGAATGCCGTTTCCTATACGGGCCAAAGTCCAATTCTCTCTTTGCATCTCTTTGCTCTGCTCTCCTCTGGCTTGCAGACAGTAAGCAAACACACACACGCACACACACACACTGCTACATGCTGAGAGAGATACATGTGTGCGTATGTGTACAATGGGAGTGAAAGGGGTTTGTGGTTAGTCACAAGGGATTCTGTGGAAGGCTCAACTCGCTGCTGGTTGTTTAGCTTTAGTGCAAATGTTCGACTCTCTCTCTGCTTGCTGCAGGTGAAGTTTGCGGGGAGAGGAGGGGAGAGGGGTGCGACAGGGCAGAGCAGTCGGGTGTTAGGGTGGTAGGTAACCCCTTTTTGGCTTGTGGGCGAAATTGTTAAACAAGCCAAGCTCATTAACAAAATTAAATTTAGCTCTCGGCCGGTCGCATTGCCGTTGCCACATTGCCGCCTTTGACCATGGTTCAATGAGTCCGTCCGCAAATAAAAATGCAAATTTTATGAAAATGCTAAATATACTCAGAGCCGGAGATAGAGATGGACGTGGAGATGGAGACAGCGATGGAGACGGCGATGGAGTCGCTGGAGTTGGAGTCGCACTTCTTATGTAAGAAAATTGGGACTGCGACATCGCCTTTTTGCGCCGTTTCCAAAGGTGCCCCAGAATACATAATAATAACACGAAAAATATATAAAGGCAAAATAGAAAGCGTCCCAAATGGCAAATGAGTTCTTAGTCCTGAGTCTCGGGTCGGGTTCAGCTAGCGAAGAAAACAGAAAAACAAACGTCTCAGCTAACTTCTAAAAGCAAATTAAATTCAAGTAATTGTTTTTTTTTCTGTATATACTCGCGATTTAAGAAATTTAAACATTTTGCTGCCCCCTTTTCTAATGATCCCTGGCAAAGGATGAGCACAAAGGTGCGCCATTAAAAAGGTCCGCTACTAATTGATTATTCATCCATAGAAAGCACATTGAATAACCCAATAAATCATCAATTTCTGGCTACTTGTATTTCAAATAAATCGAAAGTCTCAATTCTTAGTGCAAAGTCAAAACTCTAAGCCGATTCCCCATCATTATTTATTTTTCGCAGCTTACGCAAATATTCATACTCATCCTTCAACTGGTTTTTAGCATTTCCTTTCATACCTGAGCCGCATCGAATATGATTTCTTGGAAGAGAGAAAAAGGAAACTGGCTTTTCACTAAACTCAAGTATTTCTTAAATTTCTCCATTGCGATAGGGTGTAGAAGATTCGAGCATTGGCATCTGAGTTATTATTTTCTTTATTGCCAGTCTTGATAAACATACAAATTGATTATAGGCTTAAAACTCAACCCTTTGTTGGTTTTAGGGATGCCAAAAAGAGAAAATATGCCTCAATTGGGTCTTTAAACATATTTTTAGCTGCTTGCTACATTGAGGCTTAAGAGCTCAGGTTGTTTTAGGCCAACTGGTTGACATTGACCCATTAGGTGGATGTGTGACTATAAACTTGGATTTACGATGTCCATGTCTCCTACTCGTTAACCTCTCTTGCAAACACAAAATGTACACAGTTTTTTTTGCGTTTTCTTTTTTGAATATTCTTCCATTCCTGCATTTTATACCCGCTACCCATAGGGTAGCAGGGTATATAACTGTGTGACTCCAGGATGTGTATGGAAGTATCTCCGATAAAGTATATATATTCTTGTTCAGGGTCACACGCACAATCGATATATGTCCTAGATCTAAGAGACTGTTAGAGCTAGAGATTGCGAACTTGGAATCAATACTGATCTTGGTGTATGTCCTAAGCATTCCAAGTTTATTTAAGATTTTTGCCACGCCCCTTTCAGCCCCCTAAAATCGAAAATAAAACGATTTAGAAGCGGAATTTGGAAGAGAGTCTCTAATTTTGGTATATAATACGACAATTACAGTCTTGACCGTGCTTGGTATATTTTATACTTTATTCGATATTTAGGATGTCATGGAATATAAATATACTAAATACACCCGAAATACCAAAAATACTTTTTGGTATATTTTAGTATATTCGGGCTGGGCAGCGGGTATCTCATAGTCGAACACACTCGACTGTAGCTTTCTGACTAGTTGTTGTTGTTGTTGTGTTTAAGGCAGGGAATTGGAATTGTGCCCTCACATTGAATTGTAAATTGCACAAATGGAGCTGCGTGAGGCCAAAGCTTGCGGCAAATAATGCTAATGCAGCCTCCTCATTTCAGTTGCCATTTCAGCTTCTGATTCTGCTGCTGCTGCTGCTGCTGCCTCTGCTGCTGCTTGGGATTCGGTTTCAGTTTGCTGATTGCATTTGCTGCCCACACACAGTCCGCAAGCCAGGATCTGTTATAGTCGCATAGTTGTTGCAATTTTCCTGTTTTCATTCATTTCATAAGTCTGAAAATTTCGCATGTGACGGCCGCTCAAATGGATCTCTTTTTTTTTTGAGTTGTTGTTGTATTTGACTTGTAAAGTGAAACTGAAATGAATCTGTGGGCGTTTAACATTCAGCCACTTTGTAGAAAATGTAATTTGGTAAAGGTTGCAAATAAATTGGAATTGACATTCATCATATCCCACAAAATGTTTCACCCACGCACGAAAAACTTTTCCCGTTAATTTTATTTTTCACGCACACTTCACATATTTATGCAATTTATGTGTTAAAGGTCAATTTGAGATATAATTTTCATTTTACTACAATTCTGCCGAACTGTCTTTCGGCAGCTTCTAATAGAATCATGATTTCAGTGAAGGCTGAATAATAATTTAGTTTTTGAAGTATTCTCACATTATCAGACCCACATAAAGAGGGGTATAATTTATATATCATATATGTTAGAAAAATACAAGTTTGCATGTTAACAAATTATGTTGTTTTTATCTTTCGTAGAATGGTATTAAATCACTTACAGCCGATTGCATTGCCACATATTTTCACGTTTTTTTATATATGTGGGATTTTGAATAATAATAAACAGCTTGACATCGTTGGCCACGCATAAATATCAACAACACGGTATAGCGCTTCCCTTAATGAATTAACTTTAGTTTTAAAAACGAATAAGAACCAAAGGAAAAAGAAGAAAAAATTAAGACACCGAAATTCTGAAGAAAATGTCAACTACATTAGTCGGAAATGACATAAGCATCACATGCATAATCGCGAAAGGAAATATTAAATTTTGTGATGAAGTGGGCAAATCTAATTAAAATTTTAAATTAATTCAAAATGAAAGAGTTAAAAAATTGAGATCTAAATAAATGAATGTTTATTTGTCATTTCTACATAGAAACCTTTTTTTTGTTTCATACTTTCTTGATGTTGTTTGAGTTAGAATTCTGAAAATATCGTAGCTTATTTACATGTTAACAGAGCTCATTTCTGGCCAGTTACCTAGAGTTAAAATAATATAGAGAAGTGTAATCTGGAAATGTTCGCAAAAGAGAACTTTCATAGTTTGCTTTGAAGGCTGTCATTTCTTTTTTGCAGCTGCATTTTATGCAGTTTAATTGGATTACTCGATTGCAGAACTAGTCAGAGCTGAGAACTAGAGCAGTAGTTGTTAGTTAAAGTTTTCAGAGGTAGGACACGAGTTGTGAAGAGGCAAAAAAGCAAATACATGAAAATAAATAAATGTATGCAAACTGTTTTTGCAGCTCTATTTGTTTGCCCGATACTTTGTAGCCAGAATCTGAGCTCGGTGGTAACTCGACATTCGATGCTTGGGGTTGTTGGACTTTTAGCTCGAAAGCCGCTTGAATGAATGTGGCAAGACAGTTTTGGTCAAGCCGCAAGTTGCAAGTTATATTCAATTTTGCCAGATGCCGCAAAAACTGAACTTAACGTTTCGCCAACTTCAAGTTTCAAGTTGTTGCCATCACAGCCACCGAGCAAAGTCAGTGGCACTTGTTAAGTGGTTGCCAGGCGCCGTGGGCAATTTGGCTGCAGCGGCCACCGAGGAAGGCCGCAGTGCAGCCGGAGTGGAGTCGCTGTCTCATCCATCAGGTGTATGCTCAATGGACTGTGCAGCGGTCGAAAAGAAAACACGGATAGTGAGAGCGTCGAGCTGTGGGACAACAGTGAAGAGAAGAGAACTCCGACCACAGCCGCATCTGCATCTGTAGACTGTGTGCGGGTAAATACGGCTGCAAGCTAAATAAATAAGCAAAAGTCACTTGCAGACTCGTACAGTGAATTGCAAACTTGCGAACTCGCCTAAGTTGATATCATAAAACATGGTTAGCTTCGCCTCAGACTTCAACAACGCCTTTCCAGCTGCCGACCAGAAAGCGTACATTGAGGGCCACTTAAATGTAAGTTTCGCCACGCACAACGAGAGCTCCAATTGGAAGCAGGAGCTGTCACGCCCTTGCCCCCGCCCTGCCCTCACCTCTGTATGCCTGGATCAGGCAAACACAACTTTCAAGTCAAATTCAAACTCAAAAGTTTATTTGGTCGCCCCAGGCCAACCACAAAGCTGGATAGTCTTGGCCTATAATTGACCAGAGGGCAGCTCAAGTGAGGTTTGCAGGCACATCTCGATACTTTTGTTGTTAGACTCATTAGAATAATGTTTGCCTATTATTTGCAATGTTAAACTAATTTAAATACATATTCCAATCACAGCACGGCATTTGTCGCTTTGCGGTAACTGAATACTCTTTTCAATCTAATAGCAGATTATAAATTCACAACGAATACTTTATGCATATTAACAATATAGTAAATCCTAACGCTTGATTCTTAAAAAGCCGCAACTATATCAATAGCATATGGCAAATACAGTGTTTTGATGCCCAACGTAAAACATCCTTTGTTCGCAGATCCTACATACATACATATATAATAATCATGCGATTATGAAAATGTAACCACAAATGCGTACATTTCTAAGCGTATCAACATTATTCACATTCAAAAGGGGCTCGGCCAATGTTCAGCCAGGCGAGGAAACATCAATATTTATTCGTTATTAAAATTTAAATTTACTGATTGTGCTCTGCCCCCGATGGACAGAGCTCGCAAACCCGGAATGGTCCACAACTTTTGGCTTTGCCTGCTGTCGAAACCTGCTGAAACCATTGGAGAATCGCTTGTATTTCTGTTGAAAACATGTTTTCGGGAATTTTGTGATTTTGCAGCTCATCGAGTGTTCGAGTATTCGTCATGACTAATCTTTCATCTTTTGCAGTTTTGCAAAATCTTTAGATTGTTGATATTTTGATACTTTGCTATCTGCTGCGAGGCATGCCTCCGGGGCATTCACTTACAATGCAAAGCCTTATTTTTGGTAATTCGTTTGTTTTTGTCACGTAATCTAAAGTCGCAATTTATGCTACGAAGCCAATTGGCAATTTGGGAAACGAAAACATTAAATTGTTGCAGTACTCAGAAATTATATGATAGCCTTCGTTGGTGGTGGTAAAAGCTCAATTATCTGCGGCACTTAAATTTAATTATATCTACTTAAAAATAATTATTAAAAATTGTACTTTTGCGTGCATTACAGTTGAAATAGATTTCTTGTTGTGACCATTTACTTTATTAAAATTAAGACATTTATTTTCAAGAAAATTAAAGAGAATGAATGTAGGTTCTATTCAATATATATTTCTGTTTTTATTCTATATTGTCTTTATAATATATGCTTTTGTATTGAATGTATTATTTGTTATTGGTCAAAATTAAGCAATTTTATTCCCAGAAATATAGTGACTACGATTGCAAGTGTTATTGAATTTATATAAATATGAGTTAATTTTCTATATTGTCATTATAATTTATTACTTTGTATAGTATTTTTTTATTATTTAGCAGAATTAAGAAATTTAATGTGTATGAAGGCAGATTTTATTATGTGTGTTTTAATTTTATATATTTTTTTATAATATATTATTTTGTATTGAAATATTTATGTATTATTTAACAAAATTAAGTAATTAAATTTTCAGAAATTTAATGTGTTTAAATGCAGGAGTTATTGAATTCAGATATGTATTCAATTTCTATAATTTATTATTTTGCATATAGGTGCTGTAGAAATTATGTAAGTATTATTTTTTTGTATTGTCTTAATAATCTATTTTTTTCAACCGAATTATTGGCCATGTTTCTCTTATAAATACATGGATTCCATTAGGAAGTGTTGTCGCTATCACGGTCAGCATAAGTTTAAAACCAGTAATAGCTGCTAATAATAATAAATCATTGATGACAAATATGAAAAGCATTTGTTCCTTGGCTTGCAAATGCCTAAATGTTAAATGAGCAACCAGCCTGTCCCAATAGTCAATGGGCAATGGGAATGTATTTCATTTCCATTGATGGCGAATGTCGGGGAGCCTCTGGTCGTTGTTTTTTGATTTAGTGCTGGGACATTTTGCCCCACAGCCTATGGTAACCATAACTGCGTTTTTATGGACTTCGTCTCCGAGTTGGTCTGAGTTTCGTTTGGCATTTCCAAGCGTTCAACACTCCGACTTGAAATCTTTGTGCTGGTCATGAAATGCTCATTCAATCGCTGTTTGTTCCAATCCTCCTCTCTCTCTCTCTCTCTCTCTCTCTGTCTGTCTCTCACTCTGATTTTGTCTCCCTTTACATTTCGTTGTATGTATGTGTGCGAATATATATTATCAATAAAAAATCATTTCAAATTTGAGATAACAATAAAAAATGGCAACGCAAAAGTTTCATCTGCCAGGAAATGTAAGGAAAAAGAAGTTAGAGCCCAGCTGTCAAGACTGCTCGACTCCATGGTGCCCTGTAAGCGAATCTGCATGTCGTCTATCTATTTAGCATAAGTTAAGAGGTTCTCACTTCAGCATTAAAACTGCGGGTATGACTTAGAATGTTATTTTTCATCGGCGGAAAAAAGCAACTGCTTGGTCAGTTGTTTAATGGAAGCATACATATATAAAAAAGTATATATATATATTCCCTTTTTTTAATATTACGCATACGCAGTATGCGTTGGTAGGGAAAAGCATTTGTTCATTTCGCTTTACTTTTGTTGCTCCTCCGACTGTGTTCAACTTTCAGTCCCTAAAATTGTGAAATTATATAAGAAATTGGTTTCCATTGTTTTTATTGACAAGGCAAGTTATTGCCCAAGAAGGCAGCTGAGCAGTCGCACATTCGGCCAAAACGGCACCAACTGTCACTCCATTTGCCCAAGGCTCAATTTTATTGGCTATGCGTATGTGACTGGATATGTGTGTGTGTGTGTGGCCCCCACATTCGAAATGAAGATATTCTCGTAAAGCATATTGTAAAACAACAAATTAAAATGTCTGGCATAACGCAACAACGCACAAATTTCAAACACGAGTTTAGAGCAGTCCCCGATAGCAGTGGTCATGTTGTCATGAGGGGCGGGGCAGGGGAAGGTGTGCAGCTTAGAAGACTGACTAAATGGTTGCGATTTGCCAAATCAATGTATCGTACTTGTCAGAGTCGAGTACTTAAAAATAAAAATGCATGACTTATTAAAATAAATATATAAAAAAAAAAAACAGAACGAATAAGAGAGCATGCAAAAAAATTCCATTAATTAAACGGTAACACAATTTATATTTCAAAACATGAATACATATTATAAAAATTGAAAAAATAATATAAAATAAGCATATAAATTATATGTTCAAATATCAGAAGACATAAAATTCTAGTTAATTAATTGTGCCGGAATTGAACATCTTAGGTAATAAAGCCATGAAACACAATTTCTTGGTGTTTTCAATGAGTACGAAACAAATTACGTTAATAAATATAGTCCCTTGTAAATCGATTTACTTTTACATTCCATAACAAAGGACATAATAATTTTATTACAAAGTCTGGAGTAGTATGAGAACAAGACTTTTATGGGGCAACGTATTTATGAATTTTGCAAGAGGACAGTGAACTGTAATTGTTTCCTCTTCTTTGTCTCCCTTTTATCGTTATGCTTATGCTATGCAGTACATTGTTATGCACATGGTACTCGCATTTATTTCCATCGCAAATTAAATTAGCAAAGTCCATATTTTCCGCATATTTTTTTAATATACTTTTTCCCAATAAAGCTGCGATGGCTATTTAATGAAAAATGTAATGTTTGTAACTACTGTGGAATTTGATTTATATTCTAATTATGTAAATATATTTAAATAAATTAGGGACATGATTTTAGGGAAATATCAAATTTGACACATACAATCAATTGTCAAATGCTTCACAACTGAATAGCGCGAAAAATTTGTCAAATTTGCGCATCAGCTGTTTATGCTCTGCTCGCAATTGGAAATGTCTGATAATATAAAAAATTTTGAACTCGCCGCTGACCAGTCAAAAGTTGTTGAAAAGGTTCAGACCATCTGGCCACCAAAAACTTTGACGGCATTGCATGCAGCCTGTGCAAACGCATTTGAACGCATTTTCAACTTCTTTATACAGCAACAGCTGACAATTGTCTGCTCTGCTTCATCAACTTTTCGAGAGCATAAATTTTGGGCTTGAGACTGAGCGATAGTTAAGGGAGATTCGCCGTTGAGAAAATCAATTGTTTTTGTCTGAATTCATGCGCTGGCACAGTGATAATCAGACGTCGTGCAATTGACACTTAGCACGTCTTTATTAATTCATTAAAAGCAACTTTATACACCTGCAACTACTCGTAATCGTGCTAATAATGTCTATATTGCAGCGCGTTGAAGGTTTGTTGTCGTTAGAGCGAGGGAGCCCTAAAATATTTATTACCATATGAATATTAATGGTTAACACTTGGGAAATCAATTGGCCATTGATTTGAGTATTTGCTGCTGGCGTCCTCATCAAAGTACTATTAGCAGGCACTGTGTAAACACTGGCTATGCTCAATCTGACCATCGGGGAGTCGAAGTGCAAGCACAATACAAATATTGAATGAAGTGCTTGTCAATACACTAGTAAACAATCGTATTGTACGAAGACCAAATATCAATCGATAGCGGTTAAAGGTCGCCGTGGATTGTGTTTCCCAGGTGGTTCGAATACACAACAGTTTTGTATCTGAAAGTAATTACTGTTTACAAGCCAACAGATGAGAAATCAGGATCAGTTGTGCTGACTAAACTTGAGTGTAGCAGCTGTGTTCGAGGGTGAAGTGCAATTCATTTAAGTTTCCCAGTTTGTCCAGCTCACACTCGGCTTGCAGTGCTTTGTTTGTTGCACTTACATAACTTGGTCTTAAGCAGCTCCCATGTTGCACGTTACTCGTGATGCGAGTCTCGCGTCTCTCGTCTCTTGTCTCTCGTCTCTCGTTTCTCGTCTCCTGTTTCTTCTTTGTTTGCACTAAAGTTGCGCTCGGCACAATGGCCAAGTTTTTACCTTAATACTCTCCTGGATGCTGGCAAAGCAGCGACTTGTCTTTGTGAGACACGCGTCTTGCGAAAGAAAAACACAAAAACTTCAGCTCATATGGGCGTGTCAGCCAATATATTAAAAGAAGCTTGTAATTGTTCTTGTCACGCTACTGAATAGATAGAGAACGGACGGATGGATGGATGAATGTTTGGATGGATGTTTGGATGGATGCTTGGCTGTGTGTTTGTTGTCTGTTCTGCGCTGAGAAGCCAAAAACTTTTGCAATGATGTGTACGAAAACTTTTCTCGCTCACAATAAATTGAAAAACAAATTGAGTGCCAAAGCGGTTGAGACGAAAGGGCGGACGGGGGGAAAGGTGGCAGAGGGGGCAACGTCAAAAGTGCCACTTGACCAGCTGCTTGTGGCACGCGTTTACTCAACTCGACTCACTTGGGCTGAGTTCGGTTCCGTTGAGTTTTCACTGAATTTTCCTTTTGTGTGCGCATCCACTGAGGCTCTGCACTCGCCGTTGACGCGTCTACTCATATTTCAACAATATTTTCTCTTTTTACCGTGTGTGTGTGTTTTTATACCCGCTACCCATAGGGTAGAGGGGTATTATAACTTTGTGACTTCAGGAAATGTATGTAACAGGCAGAAGGAAGCATTTCCGACAACATCAAGTATATATATTATATATGTGAGCCTGCATGGTATATTTTATACTTTATGTGATATTTAAGATGTGATGGAATATGAATGTACAAATATACCAAAAATACCAAATATACCAAAAATACCAAATATACCAACAATGCGTTCTGGTATATTTTAGTATATTTGAGCTGGGTAGCGGGTATATCACAGTCGAGCACACTCGACCGTAGCTTTCTGACTTGTTTTTCTTCCGTTTTTTGAAGGTCAAAAGCGTCAACACACACACGTCAATGGCTGCCAATGCCTAGCAATGGACGTAGCACAACACACTCGTACATTGTTTGATTAGAAGGTGTCGCATTTGGGCGTTGTTATGCCTACAACATTTGCCACACTTCGAAAATAGAGATTCAGAGTCGGGCGGCAAGTTGAAATTGCCATAAGGCGAATGCTTTGCTACCTTTAAAATGTCAGCTCATTTGTATGCCTTTTGTGGCATGTGACAACGGCAACAGCACACACACACAACTGTCACACACCATCGCAGTGATGGTTTCCTGTCCCGATTTCCTGCCCCAGCTTGACAGTGCATTAATCTGGCCACACTGCCAAAGCTGCCAAAGTTGCGAATTCCCTGGCGCACCTATTAGTCACACTTCGCTGTCTGCTGACCTCTCTCTCTCTCTTCGTCTCTGTGTCCTTGGAAAATTAAGCAAGCCTTTGAGTATCGCTAGAGGCTTTGACTCGTAAAACTGCAGAAAAAACTACGATGAAAGGAATGCAATTTTTTCGTTGGCTGGCGCAGGTGGCAGCTGTCATTGGTTATAACCAGGTCAATGCTTTTCAACGGTGTTCGAGCAGAACATCAACGAAAAACGCAAACTTGTCAGCACACGCTTCACTTTAGTATTCAAAGACCCACGCAAAAAAAAAAACGCATAAACTTGTTAGCAAATGGTAAATTTTAACTGAAATTCGATACATGAATATTGTGAATTCAAACCCTCGAGGCTTGCGTTATTATTGTTGCCATTTTCAAAGTAATTCATTTATTGTTACTGATTTTCATGTCCTATGCACACAATAAAGTAATATTAATTTCAATGCCTTTATCTGCAATGCTCTGCAAATATTTGCAAAATTGCAATATTGCCAATGGCTGCCAATTTCATTTACTCCTTCGCAATTTTATGAATAAGCTGTGTATTTCATAAATTATTGCCCTTTGTGGGCAGAGAATACGAGCACCAGCTTTGTTTTTTTTTTTTTTTTGTCGTCATATCTGAGTTGCAGCGAAAACAAGTCCCATAAAAAATAATAAAAAAAAGTCTGCTCTATACGCAGATGTTAATGTAGAATATTTAAGCAAGAACATCCGACCATTTAAATACCGCTTGATTTGATATTTGTCTCTTCTCAAAAGACACTATTAACAATCATGGTTGCAGAAGTTATTGTAGAATATTTAAGCAAGAACATCCGACCATTTAAATACCGCTTGATTTGATATTTGTCTCTTCTCAAAAGACACTATTAACAATCATGGTTGCAGAAGTTATTGTAGAATATTTAAGCAAGAACATCCAACCATTTAAATACCACTTGATTTGATATTTGTCTCTGCTTAAAACACACTATTAAATATAGTTGTAAAAGGATCTGTGCCCATTGTTTGTTTGTCTGTTTCGCTGTGTAGCAAAAATGACTGTTTAAGCATTATGACCAAGATCAATGAATAAATTATTAAAATGCATAGAGTCCTTGCATCGGACAACAAACAACGCAACTCACACACATCACATTTTAATTGCATTTGCTTGCATATAATAATATTTCCTTGGTCCAATAGTTGAATGTTTAAGTTTTAATTGAATTTCCGTGCGCTCATCAATTTAAAAGAGATTTCAGATTTTAGTTGTTTACTTTATTAGAGTGTTGCCAAAGCTTTTAGTGTTGAACGGACAATGAATGTAGGAGAAAAATAAAAGTTTGTAAATTCATTATCTGCCCACCTTGCATAAGGTTGAATGTGGCTCGTTAGAGTCACAAATCGAATCATGTGAAGCAGGAAGTTAAATATTGTGAAAATATGTTGAAAAGCAGCACAGAGCTTCATTGAAATGACTGAGCACAAACTTAATTAATGCTGCCCCATTCAAATATCAACTTACATTGCAAATACACTCTAATATCCATTCTTTGGTTGTAATTGCAGCACAAAGGAAAGCTGTGGAATTCAAATACATTTCGATGCAATTATGAGTCATTCCTGAGTGCAAATTTCTGGATATTACATTAACTACTCGGATTTGCACAAGCCTAATTAATGATCCTTGCTTTGATGCTCACTTCCAACGACTTACGTAGGTGAGACTATCGAATTATTGAAATGTGGATTCACAAATAAGGTATTAAATGGCACATCATAGCGTATGAAATGTGGCTGCTCATTTCGATGCTAATAATAGTCGAAGGCAGCGTTGAAGTGCTATTAATTTTCACAATTTATTAGGTGCTTGAAGTGAGAGTATCGCGGTGAATTAATATAAATAAACTGCATTGCTGGCATCGTCAGAAAAGTTGTTATGCACACTACACGATTGATTTGCTTCAATTTCTTGCTAATTACGCTCAAGGTCTACGCGATAATCCATTTTGTGGCATGTGTGAGACCACTGGCAAAGTGAGTTTAGACTGCTTTTCTATATATATATTTATATGTACTTGTATGTGGTCACAAATTGAATAAGCTAATTATTATGTACTGTGTACGACTGCGGCAAGCTTCGAGGACGCACTTGCCACCACAATCACGAGCGCGGCCCAGAACAAAATCCACACACAGAGCGGCTTATTCACCTGGCAAAAATTGCAGCCGAAAGCAGCAGCTGGATGGCGATGTTGGCGAAAATAAATGTGGAAAATGTTTCATGATGCATAACCCCTTGGGGAGTGGCGCGCAGCGGGAGGCGGGGCAGTAATGGGGAAAGCGTGTATGCGTGAACACATCGCCCTCTCTCTCTCGCTCTCTCGCTCTTGGTTGGCTAACTCTTATTAAAAATATGAGGGGGCCTGCGAAAACACGGCGCAAACTTTGGCCAAAGACTGACTACTTGAAGGGAAACTAGTGCAAACAGAAGACAAAGCAGGACGGCAAGACAGGAAGCCAACTCGTGTTTCGAGCCATTTGTTTGCACATGAAAAATAATAGTGGAAGCCATTTCTGCATAATGGCGCCTACTTAACAGTTGAGCGCTGTTACGCCGTGTACTCGAGTTGACTCTTTTGAGAGTGCTTTTTAAATTGAGTACGTTGCGTTTTTGAATAATATTTAAAACCAGTTTCGCTTGCGTAAAGACAAGTTTCGCAACTACTTTGCTTGGGGCTTTGCAAAATGAATCGCTGCCAGTCACAAAATCAGTTTCCTCCACTTTCTGCCGTAATTTTCTCGATTATTATTTCGCTCAACACTTGTGGCTGTGGCGCTGCAAACTTCTTTTTGGTCTCTTTCCCTCGTCTCCCATTATGAATAGTTGCGACAACTTTGCCAGCCTCCAGCCCCCAAGCCCTCAGCAGAACCCCCCCCCTGCCCCCACTGCCTCCCTGTTGCAAGAACTCACCTTCAGCTCGCAGTTTCTCGTTGTCGCCATTTGTCGCTACGTCTTTGTCTTTGGCCAAGCCTAATTAATGGCTGCAGCACATTTTTTTCCCCATTTTTGAAGCAACACAAAATAAAAGTAGCACAAGCTCAACAGAAAAATCCAATTAATTATTAATTTGCACGCTGTCAGCGCTTTGAATGGGACCAAGGCCAAAGCGAAGAGACAGAAAATCGAGCTGCCGACTGCGATGCGGCGGGCAATGTCTGGCATTTGTTCTATGTTCTCAGTTCTCGGTATTTGGCTTTAATGCTCTCGCTGCTTGATATCAACCAACACACACACACTCACACATCTTTGGTTGAGCCATATTTATATGTGTATTTTGATGAAGAGACTATTAAACACAGATATGGATGCAATGGCTTCTTGTAGCCTACATTTTTGGGCTCTGAGGGGGGGATGCAGATAAAGTTGACGATTGGAATTGACTTTTGGGCAAAACTTTGGAGACTGCCAAGCAAATTGAATTGGTATGTGAGGCATGGCATTAACCGGGATTCGCAGCACTGCGAGCAGAAATCAGTGCAGGGACTCAAGGCCTCGACTTCAACTGGTGGCTGAGGCGAGTGCAACGTGTGCTGCACCTTGACATAATGATGGTCATAAATTGGTATGACAGGGCAGCGTTGACATTTATAAATTTACGAGCCAGTGCAGCACGAGTCGATGCCGTGCAACAGATGCGGACCACACGGCCACATCGATGTTGGTCGAGCCAAAAGCAAACCAGAGCACAGAAGGCAGAGGCAGAAGGCAGAGACGATGGCAAAGGCGTCAGAAGTGTTTGTATAACAAATTGCCATATGGCGTTGTCTCAATGTGCGTGTGCGTGTGTGTGTGGCATGTGGCATGTGGCAGTTTGTTGTGCTGCGAGTGTGTGGGAGGCACAAGTTGTTTGCTTGCCATTGTTATTATGCTGTTAATAAGTTGGTAATGTGGGTGTCGAGGCGAAAGATGAATGCCTGAAATAAGCATGCACGTAGCAACAATTTCGTCAGACAGTCGCCCTCGCCCCCCGCCTCCCCCCCCAGAACAAATTTGAGGCGACGCAAGCAAAGTAAACAACATTATAAACATCATCAGCATCAGCATCAGCGTCTGCGTCAGCGTCAGCGTCAGCGTGAACGGAGGCAACGCCCGGAAACGGAAACAAGTCATAAAACTGCAAAGCTTACAGCCCAAAGGCGTCGCACGGTGGCGGCGCACACGCAGTTTAGAAATTTAGCATTTGCCTAGCTTAAAGTGCTTTCAACTAGTCCCCCACAAATTGCCTTTTTGAAAAACATTATTTAGTCCTCTAAGTTGTTTACTTCACCGACACTCGACTCTGGAGACTGAGGGCGCAAAATGTCCTTGCCATTTAATCCTCTTGCATAACTGTTGTGCCCATAGTTTGTTGTTTGCTGTAACGCATCCATCTGCCTCGTTCAGCGTACAGTGTACGCTCAATTTCAATTTTTGTAATCGCTTTAAGGACGAGCCCACAGAGCAGTTTGAAGCTGCCGCAGTTTAAATCTTTTGACGGAATGCCAACACACATACACAATTTCGACTACAAGAAAAATAAAAAAAACCAAATAAATAAAAGAAAATACACACACACACACACACACACTTAGACACTCGGTGGCAGGTGACAAGGCCAGAGGCAAACAGAGACATTTGCACATTCTCACAGATTCCAATTGAAATTCCAAGCTTCTGATTCAGATTCAAATTCAGATTTTCACATTTGAGACTTTTACATGCTGTGCTACAGGCTGAGGAACGCTAAGACTTTGCCTAATTCGCATTGAAAATGAGGATTTGCCGTTGTATTATCCCAGACTCATTGTTACTGGCTTCCCATTTGCAAGGACTTAAGCTTACGCAAATGTTCAGACTTTCACATCTTGTTCTAACACTATATACATATATACATGTGTATGTGTATCTGCCTGCCCCAAGGGCACCAAAATGTAGCTACATTTGTCTCTTCTCTATCTGCATCTAGGCGCTCAAATTTATGGCCCATATTCGCATTTGTTTCGTCGCTGAATATTATGCGACCTTCATAAATACTTTGTTTCCACTTCGCAGGCTATGCCACGAGCACAGCAACAAAGTCCGTCTGCACACGCATTTTTAGTGAGTTCATTAAGTTGTGTAAATAGGCGAATTGACTTCAGCAGGCGAACATGATGCGTAGAGTATCTAGCAGTCGGTCAGCTTGCGACTGCGACTGGGACTGCGACTTTGTTTTAATGAATTTGCCGAGCAGCTGCGCAGCTTTAAATGCTTGAACAGTCGCCAAGGTTGCCGAAAGGGCTTAAAGCCCTGGGCCAAATGAAGTTGGCCAATTGTTAAGCAATTGTGACAGGTGCCACAACCACTTTACTAAGCTCCACGAGCTCGAGTACGCGTGATGCGAGTTCTAATGAAATCGAAGTCGTTGATCGGCACTCGGCCATGTTTGGGCTAAAGGCACTTAATTCCTGCAGCCAGATAAGCCCCAAAGATATGCAAAATATATACATACACACAGTCACTACACACGTGCTCCCCCAAAAGCCAATGACAATGACGACGGCAGCACCCATTAAATCCCCGTCATGAGCTCTCGCCAACCTGAAAAGCGAGTGTGCAAGTCATAACTTCTCGGAACTACAACACTGCGCACTGAGTACTTTTATATCCGGTTATTTCCGCTCAAGTGTGTGTGTTGGTGTGTGTGTGTGTGTGTGAACATATGCATATTTGAACCTTTGAACCCTTGGCACCCACAATGATGGCTTGCAGTTATGACTTTGCCGGCACTCGTCGTTAGTCGGGTCAGAGATTCGCTAGCATCTTTTCAGATTTATTACTACAAAAAAAAAAAAAAAAAAGAATGCGAAATAAAAATGGGAATATGTGACACACTTTCTAGCCCGCCGAAAGGCAGTTACGTTGAATTATGAAGTCCTCGCAAGCGGCCATAAGCTTCAAGTGCGAAATCGCCACACATAAATTTGATATCGAACTGCGTCTGAGCACCATACTATACAAGTGTATGCATGTACATATACACATTGCTATATAGCGCCATGGACGACAATATGCGCATAAAATTGAAATCAAATGGAATGAAAATGCGCTCAACTTCCTTTAAATTGACTGAATCACATCCTTAGTCACATGCAAATAAACTGCTCGCTTTTGGGAGCGTCTGCTCGATTGGCTTTGGATTTCTTCTTTTTTTTTTTATATATGTATATATGCTTGGTGCGTGTCGAAATGTCAATCGATATGGCAAACTATGTTCACAGCGGATGCTTACAAATCGCAGATATTGAGATATTGTAGATATTTTAGTTTAAGCCTCATAAATCAATCACAAACAAATTCGAGTCGAGTCAATTTAATAGAAAAAAAAATACAAATTAAAGAACCCATAAAATCTAATTTATTGTTGTTTATTTTATTTTTAAGCGTGTGGAAATGTTAGTCGATAAGATAAACTTTGTTCTCTTTATCTTTGGCAATGAATGTTTATAAAAACTTAATCTCTATAGATATTTTAGTTCAAGCATCATAAATCAATCACAGCAGCAAAACTTTAACTCAAGACTATTTAATAGAAAAAAAAAAACAAATTAAAAAACTCATAAAATTATATATATATATATCAATTGATGTAGAAAACTATCTTCTCTTTAGCGTTGACAGCGGATGTTTACAAAACGCGAAATCTCTGTAGATACTTTAGTTCAAGCCTCACAAATCAATCAGAGCAGATAAACTTCAGCTGGAGATAGTTTAATAGACAAAAATACAGTTTAAAGAGCTCATAGAATTAAGTTCTCTGTCAATTTTTTACTTAAACTTTAAGCTCATATAAATCAATTAAAGCAGAGCAACTCTTAAAATATAATTGATTATTATTGTTTTATGTTATCGATTTTCTTGTTAGCGTTGATTGCGGATGTTTACAAAACGTTAGATCTCAGTTCAAATAAAAAATAAATTAAGCTTCCATAAATTTATCAAGTAAAAAAAAACTTCAACTCTAGATAGTTTATTACACAAGCATACAAATTATACAACTCATTAAATTAAATTTATAGTTATTTGTCGAAATGTCTTTTGATACAGCAAATTATGTTATCTTTAGCGTTGAAAGCGAATGTTTACAGATATCTGTAGATATTTTAGTTTAATTCTAATAAATCAATCAAGGCAGAGCAAATTCAACTTAAGACAGTTTAATAGAAAAAAGCACGAATTAAACAACTCATAAATTTAAATTTACTGAACGATGAAATGGAAAATAAAGCAATTTTTACCCCAGCATAAAGCAAAGGAAGGCGAATTAATTGTTTCACGTTTTTCCATTATTTGAAACACTTTGATTTCGCGAATATTTTCGCCCACTGATGCGAATATTTCTATTTTGATATTTGTGACTGCTAAAAATGCAATCTATTTCAATCGCAGTTTTTTGTTTTGGTTTGAAAACATCAATGTTCATCCTGCTTGAATTGAGTTTGCAACGAATTGGCTGCAAAGCAAAACAATTCCATTTAACTTTTCCCCTTTTTGGCTCATAAAACAAAACTTTGTGAGCAAAAAAAAAGTTAAGCGCCTTACTGCAAATAGTTTCTTTCATATGTCAGTCAGTCAGTCAGTCAGTCAGTCAGTCAGTCAGTCAGTCAGTCAGTCGGTCAGTCAGTCAGTCAGTCAGTCGGTCAGTCAGTCAGTCAGTCAGTCAGTCAGTCAGTCAGTCAGTCAGTCAGTCAGTCAGCCAGTCAGTCAGTCAGCCAGTCAGTCAGTCAGTCAGTCAGTCAGTCAGTCAGTCAGTCAGTCAGTCAGTCAGTCAGTCAGTCAGTCAGTCAGTCAGTCAGTCAGTCAGTCAGTCAGTCAGTCAGTCAGTCAGTCAGTCAGTCAGTCAGTCAGTCAGTCAGTCAGTCAGTCAGTCAGTCAGTCAGTCAGTCAGTCAGTCAGTCAGTCAGTCAGTCAGTCAGTCAGTCAGTCAGTCAGTCAGTCAGTCAGTCAGTCAGTCAGTCAGTCAGTCAGTCAGTCAGTCAGTCAGTCAGTCAGTCAGTCAGTCAGTCAGTCAGTCAGTCAGTCAGTCAGTCAGTCAGTCAGTCAGTCAGTCAGTCAGTCAGTCAGTCAGTCCGTCAGTCAGTCAGTCAGTCAGTCAGTCAGTCAGTCAGTCAGTCAGTCAGTCAGTCAGTCAGTCAGTCAGTCAGTCAGTCAGTCAGTCAGTCAGTCAGTCAGTCAGTCAGTCAGTCAGTCAGTCAGTCAGTCAGTCAGTCAGTCAGTCAGTCAGTCAGTCAGTCAGTCAGTCAGTCAGTCAGTCAGTCAGTCAGTCAGTCAGTCAGTCAGTCAGTCAGTCAGTCAGTCAGTCAGTCAGTCAGTCAGTCAGTCAGTCAGTCAGTCAGTCAGTCAGTCAGTCAGTCAGTCAGTCAGTCAGTCAGTCAGTCAGTCAGTCAGTCAGTCAGTCAGTCAGTCAGTCAGTCAGTCAGTCAGTCAGTCAGTCAGTCAGTCAGTCAGTCAGTCAGTCAGTCAGTCAGTCAGTCAGTCAGTCAGTCAGTCAGTCAGTCAGTCATTCAGTCATTCAGTCAGTCAGTCAGTCAGTCAGTCAGTCAGTCAGTCAGTCAGCCAGCTTAAAAGTGATTACTGTTATCGCTGGAGATGTGCGAGCTGCTAATTAAAAAGGCATTCGACCGGCGAATCGCGCGTCCTGACTTAAACCCAGCTGAGAGCGTGTCGGATGCATGCGTTCAGCTATAAAATGGGAGTGGAATAGGACTAAAAGCCAACACACACACAGCACGTTGGTTACCAGCAGATGCAGGACATCAGAATAGTTGCCAGCTCGGCGGGGGCATTAAAAGGGGACGGAACGAGGACAGACACAGAGTCGACCAGGGACTATATGCGAGTATATATATATGGCACTTGACAACCCCGGGGTCGATCCGCTCAAGTTGCAGCAGATGGCAGGCATAGCAAAGCGATGGACTCGCACTCACCTTGGGCGAACTGGATGAGCTTGCAGAGGAACTCGCCGAAGATGAAGTTGCGCAGCAGCGTCCCGACCAGCGTGACGGGCATGCAGAGGACGCCGAGCAGTATGTCCGAGATGGCCAGGTTGAGCAGAAAGACATTGGTGATGGTGCGCATGCGGCGATTCTGGACCAGCGTCAGCACCACCAGCAGATTCCCGACGACGGCGCAGAGCAGTATGATGCTGTAGCAGGGTATCACCCAGATGGGCACGTCGGCGATGACGCGCGACACGCTGCGATTTGCCGCTGGCATTGGCGTCGCCGCAGCTGCCGCTCTGGGGTCTCGCGTCGCCAACTCGGAGCTGGCGACGGTGCTCAGCGCGTCCGAGGGGGCGGGCGAGGAGACGGAGACGGAAACGGAGACGGAGTCCAGGTCGTCGAGCTCGCTGCCATAGTAGATGTAGAGATCGCTGCCGTTGATGCCGTTGATGCCGTTGATGCCGTTGATGCCGTCGCCGCTGCCGTAGAGCTCGCCGGCAGCATAGCTGGCATTGAGCTGCAGTGCAGCATTCGTTGCCAGCGGCGCGAGCGCGGAGAGCAGCTGGCGATAGTAGTGGATGGCGTTAATCGTGAGGCTGTCTCTAGATCGCGCACAGACTGGACTCAGACTCGGGCTCTCAGTCTCCGACTTGAAGTCTTGAACACTCAAACACTCAAGCACTCGTACACTCGAAAAAAAAAACGAATGGCAGCAAACAAATAAGCCAGTGTATTGAGACGGGCTGACAGACAGACAGACAGCAAGCACAGTGGTTAATCGCTAATGCGGTTGCCGCGCGCCGTGTGCCGCCGCCTTGAAGTCACCGTCGTGCACTGAATCCACGGAATGCCGCCAGCGCTTCTTTCGGCGTCCTTTTCGCCTGCTCGCAACTCGGCAACAGTCGCCGGAAACTCACCATGGTTGGCGGCATGTCTTGGCAACATGTTGCTAAGCGCGCCCTGGTGTTGGCAACATTTGTTGCCAACGCCAATTGCATCGCAGATGGGCAAATGGCAGTCGAATTGTTTGCCTGCCATTTAGCTGCAAGTAACAATTAAACTTGTTTATTTGCATAGACGTTAAGAAGCTAATTTCATTTGCAAGACGCAATCGGATTGATAATTTTGGTTTAGTTCTAGGAATTGATTGATTGATGTTTCTGAAACGGCGTCCGTCAATCCACAATTGTGTGGCGCAAAGAACTTAATTATATATTTGCAATGCTAATAATATTTCCAGGAAATACGGTGGCGTCTTCCGCTCGCAATTCGGCCAAAAAGGGAATTTTAAATGTGCCGCTCATACATAAAGTTGGAGTAGACTTATTCGGCAAATACTTTAGTTGTGCTTGCATTAATGAAACGATTACTTAATTGTCGCAGTATTTGGCAATCAGGTGGTATTTACATTAGCAAGTCGCCCTCTCTCTCGGGCCCTTCTGGGCGCATTCTGGTGGCAAAGCCAAAAGCCAAGAGCTGAAACAACATTATTATAATCAGTGCCTGGCAGTGAAAAGGACATCACATTTGTCAAGTTAATTAGCGTGCCGGCGACGGCTTCCACTTGTTTACACCTTTTGCTCATTATTTAACCACCGCTTTGGCTGCTTTGTTTGCCGCCTGACACCTTTTTGTGCGAATCGGGGCGAGTTGTGCCCGGAGCTGCTTTTATAAATCAAGTGCCAACTGTAAGCCACAGAAATGAACATCAACATTTTGCACATCATCTCGCGACGTTGGAAATTTATTTTAGTTTCTCCCCGACTCAGTCAGTCAGTCAGTCAAACTTATTTCCAACATTTTTTTTTGCAGCAGTTGATCTAAGCTCTGTTTTCTTTTTTTTTTGTAATAAACTCTTTCGTTTTGCTACCCTGTGAGCGCCACCAGCGGGGAGGAGAGATGAGTTAGCGTCATTGTGACAATCTAGATTTGTATACGAAGCGGCCTAAATACTTCACAACTTGTACAGGGTATGCTGCAGTCGGGCACGCTCGACGCTTGCGCCGTTACTTGCTTTATTCCTCCAAAGTGACTAATTCAATTTAACTTTTTGAAGGGCCCACCAAAAAGGCAAACTTCGGCCGGGCACATAAATAATGCCGTTGCATTAATTAAACTCGCCCGGATCCGCCCAGATTTGAGAGCTGGCAGCTTAGAGCCCGCAGCGAGCAGCGAGCAGTTGGCAGTTAACTTGGCCGACTGCTTTCTGTCCAATGTGCTCTCCATTTATTTATTTACTTTTGTGTTTTAATTAATTTTAATTATTGTATTTGCATTTGCTGTTTTTTGCCTGTTGGCGCCATTTCTTATCTCCTCTTTCTTTTGCCTGGTTTTTTATCCGCGATTGCACAGTGGACGTAATCTGCTATATTTCAATATCACTTCCATTTGACACATCAATATACCCAAAAAAAAAAACAAAAATTAATATTTATAATTCGTGCGTGCAGCAAAACACGCTGGGATAATTTCACAAATTATTTTCCAAATCGAAATCGAAATCGAAAAACGTTGTCCGATTGTTCGACAAGTCGCAGTTTGTTGAACCGCTTGTGTTAATCCGATTATCTACTAAACATTTGCTGCTGCAAACTATCACATTTATGTTTCGCATGTAACATTTCAATTTACACACTAACTTTATACGCATGCAACGTTGTGCATTTTCAATTGAATTGATAATCTGTCAATTGGGCCTAATTAAAATATTGACAGCCAATACATATTAGAATCGAGCGTTAAACTAGTTTAGCAATTCGATTTCAGTCAATTAAATGCCAATTAAAGCTAATTCCCCACATCGTCAGCATTGAGAGCAGAGTTTATCGAATTGGGGAATTGTGGCCTCTAGGATATTTGGGGTGTCGAGCATGCTCCGCATTGTCGGCACTAATTCAATGCTAATGCAATTTAAGTCCCCGTAAATAACATTTCACATCGTTTACGAGCATCATAGCATCCATCGTGCCGTGGAGGAGATCAACAGATATACGTTTTATAGAGCTATAGAATAAATTAAAAAGCCGCTTACATATTTCCAGTGAGTTGTGCTACTTTAATACACGGCATATTTCATGCGTAATGCAGTCATTAAATTGATTAATTATTTGCCAAAATATCTGTGTGCTACTATATATATAGAACATTTGTCTAATTGTATTTTATAGTTTAATTCACGAGCGTTTCGCAACATTCTCGACTACGACTTTGGCAACTTATGCGCAAAATGTCGAAACTTTCGTGGATCGTCTAACATTTTGCCATCCGTTCTCCGCTCGGGACAACAAACAGCGTTTGTTCTCGTCGTCCCTGAAAAGTTTCGACTCGGCCAAATCATCATAAAAAGAAAATGCGACGCCATAAAAGTCGACTTTCGGCGCTGGCCGAACCGAGAGCAGCCTCAAGTTATGCGGAAGTGTACCCGAAAGTAGAATCATAATTAGAGTCAAGCAGCCATTAAAGCTTCTCAGAAATGTTTCGCACCGAATGGCACAACAGGTACCCACCTGCAGTCTTCATTAGACTCAGTAAATAAATGCGCAATTCGATGGGCAACATTGCCAGAATTCCCTCGACTATGCACAGCTCCTGTAATGCTGCAGGTTCCTTTCAATTATGCGTATTTCGTCAGCGATAAGCGTCGAAATAGTGGCGAATCATTCTAATGAGCAGGTGGGGAGAATTTAATACAGTTCTGCAGCAAGCGCCTAAAAGTATGTTAATTATTCAACTCGAACTATTTGTGTTTTGTCTGACTTGTGAAATAATGCATAAAGTCGCCATGTTTAATATATAGAATTAGGTTTAGCTGCCATTGCGTAGAAGCTCATTTTAATTTCACTATCGATATTGTCTATTGCTTTTTATTATGTGTAATACTTCCATTAAATTGAATTTAAGCTCAACAAATTAGGCTTGTATCTTTTAGGACTTGTGAACTAATGTAAATAGTCCTGATCTCTCATTGTGTTAAATGCATTATGTATAGTTAATATATAATTAATTTAAAGTATCCTATTTTTAGATGCTGATTAAAACTACAATTATTATTATCTATTATGTTTATTATTGTTATTATCATAATCAATTTGATGTATGCCTTAAATTGAATTAAAGCTCAACAAAAACATGCTTAAAACTACAATTGCAACAAATCTTGTATGTTGTCTATTGTCTTATACTATTTGAAATACTCTTATTATTTAATCACTTAAATGTATGCCTTGGATTTAATTCATACTATTTAAAATATGTTTCTGTATTGTCTATAGTTTTGTTCTATTTGTAATCATTTTACTAACTAATCACTTAAATGTTCCCTCTTTTAGTTGCATAAATTCTAGCAAAGTAGGTGAAATTTTGTTTGTAATTTGCAACTAAAAGATAAACAGTCTAAACTGTGTTCGAAATGATTGGTATTTAATTTTTTAACGATGTCAAGTGTAAATAAATTGAAGCAATATTAATTTATTATCAAACAGAATGAAGTATTTGTGACTTTATTCACATTTCTATGTGTTAATAGCATTAAGGTAGCTTAAACAATATTGAGAAAACTCAAATATGTCAAAATGTTGACTAAAGTCAAACAAGAATTAACGACTTATTTGTCTGCACGATGAAACTTTGGACGTTGGACTTTCTCCTGGCCACCAGCACTCAGTGTTATGCAGTGGCATAAATGAGTTTTGATTCCATCTACGGTCGACACGTTCCTGAGCTGAGCTGCAATAATTTATGACTTTTCTTGTTTTGCAATTCGCTGAGAAATCGCATCTGCTTGCAGCTCCAACTTCATTTGCCGTGCCGTGTGTATAGAAAGCACATCGCGTACTTTTCACTTTACAAGCTCTGAGGCCACTAAGTAGGATTACTATAGAGAGGCAAGCGCAGCTGCCTGGACCATTGGACAGGGGGAGGTGGGGTAAAGAACTTTGCTAGCCAAATTGGAGCACCGTAAATGGATATTAAATATTTTGTCGAGCTGCGTGTCCAGCTGAGCATAATAGAACTCACTTCGGCGGTAAGAGTCCTAATGCTGATGGCTGATGGCTGATGGCTGATGGCTCACGGGCAGAAGAATGTGCGCTAAGAAAAATGTTTGCCCGCAAACGTAATTAGCAATTCAGTTGATTATAAGTCGAGTAAATCAGTGGCTACTTTGGGACTCAGCCAAGGGACCAAGCAGCCTTTGTCAGTGTGGCCAGCTTTAGGTTCAGGCTGAGGTTCAGGTTGAGGTTCAGGTATTCATTGTGCCTGGCATCGTCGCGTGTGTTTTGCGTCGGCCAAGAATGACTCGCAGCAGTCGGTTTAGGGTTTAGCTTTGCCGTTGTTTTCGCTGTTCGTTTGCCGAGCCTTTAGTTTATTGACTTGGGTGGAAATTCTTTTAAGGTTTCATTGAAAATTTCTTTGGCCCGCCTGCCGTCGTTGCCATCGTTCTTTTGACACCGAGGCGAACTTTTATTGGAGTTTGCACTGTGTTTTTGTTTGTGGCACTTTTCTTTGTTTGTTGTTAGAGGCAATATTTTACGACCTTTTTTCGCTGTTGTTGCCGCTGTTATTGTTGCTTATGCTCGCTGTCATTATTAATGTTGCTGCTGCTGTTGCCGCTCATGGTGTTGTTGTTGTTGTTGTTCTTCTTGCCGACTGTAAGCTGGAAATTATGCTGCAAAGTGCAGTGGTAAAGTTTACTCCCTGTTATGTTTTGCTTTAAGGCAAAGGCGCTGAATACATAAATCGAGTTAACTTAACAACAATAAAGAAATCGACAATCCGCGCTGAAAGGTTCAGACAAAAGCGAGAGCCAAAAAATACGCGACTAACGAGAAACGAGAAGCGAGTACCGAGAAGCGTAAAGCGAACTGCGAACTGCGAACTGCGAAAAGCGCAAAGCGCAAAGCCAAAGCACAAAAACCGAAGACCGAAGACCAAAAAACCAAAAAGTCCTCGCCGGGGTAACCCACTTAGTTAAGTTCATTAAGTGGCAGCCTGCAGAGCAATATGGGTGTTGACTTGGGACCGGTGGAATTAAGGTTCTTTTGTAGAGAAGCGAAATGAAAAGCACACAAGTGAACGATGAAATTATAAACGCAAATTCAAGTACACAGCACAATGCCTAGTGCCTGATGTTTGGCGTTTGAAGTTGCGAATTTTGAATTGCGAAACGCCAACGCAATGAATGCCAACGAACGCTGAGATTCATTAAGCCCACAGCTTTCTCGAATTCCATTTCGCCTCGCCGTGTTTACCAAATCTATTGATTTTCACTATTTGCAGTACTACTGCTATTTGCCATTAAACTAAGAGCAGATAAAAAAAAATGATGTGATGAAAGCATACGTACTTATTTGAGTGGACGGAGAATTAATGAATTTATTTGCAATTACTTTGATGGCTTCGGCAAACAGAGCACTTGAACGCAAATAATTAAATCGCCAAGCATTTTGCACCATTTAATATTCAGCATTAAGCTATTTAATGTCATGTGCAGCAAACATTTTGTCCGCATCAAACTGCTGACTGCTAATTTTATGCTGTCAATCTGGTCAGATAGCATCACAACATGACAGATGCCAAACTAACACTCGACGCAACTCGACTCGACTGGACACGGGTTCACTTTTGCACCGGCCTAATCTAATCTTTATGGCACTCAAATCAAGCTTAACCCATCCGTCATTGTCATTCGAACTTTTGGCTGTGCAGCTCATCAAAGAGCAGTTCATTTATTCCACAACAATGGACTTCAGGTTGCACTGTAACATCGTGTGTGTATAAAAAGCGGATTGCGATTGTTATGCATTCAATTAAAATTATTCAACGGCAAGCAGAAAATATTAAGAATAAAAATAGCAAAGCAGAAAATTCATCATCAAAGGAGAGTTTAATATTTTTGCCTTGTATTTGCTTCAGCTTTTTGTTGAAAGGGTAACTGGTTGGTCGACTTGTGATTGCTCTGCATGGCGAGCTCAGCATGGTTCCATATTTGTTGTCATCATATTTCGTGCGATTGTTGGCTCAGTCCCTGCATTTGTTGTGGCTTTTGTCGTTGCCGTTGTCGTGTTTGCTTTTTAAACAGGCATGCTTAATATTTGTTGTGTATGTTCTCAATCAAAACACATTGGTGACCCGCCCCCAGCCACATACCTTAACCGCGGCGGGGCTTTCATTTGGCTCCATTTCACGTTGGGCAGCGTCCGGGAGCTCGAAGCTTCGACCTGCCACCAATTGCGCATTTGACAGGCGTGGCACGTTTTTTGGTTGAAGCAAACACGCATGCAGCAAATACACACGCACACACATCTGCACGCATGCTGGGTGAGAGAGGTGTAAGCATATGCCGTTTGGAATTGGTCTGCTTTAGGCTCTTTAAATTGACGTTATGCATACGCCCTGTGGCCCGTTGTGCGGTTAAATGTTTATGTTGAGCACAAACCATTTGCATTTTTCGCCTTTGTTTTTTTTTGTCAGCACCCATAATTTGGAGCGAAATTACTACGTGTGTGACATGTTGTCCAAATAAATCAAATAGGCCGCCCGCCACCCGCCAACCGCCGCCCTTGGAAAGTATGCGGCAGGCAGGCAGTCAGCAGGCAGGCAAATTACTTATGCGATGCTCAGATTTGTTGCCATTAGCCATCCACTGGGTTCACCTCGTGCGAGGCCTCGCATCGTCTCGACGAGCGAATGTCATAAATTCGCCCAACTTGAAATTGAAAAAAAGCGTACGATTTATATGGGAAAAAGGTCACGGCCACGCCCCATCGCTGCCTCAGTAGAGTACAGAGTACACAGTACACCTGCAGAAATGTGCGGCAAGTATGGCGCGTGGTTAATTTTATCACCTGGATGCGGCTCACAGCAAAGGCCCATTCAAGTGTCATCTGATAAATGACAGCTCATCAAAACGCGCAGACAAACTTCGCACGGCTGTGGAATCAATCAGAGCCAAGGCAGCGGCAAACACAAAAGAACACAGCAAACCGAGCGTGCTGGGCAGCCAAATACCCTGCCAGCAACTTAAAGTTCAAGTTGGGAAGCTTATGCAATGGAAAGGAAATTATTGTGCAAGTAATTGATTAGAAATTGTGCCAAGAAAAGTCAACTTGACAATGCCAATTGTTACTGCCATTGAGTGTCAATTAAATGCATATATCCCAAAGGCTTAAATAAAAATATACAAACATTATGCTAGTTTTCTTTCAGCTTGAGACGCCATGTGTCAATTGACCATCGACTGATTTGAGCTGTGCAAGAAAAGTGGACAACAAACAGTGTTATTCAGTTAGAATTAGTTAGCCGCAAAAAGAACAATTATGTTTTAGTTACTGTTGGCAGGCAAACTGCGGTGTCGTTTGCTGTGTAATGGAATTTCAAAACTTTGCGGGATAATCATAAACTGTGCCCGCTGAATCAGAATTTCATCTATTAGAGTTGATTGATGTCGTTACGTGTTCGGCATAACAAACAACGCCACCGACCTGGACTGTTCTAATACCCCATCGCATCTACCCAACCAACTGAGAGTGCGTGTGTGCTGCAGAGTCAAAGTAGCCAGCAAATAAACAGAGGCCATTTACGAGTGCCGTCGAGTGGTGGCTTGATTTTAATTTTGATTGATTGCCTCGGCATCTTTTACGGCTCGACAACAAATCAGGTAAACGAAACTGACTGATACTCATACTCCAGCGGCAATGGAATAAAGACGTGAATAGACAATGCCACCACGTGCGGCAAGCGATCACGCGTCAAGTGCAACCTACTCCGCCACTGCCGCCACATCCTGCGTGTGCTCACCTTTGTGGCTGCCACACACATGCACACACACGCGCGTATTGCGGAATGCGAATGGAATACGCCAACTTTAAGAGGGCGCACAGATTTAATTAAAAACGGAAAATTGTTCCGACAGCGGTAGACAGGAGCAGACACAACGTCTGTCAATCAGGTTGACATTTCTTGCATGTGTTTGCCTAACACCCGACCAGTCAGTCAGTCAGTCAGTCAGTCAGGCAGCCAGCTGGCTTATGAGTTAGAGCCAAAGTTGGCCACATACGAATTACTTTTGCCCTTGACTTTAAAATTGCGCCATACCACACACAACAAGCCAACTCGAAGTCGCTTTCGACAATTGTGTAGATTAACGACAACACCATGCCAAGACACTTAAAAGTTTCGTGGGGGAAAGCGTCTTTCATTTCAGATTTGCAGGCAACTTTAAAAGTTGCGCGAAATCGCGCTTTAGTTGGCTGCGGCAAGACAGCTTAGGGCAGTCAAAGTTGCTGTGTGTAAATAAGCAGACTAGCGTAAGCCAATAGGGGGCTGGATGTTGTTTGCCATCACAGCTGATAATGGTGTTCAAATGCTTAGAAATAACTACTAATTACAAAGACGGCAAAAAGGTGAAAGCGAATGTGAAAGTGAACTTCTTGCCAGCGTCTTTTGTTGCGCTCTTAGACTCGCTTTAATTAAACACAAAAAAAAAACACAAATCAGAAAGCTACAGTCGAGTGTGCTCGGCTGTGATATACCCGATACCCAGCTCAAATATACTAAAATATACCGAAAAGTGTTTTTGGTATTTTTTGGTATATTTGGTATATTTGTACATTCATATTCCATCACATCCTAAATATCGCATAAAGTATAAAATATACCATGCACGGTCACATTGTCCACCAGAAACAAGCTGCCTATGGATTTTCCCATACAACATTGTTTCTTGAATAACTTCCAAGTTTTTTATCCGATCGCGACAAAATCATCGGAATCATCGAGACTGTCATTATTTTCGTATTTACCAAAGCTGAAGACTTTATCTTTAAAATTGCGCTAGTAAATCGTTTTTAAGGGGGATTTAAGGGGGCGATTTAAAGGGGCGACAAGGGGCGTGGAAAAATCTAAAATAAACTTGATCTGCGTAGGACATACACCAATACTGGTACCAAGTTTGGTATCTCTAGCATTTATAATCTCTGAGATCTAGGTGTTCATACAGACAGACAGACGGACAGACGGACATGGCTATATCGACTCGGCTGGAGACCCTGACCAAGAATATGTATACTTGATGGGGTCGGAAATGCTTCTGCCTGTTACGTACATTTCCTGAAGTCACAAATATAATATATAATATATAATACCCTTCTACCCTATGAGTAGCGGGTATAAAAATCAAAGCGAACAATGCGTTTAATTTTTGCCTCGAAACTGCGTTTGAAATGCTAAACTTAAAAGCAATAGCTTGGTTAACTAAAGTGTTGCCTGAGAAATGCTCGCAAAAACTAATCCAACAACATGCGAACTTTTGCAGCTCGGCTTATAGCGTTATTTGCTTTAAAGTTTGTGCAGAGATTTCTTTCTCATTTTCATGCAACACGACGTGCACAATGAGTTGGGTAAGTCAATATTTGGTATACACTTACGGCATATATTCTAAGAAATTCATAACGCCAAGACAACGTACCTGGTGCATACGTAAAATGCTCTTTGAATGTGTGAGTGTGTGTGTGACAACTAAGCAACAACAAGAAACAGACACAGCACAGAGTCTCTTTCTGCAAATCTAGTTTGCCAGTAAAGAGGATTTGCACATTTAGAATAACTGCAAGTGGAGTTTGCCTAGCAGACACCCAACGGCTGCAGCGAGCGGGGATTATTATTAATTGTATTAGCAGAGCGGAGAGAGAGAGAGAGAGAGAGAGAGAGACAGAGCACTGTGCTTACAAGCATGCTGCCCCCTGGCAACAAATATCCTTTCTATCATATAATATTTATTCAAGCATGTGGTGCATGCTCATGCATTTCCCGCCAAGGTTTCCAAGCGTCTGCTGAGTCGAGTTGCGAGTTTCGTTGGCTGATCGGCGCTTGGGAAATTGAATTTCTTATTGTGCACTGACGAGAGCATAACACGAAGAAGCAGCGAGTAACATGAGTTTGGGGTCGCCTGCACTAATGCGATTAATGTAGACGTTGCCAACGCATTTGTGAAGTGATTTCCAAAACGTTTACCAGTTGACGCTGCTGTTACACTTACTGCAAGCTGCAGCTTCTGCCACATGCCACCACACACTCTCACGCCCACACGTCCAGAGCCTTGGAGCAAAGTGCACTTCAATTTCCGAGCGATGACGTCGTGCTTGTTGTCGTTCGTGTTGTTTGTGTTGTTCTTGTTGTCGTCGCTGTTTATATTTTTCTTGATGCAGACTGCCGCGAAACGTGCGCACACCTCCGCTTATACATATATAGAGACTCCCTTGAGCGCCCCCGCACAACACGATGGAAGCTCTTACTTTGCCTTAGCTGCATAATTTCCAAGTCACTTCCGGACAACGACGCCTGCGTCGATTTTGTTTGTTGAGCAACAACGCGAAGCTACTTTCGCAACACTTGCGAATCAATCTGCGCAACGACACGACTAAGAAATACCCGCTACTTGCCGCTGCATGTCCTGCCGTGCGTTAAAGCTTTGGCCTTACCTATAATATATTCCTGGCTAACTTCTGTGTTTATAACGCGCTGCGGATAACGCTAACTAAATCCACATTTTATCCCCGACAATGCGTCCCAAATTCGTTCTTATACCCTGCGCCTAATGCAAATTGCCCAAAGCGGGTATTGCGATTGTGCGATGTGATGTGCGAAGTGTGCTTATAATTAATCATTACAGCCAAGTTCATCGAATTAAAATGCTCAATATAGACTTGAAATTTATTTAATGACAGGCAACAAATACACAAATTACTTTATTTGCAATACAATTTCAATAATAATTAGATTGCCAGCAGTGATAATTGCATTAATGCGCAGTAATCAATAAATTTGTTTGCGGTTACGTATACGTAATATTCCGAGTTTTGATTTATGAAACTGGCCAGAGCCAAGCAATGACTTTATTGCAATTATTTGGATATAAAAACTTCAAGGTGAGGCAATTGAATTATATTGAATCTATCATAAAACATTTAATTTTATTACTCCATTGGGTTGCAGCGCTGACGACAAAGTTGTGATACACTCGGCGAGGGTATAATAAAGTTATCAGAGTCTAGTCTGTCTAGCAAAGACATCAGAGAAGAGAAGCGAACCGACAAACAAAAAAAAAAAAAGCGCTGGAAAAGGGAAAAGAAAAAACAGAAGCATAGCAGAAGCAGAGCAGAAGCAGAAGAAACACAAATAAATACGCAAGTCAGGCTTAAATATTTGGGAAATACACTCGTATAGAAAATTAATGTCTGAACTTATTTATGTA
The DNA here is from genome assembly GCA_035047445.1 of Drosophila siamana. Lineage (NCBI taxonomy): Eukaryota > Metazoa > Arthropoda > Insecta > Diptera > Drosophilidae > Drosophila > Drosophila siamana. Next base: position 3,307,016 of record JAWNPP010000068.1, read on the forward strand.
CATAAAATGTGAAATAAAACAGTGACCGCCAGGCTCATAACCTTCGGCTCTCTCCCACTCTCCCACTCTCAGTCTCTGTCTGTTTCACTTACTGCCGCTTGCGTGGCGTTTTCTTTAGCCATTTGCAGCTGGCAGCGGCTTATCAATGTTTAAACAGCGCAGCATTAAAACAACATAAAAGAACAGCAACAACAACAATACTCGTAATAATATCAAGAGCGGGGAATGTGCAACAGCGAGAAGCAACAAAAGTAAACTTAAATATTTTAAGACGCCATTTTATGATAATTTCGCTTGATACCCGGACAACAACAGTCGGAGCATGAGAGTTTGCCTTCAGGCTCCCACCCCTCACCGCTCACCGCTCACCCCTCACCTCTCACCGCTCAACCACACGCCACACGCCAGACTGAATGGCCATTTTTTGTTTTTATCTTTTGTGGTCCTTGTTGTCGTCGGCCATTTTTGCAGCCTTTTATGATACGAGTTTTGTGCCGTTCAAAGTTTTGTGGTTTCCTGCCACGCTTAAAGGGCGCATTCCTCATGTTCGTCTCCTAGAGAGCATCAACAAGTCGCAATGCCTTGCGACCCTTTAAAGAACTGTGGCATTGACCAACCAACCAACCAACCAGCGGCCATATTCGCATCTGAACGTTCGCATGAGTGATTCGCTTGTGGACTTGCTTCAACAGCGAGGTCAGCTTCTCAAGGCATGGCAAACTCTTAAAGAAAAAGGTGAATGTATTCGAAAAGCAATAATAATTAAAAACATTGCCAGCGTGCTTTGAAATCGTCAGCTTGTCATTTCACTTGTTGCCCGCGGCAAAAGGTCAAAAATGCAATTAGATGCGAAAACAGTCGGGGAGCTGCTGCAATTTAATGCACTCGCCTGCAAGTTAATGGCATTGGATAATGAGCAGCCTTTGAGCTGTGTCAATTACTCAACGCTCACACATTGTCGCCGGGCCGGGAATTTGATGGGGACAGGAAACAAGCGACACACATGCGTGGGCGACTTGAAGCGGACATTGGGAATGGAGCTGTGAGCTTAGGTCACGCTAAATCCGTTTTTAATTAAGCAGCATTTGACTTGTGCTGCTCATCGGCATCTCGGACAAGTTAATTAGCGGCCATCACCTTCGACTGCTGCGGCTGCTGCTGGCAGTCAGCGTGGACACCTTGTCATCCAAGGCATAAACCAATAAGCCAATCTGCTGGCGACACATGTCCAAACACACACACACACTTCAACCGTATCGACCTTTAGACCATTTCAATTACTCGGAACACGAGTTGTTTGCCCAATCCCCGGCTCTATTTCCCATTCCCCACGAATGGCAACGGCAATTATATTCTCCTTAAGGCTGTTGTTGTTGTTGTTGTTGTTGCTGTTGCTGTTGCCCTTGTGTTGTTGCTAAATAATCGGCCAGCCCTTTGGGGACCTTCGCTGCCAGTTGGCAGGGCGAGTCCAGGCAATGCAGCGCATCGCAGCCGTTAAGCTCCGCAAGCATTTTAATTTTAACGCTAATCACATTAACGACAAAGTGACCTCATGCTTAATGCTCACCCGTGTCGAGCACCTCGCCTCAACCACCCCCCACCTTCCTCCCTCCCTCTCTCCCTCTCTCCATCTCTCTATCAGGCTGTCCCGTCTCTCGCAAGCCAATGCACTCGGTTTGTGGGGCGACGTCTTTACGCCGTAATAAATGCCATCAGCAATTCACGTTTATCTGCGGTCTTCTCCAATATATGTGCGCCACATGCGAGGCACAGTGTGGCCTTTAAACCGAATAATGCTGGCATCCCCAACAGCTCGTGGAATGAAGTAAAGTTCTACTCAAGTATATGGCCAATTGTGCCAGACGATTGCTGTGGAGATTTTAGTATTTTGTTAAACACGAAGTTCAGTTTACTGTCTTTATTTAAATGCAATTTGCACATTAATTATTTTCTTTGTAATTAAAAGAAAAGTACTCGGAAATGTTTTACTTTTAACGTAAATTCAAGCGCCTATTAATGTTAATTATATTGAAAAACAGCAAAGCAATTTCATGTTTTTCTTTATTTCTTCGCAGTAAACTGAAAATTCCTTTGAAATTCGAATACACAATGGAATTGGAAACGGATTTGTTTTTAGTCTCAAGCAAATGCTTGCAGTTCATAATGAGACTGTTATTGTGAATTTGCCGGAATTTCGACTCTCAATATTAATAGCTCTCTATTTCATTTAATTGCAAGTGTACTCAGCTTGAGATGTATTTAAATTTACAGTATTTAATTTGATCGCCATTTTCTTTGTGCATTGGCAAAAGCTGAAGAAAATCGAAATATTTTAAAATTTAACCACTGTTGGTACCTCAACCTTGACGTCGACAACTTGCATTGCTCGCGGTGAATGAACTTCTTAGCGGCGAATCCGTGGTCAGAGTCGGTTCAAAGTTCAAAATGAAAATGCAAACTGTCCACAATTGCGGATGGCTTAATAGGGTGTATAAAAAATGAATTAGGAATGCTGCCGACATCAAAAGCGCACAATTTTATTGGGCATTATGCCAAGATTTATGAACGCAACAATTCAAGTCGAACAATGCAAGACGAATCGCTCCAGAACTTATGCACATTTAATGAGGATAACAAAATGGACAGAGCATATGTTTTCCATGGCGGCCACGGTTGGAGCTGGAGCGTCTGGTAAACAGATTATCCACTTAATGCTCAGCCCAGACGAATGAACAGCGGCGGCATCCTGCTTCCCGCCTAGACAAAAACAATTGGCTGACGTTGCAACAAAAACAAAGTAGCTCGCTGCACGGCTGAGGACATGCCTCGCCATCTCAGTTCATCCGCACGACATCCACGACACCAAGTCCACGTTCAAGTCCAAGTATTTCCTCGCGCGTGGCAGCTTCTGGCTGCGTTTGGGGGCATAATTGGGCGCATGTAATTAAATTTGTAATCGGCTTATGTGGCTTCTTTGGAGCCGAGACTGAGACCGAAGCCGAAGTCGCAGCCTCCAGGGCCAGGGCACCCAAAAAACCTCCCCATTGGGCACGCGCCAGCTAGTGACGCCTTTGTGTGTCAGGATATGTTGTTTCCGTGGTAACTGTTCCCATTCAACGCCATGCAGCACAAAGGCAGCTGCACAGCTGGAGCAGGAGATGGTGATAGCTATTGAGCTGGAGCTGAAGCTGAAGCTGAAGCAAAACAGTCGCAGTCAAGTGCAAGTGTTTGTTGCTTCTTGAGGTTTTCCATTTCTTTTTGAGCTTTAAGTCATCTGCATGTGACGCGCTACACGCAACGTCAAGTTAATTAGAAAAGTCAGTGCTAGCTCTTTATTCTTTAAATCAAAACAGAGGCCGAACTTGACAACTTAATTGCATGCCACCATCAAAATGGCTTCTGCACAGATAAATATCTGCGAACAGCAGTAAAATAGCAATCCTATTACCCTAATATGAAGTATAACATGTGCATGAAAATAACTACATAAATTTAATGGAACATTGTAAGAAAAAACTGATAAAAAGAAAACTGTTGATAGCCTCGGTATGTAAAGGATATAATTACTTTAAGACTCAGAATTTCGAATTTCATTTTAAATATAAAATCTTATCTTTTAGTTACAGTCATTTATTTTAATTATATAATTTATTATAAAAAATTTAACAATTATTTTACTTTCAATTTTTTTATAAATCTTTAAAAATAACTTTTATATTAATTTTGGATTAATCGCATTAAATTTTAAACTTTAAAATACCATAGGCTCAAAAAATAATGAAATTTTTTTTTTATTATGATTATTAAATATATATTTCTATGGTGTCTGCCTTTCTTTCTGCCTGCTATATATTTTAATTACAAAATTTATTATAAAAAATTAAACATTTATTTTACTTTCAATTTTTTTATAAAACTTAAAAAATAACTTATATTTTAAATTTGGATTACCTACATTAAATTTAAAATTTTAAATTATCACAAAAATATTTAAAATATCATACAAAAAATAAATTAGAATTTTTTTATTTTAATTATAATAACTATTTACATATACTTTATGGTGTCGGCAAAGTTTCTTTCTGCTGTTATATAAGTATATTTCGCGGTGGCACCTATGGCTAGGGGCTATAAAAGATACAAGTCAAGTGCGAATGTCGACAACAAATAAATCTATCGGATGCTCCAACCTTAGCTAATCACTAATTAATCAATGATTAGTGAAGAAATAGATAAGTACGACAAAGACTTGAGTTTTTTTTGACAATTTTGTGGTTTTTATTATGTGGAATTATGGAAGTGTAAACTCGTAATTTTTAATAACAAATGCAGGATTGTACAGCATACATCAGAAAATGAATGTCCATACTGGCAAAATATTATCGACTCTTACAGATCAGGAATCAAAAAAAAAATAGTGGCTTTACCTTTTGCTTCCAAATTGCACACTCCGACACTGGAGTCAAGAAGACTTGAATTTGGAGCTTTGTTTATAATTTAATTGCCTTCTTTGCCTTATTTTCAAAAAGACTGTACTACTTGTTATGAAGTTACTAAATTATTTATGAATTGCGGGATTAGTAAAGAAAGACTAACTTAAAGAGTTCCTTAAACTTTAAATGTAGGCAAACAATAATAATTAAACATACTGAAGACATGATTGCCTTTTTGTGAAAACCTTAAGTTATAAATGTTTTGCAATACTTTTGAGATATCACCATTTAAAATAGTAATGATTTCAACTGCTCCAACCTTAATCGCCTTTGCGTATAGTGAACCTTTGTATACAGCCAGCATAGTAGTCATATATTGTCAACCTTTCAATTTATTTATTGAACTGCGCAATAATATATTCAAAAGTCTCTTCAAGAAGAACTGTTTTTGTTTGCCAAGTAATTTATTTCAATGATGTTTTGAATTTATTATATACGCGTAATGTATTTTGACCAAATCAAACGAATTCAACAGCAAACTTTAAACGTTGATGTAGCAAACGAACTCAATGCTGCGCATAAGCACGAATAAATGTTGAACATAAAATATCCCTATGAAATGTAAAATTTACTGGGAGATATGGACAGATAGACAGATATGTTTATAACGACTCGGCTTATGACTTTATAGGGTCAGAGAAGCTTCCTTCTAACTGTAACATACATACATTCAAATTCATCAATCAAAACCTAACGATGCTTTAATAAAGCTCAGGAACCATATTCCTAAGTCAAGAACTTCTAGAATAGTTCCAAATTAGGCCCAAAAGTCAGGTGTTAAAATTAGAAAATAGACACCAGTTAGTTTAACAAGAGTTTAACGTTTTTCTGCAATATTCGATTTTTGGTTAAAAGGAAACTTAACATAATATTCTTTTAATCTAAAACTAAACAAAAATTCATTCAGAAATACTTGCAAGAATAAAAAGCTGTTTAAAGAATTTTTGCAATATTCTCTAATTTAACTAATTTTGAATAACATTAATTTTCTTTCTGTGTACAGCACTAGTATAGAAATTAATTGCTACAAAGATGTCGTTTGCATTTTCCACTCCGACCTCATTTGACTCTCGTTTAATTGCTTCAACGAAAACGCTCATTACTATGCGCCCAAAGAAGAGTGAAATAGCGCAAATAGTATTTTGCAATTGTGGGTCACATTAAATACATTCATATACACATAGACGAGGGCCCGAACTATTCCCCAACGTTAACCCATCGCACCAAATGCAGTCATTACCGATCCCCCTCCTGCCCACCCTCTCTCTCTCTCTCTCTCTCTCTCTCTCTCTCTCTCTCTCTCTCTCTCTCTCTCTGTCCCTCTCACTCCTGCGGAGGGTCTGTCTCTCGCTGAACGTTGACCTGGTTGCATAGCTCATTAATCTCCTGGGCTGACAAGTTAATTTGAGTAAAACCACGTGATGAGCTGCAAATACGCTTTTCCACCTCTCTGCACTCGTGTGTCAACGGGTCGCCTCACTTTGCTTGCCACATCGATTCAAGGTCGCGTCTTGAAATAGTTTGTACTGTAAATATAGATAATATGCATGATATGCACATCTTCGCTGCTAAACTATTAATGACAAGGACTCAACTGGAGACAATGGGTTAGGTAAAGTAAAAGAATTTTGCTATGCTCCAGGTAGCTAATTAATATTTCTCTGTGACTGTGAGTGGCGCTTAAGCAGCGAGCAAAATATGGCGTTAAGTTAAGTAAAGTCTCCATTAAATGCGGTACTCTTCGGATCAATTACATTATCAGGCGAGTATGCAAACAAAACTCACAACAACAACTTTGATTGACATTCCCATTAATATCGATCAAGTGGGGGCAGCGATTTGTGCACTTGACTGTTTAATGATTCGCACAGTTGCAGTTGTGTCCAGTTGGGCTGGTTTGTTGTTGTGCTTGAGTCCAGCTGGCAGAAATTAATTTCGTTATGCATGCAAACATAACCGACAATTCGCAATCAATTAGGAACTTGCAAAAACTTGCACAGACATTTGTTTAGTGGTTTTCCACGCCTCTAAACCCGATCAACCCCCTCACCCCCCTGACACCAACATCTGCCCATTCGCAGTTGTCGTCTGAGTTGCTGTCTGGCTGTGAGCAGGTTCGCTGACTTGTAAGCCGAGACGCGTTGATTCGTGGAGTTCAAGGACCCGCGCACATAGTCGGATAACGAAATAACGAATAACTCAGGCGAAGCATACAGAATATTGTTTCAATTGGCAACATATTAAATATTTAGGCGTCGTAATAAAAATGCCAATTCGAAAAGTATATATGATCTTGTTGCACGCTCGAATGCCACATTCCGCCTGCCACATGCCACATGATGAGGGTATATTGCTGCTTGCTGCGCGCTGTCTTTTTACCATGCCCAGCAAAGCGCATTTCAGTCGCACAATTTAAGCTCTACTAATTCAATACTTTAATCTTGTCATCGAACAAAGCAATTGCTGATACAATCATTTATACAAGTTGCATAAATGCTGCTCAATTTTGCCCACAGTGCGGTGACTATCTGATTTTCCATTTGCATTTAAAAGTAAGCTGCTTGTTGCTGGTCTTCAATCAAGCGTTTGGAACAGTTTAAGCAGTTCATTCGTGGGGTCTTCAACCTATTTATTTGACACATTAATTGCAGCACTTGTTTTGCTTACAACAATAGTTTCACGCTAGGCCAATTTGCGTTTATTTTTACTTATTTGACCCAAAAATATTTCATTTATAGCAGCCAGTCGGTGGGTTATCCTTCATGCTTGACAGTTATGTGTACCTAGTTTATTTTACAGTTCAAGGACTTCTGCAGAAATGACTTCAAAGACTACATACTTACAGCGAAAAGAAGCTTCTTAAACGTCGAAGCTGTAAAAACGCAGATTCTGGGAAAGAGACGATTGTTCGCTCGCAAGTACTTGGGAAATCTTTATTATCCTCGTCTCAAATCCTGCGAGTCTCTGGGAGTATTCAAATTGAATGCAGCTGCAACAGAGACAACAATAAATGCAGCTACATGTGAGTATGTGAATGGATCTTAAAGAAAGTATGGCAAAGGTAAATACAACGGCTGAACAAAAAAAAAGAAAATAAATGGGCATTGCAAAGGTTTTTGCTACTGTTGTTGCTGCTGATTCAACTCAATACGAATCCCAGCAGCTACAGAAAAATGGCGTGGTCCTTGCTCCTGCTCGACTTTCGTTGCTTCCCAATCAGCGTTACGGCTTAAGTGTGAGTTACACTCTGGCCTGGCAACCTGCTCCTGCTCCTGCTGCTGTTGATCCCGCCCATCTATTTGTCAGCGTTGTTGTCGGAATTTGCGCGTTTTTGAGTTGAGATTGTGCGGAGCTTTAGCAGCAGTCGCGCTTTCTTTCCTTTGCCCCCCTTTTGCCACCTCGGCTCGCTTCTTCACGCATCACGTCGACTTGTCAGCTGTCATCATCGTGTGTTGATTGGCTTTTTGCCGACAGTTTGTCTAAATGCAGCTTGCGGCTGACATATTAATATCCAGTTGTCGCTTCCGTCTCCGCCTTCCATGCCTGCCCCCCCCCCCTTTAGCCACCATTACGTTCGCTCGGCACACACGTAACCAGCCATGACGACAAACAACGTTCCAGTGTGTCAACAAAATAATAACAAGCGCAGCGCACTTACCGCAACCAAGCCGAGGCTAAAAAAAGACACTGCACTCTACATCAAGGGACTAGGGGGCGATGTGGGCTGACGTTACACAGAATTACGAAGGAAGTGCCCTCAGATCAACTGTTAAATGGAAAATGGATAAAAACAGAGTTGTTTTTATTGCACAATTGACTTTTCATGTCATTTATGGTCGCCGTCGTTGCTGTTCTGCCATGAGAGGAGAAGTAATAACATTTAATTATGGGTATAAAATAGACTTTGACACCATTACGTATACGCATCCAGACACTACTCCAATATTACGTATACGTAACTACATCACTACGACAGCACTCCACACCATCCGCCGTCGCAACAACAACTGGATTGTGTGCTCGCCATAAAAACTCTCTCTTGTGTCGTGTTCTATTAAATTGTATTTTTATCGATTTTCAAATTCGGGTTTAAGTCCAATTCACTCCCAGCTAAATCGATAAACACAAAGTTATTGCCAGCTATTTTTAGCTCGACACAGCGACAACTTGTGGCGTGGCACAGCTATCAAGATTTAATACGACGAGGAGTGATAAAATAAAAGCAAACACGATCATATAATTTTCTAAAACAGTATTGTTTGGCATAGTTTATTTATGAGCTCATTTCGCATAGTGTTTAACTGAAAGCTTTATGCATAGGCACATAATAAATATGCCGCAGTAATTAATAAGCGATGGTTTGTCAAAATCGTGGAATTATTTATTAACATACACACAAGTATTTCTATTTTATGAATAGCTGAAATGTTCCAAGAGCAAAGCACTCAACTGTGGATTTATGCTTTGGTTCATTTAATAAGCTTGTCAACTAGAATGCCGACATATTTTGGAAACAAAAAAAGACAAACGTGACAGGGTATCCTCAGTTTAATATATATTAAATTAATAATGTGAACCCGCATGTGATGCACAAAATTATTTGTCCAAGTTCAAGGCCATCTATTTATAGCACTTGTCTGCGACCGACCTTCGTCGTCATCACGAACAGAGCCAAGCGTCACCGGGGAGAACACGACACTCATCTGTGCTGGTTGCAAAAAAATGTTGATACTAATTTTCAAATATGTTTTAGACAAATCAATATAAATTCGTACTTGTAGTTGGCAATTCTCACGCGTGCACTTTATGGCCGAGTTCAAGTTTATTTTTTGTTCACGACCGACAGCAAACTAGCAAACTAGCAGCTGAGATGACAGTGATGATGTTCGAGCAGATAACACACATGAGACCAGAGGATGGGAGATCTAATACTCAAGGACAAGTCGCATATGGAGGACATTGTGAGCGATTATTAATGTTGCGTGTAGCGGAAAAAGTTTCAGGCGAAATGAATAAAATTTCATTAGTGCCGCACAACAAGTATAATTAAATGGCATTAATGGCTGCCAAAAACCGAAATTGAGGACGCGCTCAACAAGCACGTGCTGCAATCCTGAACTAAACTTTGCGCAACGTGTGCTCAGATCTTGTTGCTCTTAGCTGCTTGTACTAAGTAGACAGAATTACTAATGTTATTCACCTCGACCAATGCTTAACGCTGTACGCTGCTTGTAAACATATTAAATGCACTACAGTGATTCTGTTGCCATTAAATGAACTGCGCGTTTTGCCAGCGACATCTGCAAAAGAAAAAGAACAAGTCTGCTCGACAGTGGTATACCCGCTACCCAGCTCGAATATACTAAAATATACCGAAAAGTATTTTTGGTATTTCTTGGTATATTCGGTATATTTGTACATTCATGCTCCATCACATTAAAAATATCGCATAAAGTATAAAATATACCATGCACGGTCACATTGTCCACCAGAAACAAGCCACCTGTTACAAACATTTCCTGAAGTCACAAAGCTATTATACCCTTCTACCCTATGGGTAGCGGGTATATGAACCGTCGCCTAGTGTCGCATACTTTCTCGCTGGCCATAAGTTTTCATTTCGTTTGCCATTAGGCAAAGAAGTTGCTCTTTATCTCTCAGTGTAGTGCTTCAATAAAGCAGGCAAAAGCTATTTCGAGCATACTTTCTATATATAGGTACATATACTTCTGTTTATACATACTTAATACACTCGTAGTCTAGATGTGCTGCACAACTTACGAATAAATGAAGTACATATTAAAAGCATCATATTTTATGATATACAATTTGGATTTACACAAGTTCGCCAAGCGGGGCAAGAAGAAGTGGACACGCTTGAGTCCCAGGTGCTGTTGTCGCCGCATTTAGCTTAGAGCTTCATTGGAATTTAGCCCAGCACAAAACACACTCCAAATCAAAAAGGAAAAAAGAATGAAAAGGGGCAGAACGGACAAAACTGAGCAAATCCTTTTGTGGCAGAGACAGGCATTCAACAGTCGTAAATTCGTCGGCCCGCTGCGCTCAAGTTGCAGCCCTTTTTTTGCAGCCTGTGTCGTCCTCTCTCTTTCTCTCTATCTCTCTCTCTCTCTCTCTCTCTCTGGCGGCTCCAGTGTCACGCTCTAGCTGCCATTTGCCTTCTCTATCACTCGCATAAATTGGCAAAATTTTAATTTTCCACTAGATTTGCGTGGATTTTTGGCTCGTGTTTTTGTTTGTTCTCTGCTTCGTTTTGCTTCGCTTTGATTTTTACACTCATCATTCTGTTTATGTGTGCGTGTGTGTGTGTGTGTGTGTCGGCACGTGTGTGTGCGCGTGTGTTGTGTGTCTGTTGTCTGCACATCCTTTAGCTTTGTTTGTTTCTTTATGGCGTAAATTCTGGATACATCCTTATCCTTATCGCTATCGACTTGTTGTTTGCCTGCGCCGCACTTTCAACATCCCCTCGAATCGAATTTAAACGCAACAGTTTCCTGCTCTACTTTGCCTGAATTTTGTTTGACTTTTTTTTGTGTCGATTCATCAGCATTTGTACTAAATTGCGATTTACAGGCGCTGCATTGATTTTATTCGTATTTTCCCTCCACACTCCCTCATCGCTCATCGGCTTGAATTCGCTTTAGATTCTGGCGACGAACTCATTCTCGATTTGATTAATTCGCCCTTCGAGGGCGCCATAAAAGGCGCCACACCACGTTGGCCCCATCGGAATGGGGAGGAGACTGTGCTCATGATTTATGAATGTGGTGAATGAACCAAGAGGCGGCAAACGCTAAATATGCGAGAATTATTTTTAATTACAAAACTACGGCGATGAGAAAACTTCTAGTTTTGAAGTGGTAATTTTCGAGGCGCGTCCGGGAGTTGTGTGTGTTGGGCCCAATGATTTAATTAGCAGCGAATTAAATTAAATTTCGCTTTAATCACAGTCTCCGACTCAGTCGCCGTCGTTGTTTCTGTCCTTTCACTCAATCGCGCTATCTCTGTCCTGTGCCTGTTGCGGCCTGTTGCGTGCTGTCTGCAGCGTGATTAATTGTTTGGTTAATTGAGCGACAATGGCTCTCTAACATGTGCACCTCAAATTTCCGTATGCCCAGAGCAAACACTCTCCCGGAACAAAGGCCGCATGCGGCACGGACGTGTAACGTGGACCAGAACTCGGACGTGGACATGAACGCGGATGAACGTTGATGTGCCATAGTTGTAGTCAAAGTCGTAGCGGGAGCGGCACGTGGCTGTGGCTGTGGCTGTGGCTGGGACAGCAACGCGTCACAACTAATTACAGTTTCAGTTTCGGTCTCAGCGCCGAATCGAAGTCATAAATTAAACACGCACTGCAATTTCCTACTCTCACGCCAAGGATGCTGGGCCGCCAGCTCCTTTGAGCCTCTCTCCCCCGCCCTTCTCCCTCTCTCTCTCTCTCTCTGCCTCGCTGTGTCGCGGCAAGGGCTGCAAATGATGTGCAAATATGCAAACTGCGTGCGCGTTGTCAAAAGTTGGAAGCACGTTGCCAAGTGCCCTTTGCGTTATGGCCAGAAATACTCGTCGCGCAGGGCATTAGCATTCGCTTGGCACCCGGATGTGTCAGGATGTGTTACCCTCTTCGCCGCACCTTCGCCAGTGCCGCCCTGTGTGTCCTCAGCGTGCCTCGAGGGACTCACAATGCTGGCAACCAGCGGAGGCAGCCGAACTGAACACCACAAAAAAAAAAAGGAAAAAAAAGGGGAGCTGAAAAAACAACAAGCGAGAGTCGCGCTTGTCATTGGCTTTATGGCTTACTTAATTAAAAAATAATATTTCCACATTAGATCACTTGGCTTGCTGTTGTTCTTTGTGCCCCCATTCGATGCCCTGTAAACGCAAAGGCCAAAACAATTTACTAATGAGTATCTTGCTAACGAGCACAACCGACTCATGCCTTGTTGTCCTTTCAGTTTCTCTCTTCTTATTAATATATATATATATATATGTGTATTTTCGCTTAGCTCTTTGAGCAGAGCTGAGGGCAACAGGGAGCAGATGCGACAATATTTCCCGTGTCATCGTCATGTCATTCATTTGCATGCGAGCAAAGTTAACAACACGCTGTCCCCACAAAGCAAAATATAAACAATCCACAACAAAAAAGAAAGCACAAAAAATGTAATACCCTTCCACTTGCTTCATATTGATAAAAGGATGCTACTACTTATCTGTATTTCCATTTAATTTTTACTTTTTTTTTAGTTGAGTTCAGTTGAGCGGAAACTTAAAATCCGAAGCAAAGATTTGCCTGCAGCAACAATTTCAACTGTTGTCTGTCCACTCATAAGAAACAGGCAATCAATCAGAAAAACAAAGCATCCCTGCTTGTCACTACCTGAACTCGGCTCAAGATGATTGTGGTGGGAAGCGGCTTTGGAATTCCGACAGACCGTTTGACGGAATTGAAACATCCTTCGGCAAGTGTATGGCCGTAATGATGTGCCAAATAAGTGAAAAGCACCCATAACCCTGAGTACGATATGCCGAGTTGGCTCTGAATGTGCATGAATCTACCATGAATACAAATGAAACTGCTGCTGCGGACTGTTTGTGCGTCATTGTCATGTCCTCAATGCTGCGACTTTAATTGCACAAAAGCTGTAATATTTTGATTAGCTGCAAAGGATGGAAACGAACCAAATAGCAGACAAACAACAAGCTGCCATCATCTGCCGCACTCACGTCTCTCGTCTACCCTGTAGCCGGGGTAGTCGTAAAAACGCTGAAAAAGATTATCGTTTGTTAGTAGGCCAAAGGGCACATCGCGTGCCGCTTGTGTGCTCGTATTTGATTTAATTTAATTATTTCCGTTTACTCGAGAACGAATCCGGTAGGCACGATGAGCGAAATTGTCTGTAATTCCCGCACAAATTAATTTCTATGTTTTCGGAGTACTTAATATGCAAGTACTGGGAATCTAATATTCGAGCAGCGCTGACTTCAATCGGAGTTCTGGTTGGGCCATTTGTTTTGCATTTAATATCTCTGCTTATACACTGCCAAAATAAGATATTTATATAGTTTCACTTGATACAAATTTGGTAAAGTTTGTTAGTTGCGTTTAGAAATAACCTTGGTTTATTTTCATTGTGAGTTGCAAAGCAAATGGTGATCATATTAATTATCATTTCATTTTCCAAGTGTATTTAAATACGCGTTCGCGTTGCGAAGACGGGACACGAGCAGAAACCGGGAAACTGTATAATATAATTATACATAGGAATAGAACTTTTGCTCGTAGTTAATGCAACATTACATTGCAAATGCGATTCAAAGGATAAGAGAGAGAGAGAGAGAGAGAGAGAGAGCAATGCTTTTATTGGCTTATTTAACTGCATTATGGGATTATACTAAAAACATTTAGTTTGGTCCTTAAGCTAATGGAAGTGCGCAGTTCATTTCAGCGCACTTTTTATTAGCTCTAGTCGAGTGGCGATAAACAACTTACCGAATTAATCAATTACCGATTGAAGTTAAAGAACTTGTAGAACATGCAAGATATAGAAATATTGTTAGACAAGAAGTAGAACTTATTTAGGGTACTTTGCTGCAACATTTCACTTGTTGAACTTGCTTAAGTGACCCTTTGACAATGAAGCAAACTTGTTGACACACGTGCAACTGCAACAAGTTGCTTAGCTACAATTAAACGTGCTTAAGTGTTAACCAAATGTGCAGAGTAAAATTAACTGAACTGTGACTGCAAAAATGATGTCTCTAAGTTTAAGACATTCAAAATATTGAAAATGTACCAAAAAGGCTGTAATAACTTTGTGCAAAAGTATGTGATAAGTTAAGCAAAGCGTCTCTTTATGAAAAAAACATTTATATTCAGCTTCGGCATCAAGATGCGACTTAATTTAGTCACGTTCATTAGAATGTTTTCTTTGGGTCTAACAAAAAATGTATGATGTGATAAATAATTTTCAATCTATTTTAAGTATTTTACTAAGCAACATTTAAGATTATGAGGGGCTGCCTTTCAAATGTTAGACTCTAAAACTGTGAGTTATAAAGTCAATTTATGAAGGAGTGTAATAATTGAGTGGCGCTGTTGCTTGATGTTGGCAGTGCGATAATACTTAAACTTTGCAGAGAATATATTTGTTAAACAAATTTGAAGTCATAGCATTTTTTCAATCACATATTTGTAATTTGTAGAGTCTGAGATGTGGATGTTCACGCAAATAGATTCAGTTTGACAAAGATAGACGCTCCTGGCAGCTGACGATGATCAGGCACATGTTTGTTTTATAATACCCTGCCACCCCTTGGGGTACAAGTAAGTTTACACGTGGATTTCTGAACTCGTTCGCTGGCACTTTCACGCCCACGCTCTCGATGTGCTCGCCATTGTGCTGTGGTTAACGGGGATATGATGAAGGCAGTGCACATGCATAAAGAATGAATGTAAGCGATTGTTTGGCATAATTGTCAATGCATAAAATAAATGATGCGTGCGACGTGCATAATGGGCGCATCTGAAGACTCAGCGAACGCGCTTCAATGCACTCAGCGTGGGTGGGTGAAATGCAGATGCAGAGAAAGACGCAGAGCCAGAAGGCAGAGTGTGGAATAACAACAGTCGAGCAGTCACGTTATTACGACCAAAGATGCCGGAGAAATCGAAATGTAAATATTGCACATTGCGTAATTGCAATTGGAGTAATGGAATTCGAAGAAGAAATGAGAGTGAAATGAATTTCTCCAGCCACTGCAGAGATGTACATCGTAATTGAATTCGCTAGAAATCTCGCTGAATATTTACTCTGATGAAATATTTGTAGTGCCGAAAAAATGAATCAGGAGGTCTTAAGAAGTTGGCCAATACTTATATTAGCTTATTTAGTCGAAAGTATTTTAAAAGCACAACTATTGGAAGCAAATTAAAACAGCTCCATTATTTTATTTCAGGATTTTTCTCACTTCAAAGCATTTTTATTAATTAAATTGCACCAAATATTAGCCAAAAATTCATCATCACCCTCCCACTCTCATGGTTTAATGCAATTTGTTTTTCTTTCTATAAATTTATTGTGTGCATAATTGCCAAGACTCCATTCATTCATTACTAGGACCGTGGTATTTTTACGTGTTCTCAAATTTTTTACCTTCTCTCGCCCCCTTGTTGTCAGTAGAGTCGACAAGTCTTGACACAATTTATGGTCTCTCTATCTTTTATTGTTTCTTACGCGCAGACAGATAAACGGACAAACTGACACGACTGTATCGTCTTGTGTGTTGGCAGTTGTCAAGAGCATATATCTATATATACCTATGGGGTCAAAGCTGCTTCCTGTTGCTGCCTGTTACACACATTTCCTGTGGGCACAAAGCTACAATTCCCCTCTATACTATAGATAGTGAGTATTAAAGCAGCAACAACGCATCTCTACTACACACTGACAAACAACTCTCTAATCTTGTGTGTGAGTGCGTCTGTGTGTTAGACACAAACAGTCTAATCGAAATTCGTGGAATATATAGGAGAATTAATCCAAACAAGCCAGAGTCTATTTATCAGTTCCTGAGGTCACAATGTTTAAACTTATATTATTTATTGACTCGACTGTTGATGGCTGATTCGCAATATCCACAAGCTGAGATCCCATTTATATTTCACATTTTCAACTGAACATCTTTTATTGAGAATGAAAGAGAAAGCACAAAAACGTCTAATTAATACTAACACTTTGCACCACATACACATCTACATAGTTTCCCACTGTAATTGATGAAAATGCCAATCTTTATGCTTGTCGTGATATTTTTGTTTTGCGAATTTATTCACACAGGCACTCGCATATTTTGTGTCAACGCACTCATTGTACTATCTGCAAATACATTATGTACATGGCGAAATAAGCGTATATTTGAAAATTACTCATACGCACCGGTGAACCCGTGACATGCGTGTGGGCCCGAAATCTTGGGCCTACGCCTTGGTCGCACATCAGCACATCAGACGTCAGCACATCTAACGAAATTGATATCCTGGAATGTGGAGTGATCATCGCTGGAATATGCGGATACGCGTCGAAAGTCACCAACTCTGTCAGCAAGCGTTACTCGCATTATATTCGTATGCTTAAAGTTTGTGCCACACCGCCGCATGGCGGCAAAACGGATGTCGCATTGTCGCGATGTGGCACACAAAAGAATATTTCACAAAGGGGCCCGTCTCAGGTGACGTATGACAAGCAAAATTGCGTGCAAATTACGGCTAAAAAAAGCGAGAAAAAAATGGAATTTATCACGCATTAGCTTCGCCTTTGGCTTAGGGGTTTCCACCTGGCAGCGACGCACAGTGGGACGAGTCCGTTGCGCATTTGCAAAAGTCCAATCTCGACTTGTTGAATGCGCCAAAACTTGCAACGAAGTCAATTGAAGAAACCATCAGAATATTAAATATTTACTATAGAAATTGCGAAAAATATATATTACATCAGAATTTTGGGAAATGAAAACATTAATCTAACTAAAAAAGATTAGTTAAGCTTAGCAATAAAAGAGACTTTAAAGACTGACAGGCAAGAAGAAAAAATTCAAAAATTATTTTAAAAAAACTTAAATATTCATTTATTTTATTTAGAAATTAGAAGTAAACAATCAGATAATTAAATAAATTTGAGGTTACAAAAATCTACTTGAAATAGAAGACATTTTGTTAATGTTTTGTTATGCTGATTAGCATCTAAATTGAAGAAACTTTTTAAATGGTGTGCTAAAAAAATTCTCATCGTTCAGAGACTAATTTAAGAATGAACTTTAAGAATATAAGAACATGGTTTAAACATAGAGCTTTGAGAAAATGCGCCACAGTGCAACGTCGCCATCTTCCCCTACTAAGCTCGAATTTCTATGGCTTTGGGAGGCCAATTACCGCGAATAAATCAAGAACATCTCACGTGCTTCGCTTTGATCTCCGAATATCTAATTGCAAAAGCAAATATGTGTGTGTGTTAAGCACATGCTTTACTTTAGCATATGTCTTTAACTTCAATTACAATTCGTGATTTATACAAATAGCTATTTATAAAATTGAGGTGCGCCATTTCATGACGATGCATTTTGTTTGTTGCGCAACAGAAGCTCAAACAGTTTTTTAACTATTTACTGCAATTTCCAACTTGGGCGCATCGCTGAAACCTCAATACTGCTGGCGTTAATTAACAGATTGCCGAAACTTTTCAAGCCGCTAATTGGCGCAACAATGAACGCGATGAATTGTTTGCCGACAGTGCCACCAACATTGTATACTATGTATAAGAAAAGTGCAAAAATCACTAGTTTTTAAATGAAATGCCAAAGTGTTGGCCAGTACTCTGTGAGCTATACAAATTTATTATGTTGCCCATTTGCCAGTGATGACTCAATGAAAGCATTCGCACAACGTGCTGCAAAGCTGCAGCCTGTGCTGTGCCGCACTGCGGTTGACCGAGCCATGTGCCATTTGTATATGTGCAGCGTTGCCTGCGCAAACTTTGTTCTTTTCTTGTGGCAGCGGAGCAAGTTTGAACCGAAGTTGCCGAAGTCTTAGCAAAGACTCTTGTGCCGAAGTTCAGAGGGAAACTTTTGCATTTTTCTACAAATTCAGGTGCACGCACAGCGCACAGCGCACGAGCTTGTAATGACACCTCAGGTAAACTAATGGCGATGCCTTCAATTGCATTTAATGTGCTTAAGCGTCAGTTGAGTAATTTAACGACAGAAGTTGGTGTCGAGACTGCTCTAAATTTATTACGTATACGTAATCTTAGCACATTAAGGATATTTTAATACATGTTAGTATTGAATACAATTGCAGCCTAGTTGTTAATTTGCTGTTGCTTTATTAGAAGTCGTTGCTATTCCTGTTGTTTTGCAATTAAGTCAGCTATTTAACCCATGTCGCCAACCATAAACAGTCTGTTAATGATGGCAGCTGGCAGCAGCAACATGCTGACAGCTTCGACTAATTTCCATGGATGGCAAATGTGGCATTGGCTGCAGCCCATCGACGTTGAACTTAACTACATTTCAAACTGGGAACAAGTGCCAGAGTCTCTATAGATTTGACTACAATACGAGTATACTCGTATTCATGGTATGCAATTGATTCGATTGATAGCATCCACACACAGACAGAGACACAGACACAGGCACAGACACAGACACAAATTCACACTCCGGCTACAGACCAATTTGCATGTACTTGAATTTCGATGACACAAAACTAATTTAAAATCTTGTTTTTGCCAATTTAAGTGAGCCAGCTGCTGGGCTTGTGTTCGAGCCTGCGTAGTATGCAAAGTATTCCCTTAAATTTAATGTGCATACATTGCTTGAATTTTAATTGCCTGAAACAATAAAAAACTGCACACTGAGTGTGCGCAAGTCTTTTGACGTTACAAATGCTGCACAACTGCAATTTTGAAGCTATTCGACAGACATGTATAATATAAATTCTATGGACGAAAGATTGTAAAACCAAAAAGTATAATTGAGAGAAAATGTTATTAAAGAGCAGGTGATTTAGCTTTAATATACATACGTATTTCGTGTGCACGCATAATTATTGCCACGAAGTGTGTTTTTATGCTTTTTGGTCAATGATTTTGTGCGTGCATGCGTAAATTAAAATAATTGGCAGTTCAAATATTAATTCACTGAAAATCGTTGTGAGCGAAAGAGCATTGAAGGTGTCAACGCTTGGATTATTGCATGAGCACAAGTCAGTAGTCTGCACAAATAACTTGATATACAGAAATAGATACAATGGTTTCAATTCGGTCTACTTACTCAAGCAGAGTATTTACTTGCATGTGTGACAACTCGACTCACACCAGACTCTCACCCAACCTCGTTGTTCGTGAGCAGCAAAAGGCAAGAGGCAAGAGGCAAGAGACGAGAGGCGAGAGGCACGAAGAGAATTCTCACAGACCATTTGTGCTTGTGTCGTGTTGAATTTATTCTTTTGTTGTGCCTTCTTCTATATATTTGCTGTTGTTTAAAACAAATGCCTCAAATCAATTAAACTTAAGTGAACTTTGCCATTTGGGTGAGTGGGCCAGACCGAGCTCCGAGTGCTGAGAGCGAAACGGAGACTCAGATGAGATGGGTTTGATGGCGGAGCGTGGCTAAGTTTGTACTTGAGTTCAATGGCAACAGACGCATGAATAATGCCAGCATAATTAATTGAAAACTCAGTCGTCGCCCATCGTGGGGTTGTGTCCCTTTGGACGCTTCGATTGCTTGTTAATCATTCGCATTTAAGTAACGAATAACATTTTACAACCAGTCCCCGCCCCTCGCTGCAGTCCCATAGGCCCAGCGTCCGTTTCACTTGTCGGAGATGGACGCCTGGCGGCCGTAAAAGCGATTTTAATCGCCAAGTTTAATGCAAGGCATTGGGGCAAAAGTTTCGAGCAGCATCTGCCCCTCCTTCTCTCTCTCGCTCTCGCTCTCGCAAATCTCCACCTCATTACCCACTCTCCCAGCCGCTTTCGCAATCTGCGGCAGCATGCACGCGACATTCGACAACAAATGTCTTTCATTTACGCGTAATAAAAACGAAATCTCCGCTCAACATTGGCCGCAGGGCGACGCTGCAGCTCGCGGTCTTTAATGCCCATAACTTGTCGTTGTTATCCCAGCTGCCAGTTGCCAGTTGCCCGTAGATACCCTGTAATGGATGCCAGCTGCGGCATAAGCTGTAATCCATAGCTGCTCTCTGTTGACAGCAAATGGGTTGATTACAGATTACAGAGTATCCGTCAGCTGTGTCGGCACTTGTTCAGCCTGTGCACAGTATCTTAACTTGTTCGTCGCGCTGTTATTCATCTCCGTGTTTGCCTTGTTGTTGTTCGCTGCCGCTGCCTCTGCCTTTGTCTTTGTCGGCCTCACTTCTAGGGCTGCGGGCTGTGCTCCGCAGGCTGAAGTGGCACGCGCAACGGCCTTGCTGATGCCTCGTTCTTGTGCCTCAAGTGTATTTTACATTATTTTGTATTTAATGCTATTTTTTGTTCGTTTACTTTCTTCTTCATTTTTTCTGTTTTTTTTTTTTTTGCCGTCATCTTCTTCGCCTTCAACCCCCTGAGATTCTCAATTTTCGCAATGACAGAGCCAAATTGGAGCGCCTGTTAATGGTATACAATATGAGCATGAGCCACGCATGTTGATTACGTAAAAAAAGACTACTAAAATATGCATGAGCCAAGCGCATATTGAATTCGAATAGCACAGTGCTGGCTCCCCCAAGGTTTCTCAGACCACAACCTCACAGCAACAGCAACAGCAACAGCAACATCAACAGCAACTCGGGAGCGATGTCTCAACTGCCGCGAGTCTTTGACAGCTCGCTCTCAAGATGCGACTGCAAGTGCACTAAATTCGTTAAGTCGTTTGAGTCCTAATTAATGCAAGCTTTATTTTGCAAAATATGTATATACTTCCACATTTCCGCACTCGTGCTTTTTTCACACAACACGTGATTTGTGTTGTTTGTTTTCCCTTTTAAATATGTAATTCAGTGCAGCTTATTTTCTAATTACACTGCTTGGGGGCTTGTTGCAAAAAGAAGATTCTTTTTAGTACAATTTAAATGCAACTAGCAGATGTTTTATGAATTTAAAAATATGTTTAAGTCGTTGACAGAATTAGTTTAATTTTAGATTTAATGCTACTACTGATAAATAGGGTCCATTCACCACTTATATAAATCTGTAGATAACTAAAAACAGTTTCCTTTATTTTACTTTTTTGTGCAATATTGATTGAAACTCTTCAATTGTTTTTATTTTCGAATTTTACATGCCAACTTAAATAAGTGAGAAAGCTCATCTGAGAAATACCCGATATCCAGTTTAAATAAAACCACGTATGTATAAAATCATAAATACTTTTAGGTATATTCATGAAGCACAAAATATAATATGCACGGTCTAAGAAATAAACAAAAAAATATTATAAATTCGAGATTACCTAACATATTTCTCTTTCCGTCCAAAATCTTCACCAAAATTGATGACCTTAGAACATACACGGGTGCTGTTAGAAAGTTTTCTGAATACCCTTAAAATCAAACAATTAATTCATAGACTACAACGTTGTTAGAATACATTTGACTTGAATGCAGCTAAATATTTATATAATAAATGTTAGAAACGACTGCATGCCGCGGCAGAGGTGATAGTGGAGCATTTATTTAGAGATAATTTTACACGCAAAGTTTCGCCATCCACCGCTTAATTTATAATTGCACAGAGAGTTCATGAATAATACAGTTGTTTGCAGGTTCCTTCTGCCCTTGTCTAACCTCCACACACCCGCTCCCGCTCTTTTCAGCTCTCTCTCTGTCACAGTCCCACACTCACAATTTTGCTTGCCTATCATACAAACAGTGTGTGTGTGTGTGTGTGTGTGCGTGCGTCTGTGTGTGTCTTCGTGTGCGGATGTGTGTCGAGTTCTATGTACATTCAGAGAATGTACACATTTACAAGAATGTACACAAATGCTATGTACGGGACTTACATATGTGTGAGCTTGCAGTCTCATATATGACTACGACTGTGTGATTGGATTATATGCGCTTGGATAATAAGTGATGATAGGGAAACAATGGAGGCCGTCAGCAACAGACTCACCATCAATCGCAACTTCAGCTTTTGTTCCACACGACGCTTCCAATCATTTTTAGCCTCGGGTAAATTGCAGAATTAATTTATATGAAGAATTCTGATTGCTGCATTCATAGAACGGCGCATTGAATTTAGCATTTCACATCTATAGTTTTAGTGTTTCTCAAAAGTTCAGACGCAATCGAATGAAAAGTAAATTAGATCGTTTTTACATTTTGAATGTCATTGGTGTATTTTGTACATCAAGTGTTATGTATTTATTGGTACTTTCTCAGCACGTTGTACTGTATTATTTGCACAATGACAGTCCCATTGTGTTTTGTATACCAAATATGTATGCATATCGAATACACACTGTATCGAATGTATGCTTCAATGTTTACGCTAACATCCAAGTCAACAGCAATATGATGTCAAAAATATGCAAAGCGCGGCATTAATGCCACGTTAGCGTCTTCAACATAACATAACAACAACAGTCCCCCTTTTAGCGGCAATATCGCTGACACACTTATATACAAACACACAATTCGACATCTGCGCTGAAAGCGACGACTGACGACGCATTTGCGCAGACTTCGTTACTGGAGCCTTAGGAATATAAGATCGACATTCAGTAAAGAATTGTTCACCGAAACAGACGGCTTTATACACGAATTGAGCCAGTTAAAGCTTTTTATGCCGACTAAGAAATATTAATTGTTAACATTGCGACCGCGACAAGTTTCTTAAAAGCCCAAAACACAAATTAAATAGTTTCGACAACATACTATTCAAAGCATTGAACAAACTATTTGACTATAAAGAGTGAACGTGAAAAAAACGCATAAAAAAACTAAAAAAGGCAACGAAAGTCCAAACTAAGACAGCAACAAGCTACGCACAACTTTCAACTATAAAACAAACAGTAACTTGGATGATCATCGACCACACTCACACTCATTGGCGCCGGACACCAGCAGGTAACATACTAAAATTAAAATACAATTATACAAAAGAAATGAATGATAGCCAAACTGAACCGACAGAGGCTGCTCCTGTCGAGCAAAGGGACGCACTAAGCCTACAAGAGGCTTTAGAACTGCATCCAACCGAGAGACCACGACCAATCATGACGATTGCTCAGTACTGGGTAAATCGTGAATCTAAGACGAAACCCAAGAAGGATCCAAGAAGGAGTAAAACTCTTGCAACAACGCAGATTAATGAAAGTTCTAGCGACAAATCCGAAAGATCAGCAACAATACGAAAAGAATCTCCGGGCCATTAAAGACCAACTTTGCACTGCAGCAAAGCAACGCATGTATGCTAAATTTACGCCATAATTGACCTATCCTTTAATTCTAACAACTACTAATTAAAACAAGTTGCTGCGTGAAAACGCTGCTTGGAAACAACCAACAACTGATTGGCTCTGGACTAACAATCAACTCTAATCTTTAAACAACGAATTTCTAGCTCATTTTTAGCTCATCTTTAAGTAGTGAAAGAAAGCATTTAAATTCAATGATATTGTGTTTGGTTTAAGTGAAAAGTACAAAACGAGATACGTTAATTAAATGAACACTATAATATAAGAACTAATCAATGCCTATAACCACGACACAGATTTCGCATATAGAATCGAACTATTGATCTCAGCATCTATAATTAATATCACATAAAATAGGCATACAAGTTATACAACTTATTTTAATTTATTTTTCGTTATTAATGTTAATTAATTCGTCAATGGCGATTGGTTACACGAGTGTAATTGCTTAATTATTACGACTGCTGACGTCATTTTCAATTGACGATTTATTCAGAGCGCATCTTCATAGCAGCCTTGCAATAATGTCTTTTTTTGTTGGCTATGCAAAGACATCCGGTCCAATGTTTATTTCTGATTTATTCTGTTAACTTCTGCACTTGTTGGCATAATTTCCGCCCCATGACTGTATTAATCGGTCTGCCTAAAAAGTGTTTTTCGTGTGTGTGTGTGTTTAATCTCTTGACATTGTCGTTGATTTTTTGCTTACGTGAAACTTTGTTTGTGGATGTTTGTATTTTTAGTACTGCTCATGTATTTCTTTAAACGCGATTATTACGTAATTGATATACTTTAAAAAGTAATATAATATAAATGAATCTAATGGAATCTTTGAATTTAATACTTCGTATTGAACCTTGTGAATTCGGCCTTTTATTTCCCTATCGAAACCTTCTTTTAATTTAGTAGTTCTAATGTCATTCATTAAATAATAATCAGATTTGCTGTCCAGTTGTAAATTGATTTACAATATAAGTTTCTCATCACTTTCCGGACATATAAAATATCAATTATTATAAAGTGTTTAGTAGTGAAAGAATTAATGAATTTTCTATTCTTCTTTGCTTTGGTTTGCTTAGAACCCTTTCAAGACTTTTGAGACTCCACTTATCAAACTTCCTGCGTACAATCTAAGACATTATATTTTTGTATTTGCATACTATCAATTTTGTTTAGTTTAGACCATTTTTAATGACGTACATAAATAGCAGTTGGCTTCGATTTAATCGTTGACGTTAGTACACAAAATGAAACACGACCTTTAGCCGAAATTTTGAACAATAGCAAACAAGACACACATTTTCAAATCGTTAAAGCAAATCTACTATCTTTGAGCAGCCGCTTAATATCTGCAGGTGAGATTTATTGATTTGATTGTTGATTGACGAGTGATTGATTGATTGATGGGGCCTTCGAAACAACAGCAACATGACTTCGGGTATTGAGGTTGCCACGGAATGCAAGAACATCTTCGAGGACATACGCAAAATGAAGCTGCATCGCTATGTGATTTTTGCCATCAAGGAGGAGCGAGAAATCAATGTGGAAATTATTGGCGCACGCGACGCTGAATACAATGATTTTCTAGAGGACCTGCGCAAGATCGGACCAGAGGAATGTCGGTATGCAGTCTATGATTATGCATACCATCATCAGTGCCAGGGCGCCTCCTCCACTTGCCTGAAGGAGAAGCTCTTCTTGATGCTGTGGTGCCCGATGCAGGCCAAGATTAAGGACAAAATGCTTTACTCCAGTTCGTTTGCCGCCCTCAAGAAGGAGTTCAATGGCGTCCAGAAGTATATACAAGCCACTGAATTCGATGAAGCCTGCATGGAATGTGTCGAGGAGCAGCTGCGTGTCCTCGATCGCGACTGAAACGTAACGAAATGTAAAGACAGAGAGCGATGACACCCAGAAATGGGCATTCAAATTGTTGAGTTGTATATTGAGTAATTATCCTTAATCTTCTCGGTTTCCAAGGCATTGTTTCAGTTCTACATAAAGTTTGGCAAGCAGCAAAGTAACAGAAGCACCTTGAATAAACTCAATTTGCTGTTGTTTACTCGATCCCTCCACCCCCATCGCTGGCAATTTTATTTGATTTTGCCGCTTTTAATGCGCCCATTTAACATTTGGCTGAGCGGCCACTGCCCCAGGACGCCGGGGGTGTCGGGATTCACAGCGTTAAATTCGGCAAATGTTTTGGGCGAATATTATTTTGAAGCCTCAACTGTAATTTATTTATCCCAACCCGGTCGGTTAGTTGTCGGTTTGTTGTTGTGAGCACGAACTCGGTCGGAGCTTGAGCTCAAAAAGAGCCAGAACGGCTAAAAATAATTTGGCTGTGGTAAAATGCGACGGCGACGGCGACGACGATGGCGGCTTTGTCGCTAGGGAGACGGCAAAACTTTTGCCATTGAGACTTTTTATCTCATTCATAAATCATGACCAAGTTGCGTGCAAGTTGCTTTGCTCTCGCCGACTCCGTCTCTCTCTCTCTCTCTCTCTCGCTCTCTGTCTCTTGCTCTCACACCTTGTCTGATGTCGCATCGAGGTAGCCTTCCATTTCATTTGGCACAGCACTGGAATTAATCAAATCGAGAATGAGCACGTCGCCCGTTCAAATCGAGAAGAAGATACAAATTTTTGACATTATTTGATGACGAGCGAGGGAGTTGGGGGACACGGGAGTTTCAGAGATGCTGGGAATGGGACTGCGACAAATGCAAATAGTGAAAACGATTTAATGGCATTTGAGCACTGTCATTCCTCAGATCCTTTTTGCCTCTTCAATGCGGTTGGCGTAGAACAATAACATCTCATTTGGTCCTCGATGTCTCCCCAACCATCCACAGCCTCGTTTCCATCTCTTCGGCACAGTCAACTTCATTTTATTGTCTGCCTGCCGCCCACAGTCGCAACTACTTGTATTCATTCTGTTTGGCGTCTTAACGTTTTGTCAATCGCTCATCGCTCAACGCGAGGCGGGTCATGAAATTCTCCTCTCGCCAAATTTCACTCTTGCGTGCCATGGGAGAAATTCATCATACGCCGCGTTGTCGCAGCGCTAGCGAAAGAGATGAACGGCAAGGAAACGGCAAGCAGACAGAGCTGTCGACAGCAACACAAAAAAAAAAACAGTTGCCGATTCCACTCGGGAGACTCGAAACTTTGGCCATGGCAAAAGGACATGGCAAAGCAGGAAGTCGATAACGATGAGGATGCGACTGCAAACCGGCAGGCAAACCGAATGAATTAAAGTCTGTCCGCGTTTAGAGCAAGCATTGAAGCTGCCTTGGCACACCCACTTTGGGCAAGCCTTTGTGTGCTGGGTATGAGCAGCAAAAAAAAAGGACAAGAGATAAAAGGATGCGCTCAGTGATGCTGTCCATGCGCTTGGAATCCTGGCAGAAGACAGCGTACCAGACGCTAGACACAACACACACACACGCATACACACTCGAATAGTCTTCGGATGTCTGCAAAAATCAAAGCAAACCAGAAGGAACACTGCAAAAGCTACAAAAAAAAAACGTGTATATATGGAAAAGAGAAAAGAAAAAAAAACACGAGGCAACAAAAAGGCGAGACGAAAAAAATCCACGCAAATCTAGTGGAAAATTAAAATTTTGCCAATTTATGCGTGCAACAGAGACAGCAACTGGCAGCCAGAGCGTGACAGAGATTGGCATATAAACGGAATGGAAGAGGAAGTGCAAACGGCGAAGGAAGCTGGCAAGTGAAAGGGGGAAATGAAATTACGACTATGCAACAATGTCGAATGAACTTTGCTCAGTTCAGTTATCACTTGATGCTGCTGCTGCTGCTGCTGCTGCTGCCCAAAAAAACGGAAATGAGAATATTTCATTACTCATCAGCTTAGAGATGCAGTTCTTGGGTACACCACAATATTTCAGCCACTGTCGAATACACAATACTCAAAATACTCACATAAACACAGCAGGCAATGCGTCCCTTAAATCAACAACAAGTCAGAAAGCTACAGTCGAGTGTGCTCGACTGTGATATACCCGATACCCATCTCAAATATACTAAAATATACCGAAAAGTATTTTTGGTATATTTGGTATATTCGGTATATTTGTACTTTCATATTCCCTCACATCCTAAATATCGCATAAAGTATATACAAATATATAATTCCACCAGAAACAAGCCACGTGCAGCTGCCAATGGATTTTCCCATACAAAACTGTTTCTTGAATAACTTCCAAGTTTTTCATCCGATCGCGAGACTGTCTTTATCTTTGTTCGTACCAAAACTCAAGACTTATCTTTAAAATTGTGATAGTAAATCGTTTTGTTCGAATTTAGGGGGCGGAAAGCGGCGTGGCAAAAATCTAAAATAAACTTGATCTGCGTAAGACATTCACCAATACTGGTACCAAATTTGGAATCTCTAGCTCTTATAGTCTCTGAGATCTAGGTGTTCATACAGACAGACAGACGGACAGACGGACATGGCTATATCGACTCGGCTGGTGACCCTGACCATAAATATATATACTTTATGGGGTCGGAGATACTTCCTTCTACCTGAAGTCACAAAGCTATGATACCATTCTACCCTATGGGTAGCGGGTATAAAAATAATAGTGTTGTTCCCGCTGTCTTTACTACATCGCTTTTTTTTCGCATAATAAATGCGATCTCAGTGAAACTCTAGGTAAATGAAAACGAGGCCTGAGTTTACTCGCAAGTTGCCGGTTTATTATACAACTAGTCAGTCGGTGAGGCCAATAATATGTAACTTGATGCAACCCATGATTGCAATATTCATGAACTCTTTGTTTATTAATTTAAAGGGCTGTCATGCCAAAACGTACAATATATATTTGAGCTGCGCTAGTCAACATGAACCTCAATACCTAATTTTGTGTACTACAGCTAATGACAGCCTCAGGCATTGAACAGACAGACGGACAGATGCACGAACTCAGTTGTGCCGTGTTAATGTTGTTTATTGCTAAATTAGTCGGTTGGTTCGAACAGTGAATTCAAAGTGCGCTCACGTGTGTGCAACATTCGCAGCTGATGCTCCGCCATGTTTACTTGCCTAGGGAGTTTTGCCTGGTCCCATGCATGCTGGCCTTCAAACTCGAGCTGGGCAGTGAAGTGCCAAAGAGCAGCGGCGGCATCGCTTGCGATGGATGCAACTCGTGCTTGGGGGGCAGGGCGTCGGCGCGTCGCGAACGCTGCTCCTGCCGCACACTCCAGTGCAGGCGATAGAGATCCTCGTCGTCGGACTGCTGCTGCGACTCCAGCAGCTCGCTGGCCTTGGGTGATTTGGTCAACTTGCTCACACGCGTCTTGGAGATCGAATCGCCGGGCTGTGCTCGCATCGCGTTGCCGGCTTGTGGCAGACTCAGCTGCGAGTGTCCGCCCAGAACACTTGGGAAACCCTTCGTGCTGCTCTTCTCCGCCTCCGCCTCCGCCTCCGTCGGTGGCGCATCGAGTGACAGCTGCTGTTGCAAACGCTTTCGCACCACACTGGGAATATTCAAGAGAGATCCGCGCACATCCGCGCTGTCGTTCGGCAAATCCTTGCCGCCGTGCTCGACGAGGCTCAGACGCTGCATGCGGCGCCTCAACGCGCTGTCGATGTGCATTTGCGACGCTTGTGGCAGGGCCGTTGACTTGTCACTGGAAGTGGGCGCCTCGGGCTTGGCCGCCTGCAAACGCTTCTTGATCACACTGGGAATGCCGATATCGAGCTCTGACTCGAGGCTGCCACGGTGGCTGCTCCGGAGGCGCTGCAGCAGGTGTGGCAGCTGCATTTGCTGCTGTTGCACACGCTGCTCACAAATGCTGGCAATGCTCAGGGTGGACTTCAGGTCGCTCTGCTCACTGTCCGACTGCTCGTGTTGAGCCTCGTCGTCCGAGTCGATCATGGCGTCCAGAAAGCCAAAGCGATCCATGAAGAAGAGTTTCTCGGGCGGCTTGGCGTTGTTGGGACTCATCTTGTGCTCCAGCAGCTGCAGCTTGTAGACATTGAGGCGATATCGCATGCCGCGAATGCGACTGCGCACAAACGAAGCGTTCAAATGAGCTCCCAACTTTCGGGTGATGTCTTCCCAGGCCTCGCGCTTCATTTCGGCATCGTGATACTCGCACAATGTTGTGTTCCACAGACACGGGTGCTGGGCATACAGATCGATCATCCGCAAGTGGAAATCTTCGTCCTGCGACGAGGGCAGCGTTGGTGCAGCACTCGACTTGGCCGAGGCGCGACGCTGTCGATCGAGACGTCGTGCCTCCATCTAAACAATGTCGATGATAAATAACAAATGGCAAAAAGCAAATTCAGCGACTGTGTAGAAATTTACTAGATTGTTCGTTCCAAATTTGCTTGAAATGTGTCTACTCGTTGTTCTCGCCAAATCTGTCAGCATCTCAAGGGAAGTCAACTGTGTTTTCAAAATCACAGAACTCTCGATTTCACTGCTCGAAATGTGTAAATCCTTAAGAGTTAGTCAAGCCAGCACAAAGCGGATATTTGTTTTATTTAAGGTCTTTATTAAATCAATACTTTACAATAACCGATGACAATTTCATTATTAAATTATCGACTCAGCTCCGAATAAAAGCTCCGTTTCTTAGCACTTTTAAATAATAATTTAAAACGGTTGTAGCTGAAATAGTGGGAAATGTTTGGATTTATAATAGAATCAATAAGGTATTCAAAGCATGGATACCAATCAGAAGGTTTACATTATTATCTTGTATTGCTTTGTAAATTTTAAATAAAATTTGTAGTCACTGGTTAGTTAAATTTGACGACCGTTTGCCGCAGTTTTGAGTTCATCGATTCTTGACGTTTTATTCAGAACTGATTCATGGAATATACAACGACTTTAAGCTAACATAGACAATGATTGTTAGACCAGGCAACAATGTGCTGCTTGACTGTAAACTTAGGCAATTGCTGCCTTCAATTAACTTGTATTAATGAGTTAAAATGTGGAAATGAGTTTTTACTTCACAGCTGCCTGCGTACCACAATAAAGTACAGTGTGCTCTTGATAAATGCGCACATTACACCATGACATATGGGGTCATAGCTTATATAATTAAATTTCGTTGCTTAATGAAGCGCAAAAAATAAAGCACACGCTTTACTTATTCTTTTGCAATAATTAAGCTTTATTGTGTTCGCGGACTGAGTTTGAGGAAAGTTAATTTAAAAACTGATCTGACAATGCGTCTCGATCATACATGAAGCGACTTAAGTCTAATGTGTCTGAGGCTTAGTTTGTTGCTATGTGGACAAATGTTCAAATTCCTCATATATACTTTTATGCTCGTTGGTGGCGTGATTTTTGATTATCGTAATATAGACAGGATTGTGAAATAGGACTCCTTTTGAGTTCGTGGGAGTGTTTATAGTTTATCTTTTGGGGTCTTGCGAATGTTTATAGTTGTATCCGGCTCTAACTTGGCCTTACTTACACAGTTGGTTCCCTGTTCTTCGCTGCACACTAATACTAATAAGTCGAGTATTGAACATGCTGCGACAAACTATGGAGCTATATGAATAGCAGCAAGAGATAACAAAAAACCTAAGACTTGATAAAACGAGAGGACTCAACAAGATGAGAGAGAGAGAAAGAGAGAGAGAGAGAGAGAGAGAGAGAGAGAGAGAGCGGGAAAAAGAGAAGATAAGAAGAGAACTGAGATGGGCTTCGGTAGAGGAGTCACGGCATCAGAGACAAGCTCTGGTGATCCCTTGTTATCCCTTGTTAATTCATATGCATTTTTGTTCTAATTAATACCTTTCTTGAAATCAAACATATCGATATGTGCCATTGTAGTATTTATGCAAAATCTTGAAATTGCTCCACTTTTGTTTTTCTTTTGGCATATGGAAGAGTTTCGAGTATTTTCGCTTTCTCTTCAAATCTGTAGCCAATCCAGAGTATATGGTTCCATATACTTCTGTTCAAACTCACTAATCGTCATAAGGTTCCTAAACCTGCTTAAAATATGTATGGCTTGCATACGAAAGTTTTGGTTTTGTGTATAAAACCGCTCTTTTCTATACTCTATGATATCTTTATTTATTTATTATTTTTTTTTTTTTAAGAAAGGTTTTTGTTTATTTTCCCATATTGGGTGTGCATTCATGTATTTATTATTATTAATTTTGTACTTTTTACAATACTTCCATTAATATTCTAAACTGTATCTTATCCAAATCATTTGCTTGACTTTGTGAAACTCTTTTTGATTGTTGACAAGGCACAGAATTGAATCGACGAGCAAATTGTGTTCGGTATACTCCGTCTTGTAGCTCTCTGTGATCGCGCTATTGAGAGAGAATTCAATATGTACATTATTTAAAGGGGCTGTTACGTCTTTTAGTGATGTTCATGCATTTATTGTGGAATTTGTACAATTTGAAGAATAGATTTGCATTATAAGCATAGTTGTTGCTTCCATGTCTATCTTTCTTGCTTATACTATTACTTTTTCATCCTACATTTCCTACAGCTACAAACAAGTATCATCTCAACATCGACCATCAATTGACTCACAGGGTATCGCTCAGTCGACTACTCGCATGCAAATTTCTATGGCCAACAAGGCCTGGAAAAAATGATTTAAATGTCGAATGCAGGACTGAAATTATTTCAATTGTAGCCTGCCTTTTGTGCATTTTGCACTGTTGTTGTTTTACTGAGTTTCACTGAGTTACGCCCAACTTTTGTTGGGCCCAAGTCCAAGTCCAACATATTTGGGACAATAGCTAATTAATGTGTAATTTGCAGATTGCAACTCGGCACATCTTAATGCCTTAACTTGTTAAATTAGTAACTGTTAGCTGGAAATGCTGCTGCTGTTGCACGTGGTGATAAGCTGACACTTGTCAGCAAACTGCTGCAACAGTGCTTTGAGCTTGTCCGGGTGTCTGACGCCTCTTGTATAAGCACAGCCGGTGGCAGTTGCTTTGCTTAGTGGTCATCAGCAGTTGCAATTTCATTCGGCGCCCAAGTAGCCAAACAACAAGCAGCCCCCAGAGACAGGCAGACAGACTGAGAGACAGATAGTCAAACGGCTTAAACGATGCGAAAACAATGCAGACGAAATATCCCTTTCGTAGCCGCCTCCCCCGTGATCACGAAGCCTGCAAGCGACTCGGGCGACATTTTAAGCTTAAAGCCAGCGCAGCTGTCGTCGTCGACTGCTCCTCCTCCTCCTCCTCCTCCTCCTCCTCATTCTGACTGCTTGTCGACAAGTGCATAATATGAATGGCAACGTCGACGGAAATGTAAACGATGCAACAGCACAAATACGACAACTGAGTGCCGCTGCCAGATATAACAATGCACAGAATAAAGGACACCGGATGAGAGACGCAAACACACACACACACACAGAGGCGCACAGGCTCACAGGATGCGTATAAGGATGCACGACAAACGACTGTCATGGCCAACGACTGCTAACTGCCAACTGCCAACTGCCATCTACTGAATGTCAACTGTGGACTGCAACTGCGATTGCAACTGCAACTGTTGCCAGAGCATTTGTTTTTTTACCCCTTTTACGCATAAAAAATGCGGGTGTAATTGTGTTAAACAACACAGATACATTTTGCACTTATAAATAACCGCATTCAGCATATTTGCCTGAATGCATATTATTGACAGCATTTATGGCCAAGTACAGCACATAAATTTGCGCACAGAGTTCGACTCAGTGTTTGCACTAAGCACAAATAGGCGATGATGAAAATCGCATAAAGTTCAACTGAAACTGAAATACAATGCGCGAATTGCTTTTTGCATATAATTTACAAACAAATTGCACGTCGTTGTAGATTTATTACATCAAATTAATTTTTTGGAAAACAATGATAATGAGATACCCGCAATCTAAGTTGACTGTGATTACAAAAATAAACCACATATTGCAAATATACCATACTATATAGTATATACTAAAATATTAAAAATAATGATATCTTGGTATACGGTGAAAATATCAAAATGCATCTGATTGTATGTTCCTTTAATTGCCTCCGGGTTGTTGGTAGACATGAATATCAAAATTCTAGGCTCAAGCTGACCAACTCTTGTTATTTAGGGTTTTCATTTGATTTGCGGTTTCGTCAGTGGGCATTTTTAAAATTAAATTAATTTATCTTCACTATGATAATGCGCATTAAAACCAAGTTAGACTATATTAAATACACGCGGCAACAATAGTTCGCTGTACTTCTGTAGTTTGTAAATAAAGATGAAGCTGAGTATTCGATATTTCATCCACTTTGTACGTACAACATTTAGATGACTCATTTGTTAGTCGTCTCTGTGAAGACTATTCCTTTAAAATTAGCTAATAGACAGTTGTTATGCTGACAGAAAGAGGCGAAACTCATAATTTTGATATGAAATATGCAACACATTGAAAGTGTAGTGAATCTAATTCGAAGCGTGCCCAACTAATTATGTTGCATTGTCTATATTCCATTGGTCAGTGCTTCTTGGTTGCTGCTGGGAATGAAAAGCCAATGCTTATCATAAATATTTTATAAGCTACGCCTGCACCTTGCTTGTGTTTCATGGTTGAGCAAACTTTATGTGACATAAAATCAATTTAAAGACAGCAAACTTGCATAGATTACTAAGCTGCGAAGAATTCGAAATTTTTAAAGAACTACACTTTATTGAATTCCGATTATTAAATTGCAAACCAATTTAGTTGAGAAGTGCGAAACCAACGATTGAATTCTGAAGAGCTGAAGGCAGACGTCGGCATCGATAGACAACAGTCTAGCAACCAGCTACGTGATCTGAAGTGGCACTTCAATTGAAAACATATATAACCTTTCTTTGTTTCTATTATTTCAATCTATTTACCTTACACGCAATGAAGCATCATCAATAAGGCTTAACGTGAAAGTGGTGTGCGAGTTTGAGTAACAAATTCGAAGGATTTGTGGCCTTTGCAACAATGATTTTTGACTTTACGAGTATAAAACGATTTGATTGAACCCACAAAACTAGATGTTCGATGCAAATTGCACGCAAATTGAATGAATTCTGTGTTGTGTAATTGCAATAATTGTTGTAATTGTTATAGCAAAGTACTTTCAACAGCACCGAACGATTATTGTAATCTCAGCATTAATGTCGATGTAATGATTAATTAAAACATTCTTTGAAAGGCTGTTTTTGGTTTTGTTTTTTTTCTCCCTTCTCTTGTTTTTATTTTGTCTGTTGTTGCGCTGCTGACAGCTGGTATCAAAGTGTTTAATCAGTCGAATTAAAATGTGAAACGGTTGAAAAAAAAAAACAACATGTAATTTACACATGAATCCCACTTTATTTCACACCTGTTTAAACCGCTTACCGTTTACATACCCTTTGAAAGAGGATAAAATACGCATATAAAGATACAATCACTGCTCCAATGTGAATGCATATCAATGCACATAAATATCTTTATGCATTTACACATTACTGACTTTGGCGCGGCGCCACAGGGTATCTTGCAGTCGTTGAACCTTCACGCATCTCATTGCAATCGCAACTACAATCTGCATGAATTTACGTATGCATTAAATGTGATCGTAATTAACTGCTAATTATGACGTCTGCCAGCTCTGTGCCAACTGTTGATATTACTGCAGTCCATGCACAAAGGCAGCACTTTTCCATTGGCAATTTTAATTGAAATTAATCGCTGGGCAGCCAGAGCTAGATAGCTTCCCCAAACCCAAACCCAACCAGGCAAGCGGAGGGTCAAATTGCGGGCTTCCGCTACGCGACATTAAATCTCACACTAAGCTGGCGCGCATTGGCAGCAAAGTCATCGCCCAACAAACCATAAAAAACATTAATTACTTTTGTATTCGAAAGATGTCAACGCCAATGGCAATCAACTGGCAAATTATTAGCAGGCGGCCCTCTTCTCACGAGCTCCAAACTTGGCAGCTGGAGGCCTGGAAGTCGCTGCGATTAGATGAGCTAATATACAATAAATACTTTTGATGATTTATGCCAGAACCGTAGACCAAGCCACGCCCACCAGCCCCATTTATCATAAAAGGCATTTTATGAGCACATAAAATACCAAATTACCAAACCCCAACATTGCTGAGTAGCTGTTACTTCTCATCTGCCGCCATCCCCCTTGCGCCTCTTGCTGCTGCCTCTTCTCCTGCCTCTTTCTATTGCTCTTTCCCCTTCCGCTTTTCGCATTGAATGGAACCCATTCAATTAGCGTAACTGTTTGTGCTTCTGCACAAAGTTCAACTACTGGAACCGCCTCCAATGGCGATAACGATAACGCAATGAAACCTCTTATTTGAGTGTTTGTGCGACAAGTGCGTCCCGTTACGTCAATAGCCAGCAGCATCCAAGCTAGATGAGCAAGGGAAACGGTAAAGCAATTCACATCGACCATATAATTTATATATCTAATTGCTGCCACACGAAACACTCAAATCGTGAGTTATTTGAAGCACTCAAATACATATATTATCCGGCTTTAACTCTGAGTTAGTTAGTTAGTAGATTGTGGACAGACAAAGATAGCCATTATGCATTGAGTTGAGGATAAAGTGAATTGCTTGGCTCACAAATTAAATACTATTCAAATTATTTATTTAATATTTCATTGATGTGCGAGCGATGCAATTCTCGGATACCAAAGTTATGTTGAGCGAGTTTCACTTTGATTTTCGATTCAATCTACAATTCGAGCAGTTAGCGTTTTGTGTCTGACTTTCAAATTGAACAAATTGAATTTATTATTTATGTAGGTTGTTTTCAGACTCCACCCAGCAGATCTACGGTTCATTAATATGACAAATTATAGCTTTGAAGTTCTCAAGCGAGCAAAACCATCGCACCAAGATCCCCCAAATGAAACACCAGAAATTTTGTGGGAAGGAAAGAAGCTCGTTGAGACTTTAATGATAGTTAATTGTGTTAATATTCTCAATTATTCGCATACTTCCCAGCTGGACTTTGTAATGATTGTTTTGATTTTTATGTTGCACTCACTTTTCAAACAGTTTGACATTGAAAATTAGTAGTTTTCCTAATCAAACAAATACAGCGCATAGACTGTTTTGTGATAGAAAATACTTACTGGGCGACCTTTCATTGCCATTTACATAACGTATGTCTGCATATGTCAGATATTTATAGTATAATTGAAAAATCACCACATTGAATTGACAATGAAGATTTGTGAACAGTGGGAGCCTTAATAAAGACGCCTTCAGCAATCCGCACTCCAGGCAATGTCAATAATATGGATATCACATTGAAGTCTCTCTAGTGTGAGATGAGCCCAGACAACGTGGAGCAGACGACGCGACGGGTAGCCAAATTCCTCCATGGCACCTGAGAATTGTTGAGCATTTCCCCCGCGGAAATTGGAGAGTTCGAGTGAAGTTCAGAACTTTGTCGCTGCGCTAAGCAGTTGAGTTTAAATATTAATCATTTCAAATATTCATTGTCGCTAAGCCGTGCAGCAATTACGGCTAATTACTAATGTTCATTAGTCGCACAAATGCAAATGTTACACCACAGCCTCACAGCCTCACTCCCTCTCTCTCGCTCTCTCTCTTCAATTATCTTGGCTGCTTCCTGCATAATTAATGTCATTTGTCTTGATTGAATTTGTCGCCCAATCAAAGCAAATAGATTCCATGGCGCTTAGTAAATGTTGTTAATGGACCGCTTAACATAAACAATGCCGTCTCACCTCCATTCTGATTGGGTACTGAAGGAACTCAAACTCGGAGAAATGGCAAACTTTAAATGGAAACTAAGTTTGCCTCGAGCTTAGAAATGCATAAAATTGGTTTGCAAGTAGTTTAGTGCAGTGCAGTGTAGTGTAGTGTAATTGTGCTGAATATTCGTAACAAAATTAAATATCTTATGTAATTTATGCTTGCCTGAACTCTAAGAAACTTGCTGCCTCCCACTGAAGTAGATGGACTTGCTCTGCATCTTCTTGCACTTCAATTTCAATTTACGAGCAACTTCCCTTTGGGGTGATGGTCGCGGAGAGGGACGCAACAAAGGGGATTACACTAGCTAGTCCCCAATCACTCG
This sequence comes from Drosophila siamana, assembly GCA_035047445.1. NCBI lineage: Eukaryota > Metazoa > Arthropoda > Insecta > Diptera > Drosophilidae > Drosophila > Drosophila siamana. The sequence goes on from JAWNPP010000068.1 coordinate 3,344,598, forward strand.
CACAGTTGACGCTTGCTCCTTGAATTTGAGTTTTCCTTTTCTTCTCCTCATTTTCACTCTTCCTTATTTTTTTCTTGCACTTTCATTCACAGAAGATGGTTATGACTTTGAGTTGCCGCCTTCGAACTTGTCCCCCTTTGCCAGGGTTGCCAGGCTCCAGGGTTGTCTCTTTGGCCACTGTGCAGTGCTTTTTCCTGTTTCGCTTGAGTCAAAATGATTTCACTCCTTAGTGTGTAAGCGACCTCCAGGTCCTTTATAGCTTTGAGCTGTCGCTAAACCCTCCCTCTCACCTTATCTCAGGCGTGCAGCTGATGGACACATATAAAAAGCCCAGACCCACTATAAAGCAATGAATAATGCGAGGCACCTCTGCGATACGAGTATCATTCTGCGCATCTCGCCGCAAGTTTCGCACGCCCTGCAGTCGGTCTTGAAAAGTCCCCGACTTAAAGTAAAATTTGAGGCATCAAACGTAAGCATCGCTTAAGTAAGAAAGCTGCCGTTCAATGCGGACAACGCAGTTGACACGATGCAGTGGCAAATGCTTTCTTCCATCATTACAAAGTGTTGACGACTTTAAAATAATCAAAAATCAATAGTCACTTTTGTTAACCTTTTATATAAATATTATAAAACACACCAAGGAGAATAAACCTATATACATACAATATGTAAAAAACATTTTAGGCAGCGAATATTCTTCATTGAAATTCTTATTGAAATCTGCATTGCAATGCACTACGTACATATATATTTACATTTCATTTACTAATCAGTACAGAAGCCAAATTTGGTGATAATAATCGTATATATATTTTCTATTTTCTATGAGGTAGAAAATATTGCAGAAGAGTTTTATTGGAGGTAGTTTTAAACTTGATGGTTCAACAGAAGAATATTCAAGGAAAATATATTACATTTTTTTGAAGGCTTTTTATTTTGAGGTACTATAAAATAAGTGTTTGAATAAAATGGTATTCTCTAATATAGATGTTCCTTTAGTTTAGATGGCGTAAAAAGTACATAAACAACAGAAAGCCTGTAAAAAAATAAATACCACCGAAATGGTAATTAAGTATTATTCGTTGATCGAATGGTTTTCTAAAGTGTAGTGAAGGAAAAAACCAACAAACAAACTCTCAAACAAATACAATTTACCAATCTTGAAATAGAAATAATAATATGAATAAATTCATTTAAGTGAACAGAATTACGAGTGTGTTTTGACTTCTTAATTCAAAAGAAAAATAAAAAGAAATTTTTCATATCCACTAAAAAGCGCGATTTAAGGTAGTTTGAATAAAATAATGCAAAGTACTTTCAAATTTTTTAAAAGATTCGGCTACCTATCCTTAATGTTTGAAGAATCTTGTCATCGAAATTTTTGAAAACGATAAAACATATGTATAAAAGCTGCAGCCTCCTCGCTGCAATAATAATATTCAATTATTAATGAGGATACACAATATATAGATTGAGAGAATGACTTCTGTGCAGGGCAACTCGTAGTGTGCTACTCGCATGTTCCCTCATAATTAAAAAAAAAAATTAAATAAAAACAAATTTGTTAACAAAGCAAGCTGGGAATTAATGAGATTCGAGTTTGATTGTAGTGTCCTCATTTTAGTTTTAGCTTGTTACACAAACAGTTCGTATTTTTCAAAAAAAAAAAATAAAAAATTGTATTTTAAATATTCACAAAATTCTTGGCATTTTCTCAATTCAAATTACAATGTGCAACGCAAATAGAGACATAGCAAAGCCAACAGGCGGGGCCCGCAACGAAGAAGAACTAAGGCATCTAATGGGTGCAATGTACAGTGATTTGCCGGCCGAAGCGAACGCGGAATCAAATAGCAATCGCAAAGCAGTGAAGCCAACAATCAAATTGCCACGACATCCCATTTTCGCTGGCCGCTATGTGACCAAAGTGGAGCACGCCAGTCCGTTGGTGGTCTCAAAGCGGTTTGTGAAGCCGCAGATGATATGCGACAGCAGCAGCAGCGAGAAGGACTCGCAACCGGAGCGTTTGCTGCGCAAACTCTTCTGTGTCTATGCGCTGCGAAAGGTTGTGCTGCTAATCACACCCAAGGCGAGCAATTCGCAGATGAGCGACATGTACAACATACACGCATACCTGATAGAGAACCGATGGCATCTCGGTGTGACCAGCCTCACTGCAGGCGAACGCGACCTCTTCGTGCACAAGCAAAAGCCCAACAATTATGCTTTGATCTTTTGCACCGGCTACATTCAACTGGAGGATGCTTTTATGAGTGCCCCACTGAAGAATGACATTTTTAGCGTCTTGGCACAAAACTCCAATGTACCCATGGAGATCAAATACAGGGGTAAAAGATGTACCCTCCACTACACTGGAGCGGAGGTCGAAGCGACAACGGGCATCAGCAGAGCGATGAGATCTTCGACTGAGGATAGCAAAGGCCACTCGAATGCATCGACTCGCGAGGCCAAAATCTTAGCTCGTAATGCGACGGCTGAGATCCAACCACTACAATTGCAAAATCTAGCCCCCACTTGGCGGATCCATTCAGAAAGTCATGGGGTTCCAAGCAGCGAGGACACGCCTCAAGAAGTCGAGACATCATTTGATCCGTACTTGGACAATTCAGAGCAAGAGCTTCAAGAGGACCACGACAATGGCGGCTTTGAGCACACCGAGGCAGATGTCTTAAATGAAGCAGAAGAACCACTTGAGCAGCATCGTAGTGAAGACATGATTGAGCAACTGTCCTCCACTGCGATTGAAGAAGAAGTATCACAACAGGAGCTCGACGATACTCCCAACGAACAGATCGAGGAATCGCCTGACCTGGGTACTAATGCAAGTGAGGACGACGATGAGCAGCTGATGGAATTGTCGCAAGGGGAGCAGATGGACGCTAGTCACGAGCAGACCGAGGAACCAATCGCCCAGCAAAATAATGAGCAAATCGAGGAAATTGCTGATCGACGTTTATATGTTATTGAGGAGCTGACCGAAGAGGAGCCAAGCAGTGATCACGTGGGGCAGTTGGAAGAACAGCAGAAACAACAAGAAGAAGTAGAGCAGCAGACAACCGACAATCAGCAGATCGTTAACTCACCTGAACAGTTTTCGAATGCGGTCATGGAGCTACGCAAGGATCTGCAGGACTATGTGAACAAAACGCAAAACCAACAGCAGGTCGATGAACTCTCCCCGGAAGTGTTAATGCAAACCAAAAAAGCGTTGATTAAGCAGTCGTTCAAAGGTCAAGCGTACATGGCGAAGATAACAGCACAGCAATCTAAAGAGGTTCCGGTCATTAAACCACCAACACCTCAAACCTTCAATAAAGCGCACAAAGAGAAACTGCAACAGATGCAGATCAACAGGCAGCTCCCAAGAACTCAATTTCAAACGACCTCAGATCACTTTGATAAGCCCAAGCTCAAGAAGCAATCTCGCGTGGTGGAACAGTGTGAGAAGCCTCCAGTCCATCAAAGCAAAGACACCTTTGAGCAGATCATCGAACCAACTGAGGAGCTGCCTCAAGAAGAACCAAGCATGGCAACTTTAGAGCAGACGGACGGACTGCCTCAAAAGGTCCACAGCAGTTGCAGCATCGGGCACTTAGAGGAGCCATCTAAACAAGTCTCACAACATGCACTCGAGGAACAACACGAGAATGCTCTGCTGAATATGATTAACAATCCCGAGAACGTGGAATTGCATTCAAATGAAGCCAATGAGCTGCGTGAAGAGACGCAAAGAGAGCAGCAGACGAATGAGAAGAATAGAGTGCTTCAGCAGGCTACAGAAAAGCCACCAAATCAAAACTCACAGCTTAAAGACAAGGAACTATATGAACAAGTTTCGGCCCCTTTCAATAAGAAGATCCAGAAAACGTCTCAACAGAATGCAAATGAGGTCAAGAAGCAACACAAAGGGGTGCAAAACACTGTCAAGAAAACGCAGAACGCACAGCTGTTAACTAAGGCTCTTGATCTCTCTACCGAAATGTTGAATGCGACGAAGAAGGCGTTGATTAAGAGCTCATTCAAAGGTCAAGCTTATATGGCAAAGAAATTAGCCGAACAAGCTAAAGAGGTTCCGGTCAAGAGACAGCGAATACCGCTAACCTTCAATGAAGCGCATAAGGAACAACTGAAACAGCTGCAAATTCTCAGGCAGCGAGAGAAATCTCTTCAAAATCAAACAACTTCAGAAATGACCCATGAACCAACGGTTAGAAAGCAAACTCGAGTGGTGAAACTGTGTGAGAAACCAACGCTCCAACAAAGCAACAAGCAGCCTCAGAATGAAGCCAGCAACGCTGCTTTGGGGCTGGTGGAAGAAGTGCCTCGAAGGGTGCACTTCGATCGAACAATTGGTAAGTTAGAGACATCGTCTAAACAAGGGTCACAGCAGAAACCAATCTATAATAAACAGATCACACATTCAAATGACGACGCGGAGCTGCACAAAACCGGCAACAACACTCAGATCGAGCAGAAGTCTAATAAGCACGACGCAGAGCCACGTACACAGGATTCACAGGACGTTAAACTACACGAACAAGTTATGCAGAAGACAATTGATACTTGCGAGATCGAGGAAGCATCAAATCAGGTCAACCAACGGCCGCAAAAGACTGTCAACGTCCCACTTATTAAACAGCCGTCGGACGAGGCTCAGAAGGATCCATTAGATGACCCACGCAAACAGGACACACAACATGAGGCCGAGACACAACTTGAAAATGCTTTGCAGAAGACAATTGCGGAAGCGTCTGAACAGCATTCAAATGAGATACCTGAGATAGATAAAGAGAGATGCGCACAAGTCGAACAGAAGTCGAATAAGGTGAATAAGAAGGTGGGACAAAAGGCCAAGAAAACGCTCAGTAAGAATTCGTTGAAAGGACAAGCAAGTAAGCCGAAGAAGCCACTGGAACCGGTTAAGGATGTCAAGAAACCGCCTGTTGCTCAAACCTTCAATAAGGCGCACAAAGCGAAACTGCAGCAGCTGCAAATTGAGAGGCAACTGGCGAAATCTCGAATGATGAGCGAACAGGTGAGCGATCAGCAACAAATGCGCGTGAATTTGCCCACAATGTCGATGACTGTGTATCATCGATCGATATGCTCGCAATATTCCTATCGGGTGCGCAAGAGCGGTGGAGTTAATCGCCCAAAGCTGAGCTCCCAGACGCAGCTGGAGAAACCGTTAACCAGTGGGGGGTCGCGGGATGTGCACGTGCAACAGAATATCCAGATGAAGGAGTACCGATATAGCTACAAGTCCAAAACAGCACCGAAATCAACTGGGCCTCAATGGGTTACCGCTGGACTCAACTCCAAGCACCGCAATTATCTGATCAACTACAAGGCACAGGTGAACACTGAAGCAAAGACGATCGAACAGAGTCATGATGACCAGACCACCACAGTGGGCGATGGACCACTCGACATGAGTGTCCCACAGGCTAAGGATATGCTCGCTCTGCTCTCCGACATCGACCACAAGATAGACGAAGATGATTGTGAAGAGTTGATGCCGCCCCAACTAATGCGCGATGAGTCTGTTGGCTGCATTGTGCAGACCTCAGTAGTGGGCTTGATACCCAACTCGCAGACCATCCTATCGGCGGATTCGTCGCAGTTCGAACACTTGATGCAGCAGCCAGTCACAGTGCCAAGAACATTCTCGCGGCGCGCTCGATTGCTCATTCAATCCAAGCTGTCGAGACTGGATGCCAAGCAGGCGTTCTTCAACATGGGCGCGCTTATACGGCGAGTGAACTCGCGTCCCGTTCCACATGAGAGGCATTTGTTGATACTCTTTCGCCTCTTCGCGCTGCTGGACGTGAAGCTGTTTGTGCGGCCCGAGTTCAACTTGCCCGGCTATGATCCAACACCGTCGTTGCCCCGCTGTCGCATCGAATGCTACTTCTTTGAGGATCGCTCAGACTTTATTGTTTCGATGGCTTTGCTGCGCGCACAGTTGGAAGAGCTTGTTAGCCAAATACCGGAGTTGGTGCCAAACTTACGCTACTGTCGGGATGCATTTGACATGACTCGCATTCCAAATGTGGTTAGCAACTATGTGAGAAGCCACTTCAATCAAATTCTGAAGGATCTGATTGCCGAGTATTGCTATCAGTTGATTCAAAACAAGACACCCATCGCAGCAATGCCCTATGTGCCCACTGACCATGATATCATGGGCGATGATCCCTTCGTGCGGCCCAAACCACGAGTTTGTATGCCGCGACAAAGTGTAAAGAAATCTAATTAATTTTTTTTTTTTTTGGCATTCAATTTAACGTGTTTTTCGGACTGGGTTTTATTAGTGGATAAGGCAATGTAAGTGTAAGAATTTTAATGAAATTTTGTGTGTTGTAAATAAAAATTGAACAGATGATTCAAGTGCTTCTGCTTTTATAACCAGGCTAATATAGAGGAGTATTTTAAATTTTTGCCAACAACAGATGCATTTGCAGAGCGAAAATAATTCAAAGTGCAATATTTTAGTGTTCGAAAAAAGTTAAACTTAACTTAAATAAATGTAATAATTTGAATACATAGTAATATAAAATATGAATCAATGTAATAACTAACCCTCTAGTGCTCAAATTTTCTTTTCCAAGAAAAAAATTATTTTTGGAGTCAGAATGTATCAATAGTGAATGTTTGTTCTAGAAAAACTTTTAATTTTGCACGAATCGAGTTTTATAGTACTATATCCTTAGACCGCCTAGAGGCGGCTTTGGGAAAGTAAGCCAACAAAAATTAGGTAATCAATTCTTTTGATTACAGGTTTTATTATAAATGATTTAAAGATAAGCACCAAAAACAAAATAAAATAACAATTAAAACTAAAGTTACTTAAATTCACAATGCTTCAAATATTTGTGTACAAAACGTTTGTTTACTTATTTGTGATGAAAATTATAGAAACAGTCTTTTTTCTGGGAAAAGCACAGGTTTATATTACATTTACGGCAGACAATTTGAGTTTCGGAAGTACAACCAGGAAGCTTACAGGTTTTTTTGTCAGCGCGTGACAAAAACATTGGAAAATGCTCAACTGTATCATAACGTACATCATTAATCGGAAGGAAAGTTTTCTTCCCTGTGCATTTATTTTCCTTGCCATCAACTTGTCGTGGGCGCCCGGGTCCTTTTGGCAGATAAGGAATTTGAAGCATGCAAAGCACATTTGCGACCTCTGATCGGAAATTTGGCAATTGGTATTTTGTGTTATTAGCGTCGGGCTGGTTTATTCGGTGGAACAAAATGTAAGCGTTTACCATGGCCAAATCAAGCATATGTGTAAATAGTCGATTTGTATACTTGTTGCTCTTTACGGGAATTTTATATCGACCAATAAGTCCGTCCATTAAGTCGACACCACCCATGTGGCTGTTGTATTCATGGATAACATTTGGGCAATTTATGTCAACGTACTTCTTTTCGGAACGAACAAAGCGTGAAACATGACCTTTTGAATTCGTTTCATTCAGGAAAGGCTTTGTTCCCGCGTAAGTCGAAGCAAGTCGTACCGCCTTATTGTCCTTCCAAATCGTCAAAGACAGTTCGACTCCTGATACAGATCCACAAAATTCTGTAGAATATCCACGCACTTGTTTCTTGAGGTCGCTGTCAGTTGGCAGCTTACAATTTGGAATGCGATTCGAGCGAATAGTTCCCAAAGAAAATATTCCCCGGGACTTGAGATATACAAGAAGCGGCAAGGAAGTATAATAATTGTCAAAGTAGATAATCTGATTTTTGAAATCCGGAACATTGCGTGACAATCGAACAACTACATTTGCTGCCGCACCAAGATCTGGTGAGCCAGTTTGAACAACGTTGTCACCTGCTCCACAATATATCTCGAAATTATAGCAAAAGCCAGAAGAGTCACACAAATTAAAGAATTTCACTCCCCATTTGTGTGGTTTGTCTGGTAAATATTGTCTTAGAAAGGTCTTCATCTTAGTTGCACACATTTGTTCATCCACAGATAAGCGTTGGCGCATCGGAACTGACTGAAACTTCTCATTGAAGTGATTCACGAGCGGCCGTATTTTGTATAAAGGATCATGGTCGACAGAATCCTTGGAGGGCAACTTACTATTATCATTAAAATGTAAATTTCCTCGTAGTTTTTCAAAGCGATTTCTTGACATTGTGTTCTGAATTGTACCAAATGCGTACTCACCCCAATATGAACGAACATTTGGGTAGCGAAAAACTGACATCAAAAATAAAATGCCAATAAATTGTCGAATTTCTAAATTGGTTGTAGAAAACGAAGTATTGACATCCTTTTGGGCAGCATACAAATTTGTTTGCTGGGTGATATGCTCAATGATAGTATCATTCAAAAAGAATTGAAAACACTTGAATGGCGTATCCAGATTTTTAAGTTCTCCGAGGTCCGGCTCAGTAAAGGATATCGCAGATTTATCCATGACTAGGTTCGTTTGGCGCCACAACATCTTTTTGAAAAGCGGTGCTTTTGGGTCGATAGACCAAACAGATCCTACACACTCAGCTATTGTGCTTTCTTTAACATGAGCAGTACTATTCTCAGCAGGCGCTTTACGTTTGCGTTTTTGTGCTTGAGGTGAATTGGACGCAATCGAACTTGAGGGTGACAACAATTTTGCAAAAGGAGTAGGACTTCCGCTTGAAGTTACACAAATCTCTTTAGCCAACATAGAATCCGACATGTGTAGCACTTTTTTAATCGCTTCTTCATCCTCCTCATTGACAGGAAGGGCTGCTTCGCAAACATCATCAGTCAAATTGTCCTCCAATTCTTCTTCTCCATCCGTATCAATGTCAAAATCAATAGAATTTAAAAATTTTTCAATCTCCACGTCCGCTGATAGCTTATTCATATACAATTTTTTTACCGAATTGTCCCAAGACCGCCTCTAGACGGTATAACTTATAAATCCAATAGAAAGCTAGCGAAAACTTATTTTTAGTGTGGGTTTCGCATTTTGCGTCCTTGAGACTATAAGCAACACGGTACAATTTTTTTTCCAGCAGCAAACTATTTATAATATTTTAAAAAAATATTTATATTTTGCAGTTCTTACAAAATAATTATTTCGTCCGAGTTGCACAAATTTTCTGCTTCAAATGAATACAGCAGCTTGCGCAAGCTCAAGTATGTATTGCAAACGCAACGTATTTGATTTTTGGACTTCCCCTAATTAGAAAAAACGCAAAACCCAGTCTAAAGCAATGAAAAGAATAAAATAACGGTGTTTTTAACCTTACCCGTCTAGAGGCGGTCTTGGGCACTAGAGGGCTAAGAGCAGAAGCTACGTTCGAGTGTGCTCGACTGCGAGATACCCAGCTTGTGTATACTAAAATATACTAGAAAGTATTTTTCATTCTCTCAATCGGGACAACAAAAAATAAAAAAGACATTTAATGGTCATTGTGTAAATTTATTGCTGATATATAGAGGGGACGCAAAAGAGATTAAGGACATATACATATATATAGATATATATACATATATATAGATATTCATATACATATATATAGATATATATACATATATATAGATATATATACATATATATAGATATTCATATACATATATATAGATATATATACATATATATAGATATATATACATATATATAGATATTCATATACATATATATAGATATATATACATATATATAGATACTATACTATATCTATATATATGTATAAGAATATCTATATATATGTATATATAGCCGATATAAATGTAGCATGTACTCACTCACTAACAATATTTGCAACGCACTTTATAAGCGGAAATTTTAGCAATTTGAACAACCATAAAATCGCAAACCAAACTTAAATTTAGTGCTGGAGAGGTTTTTAGGCGATACAAAAATGCGCAGTTCGTTTGATTCAAAACACATACAGTAAATCATTCAACTCTTGCCAAACAGTTCGTGCAACAACAAACAATTCACATACACTTTAAATGGTCAGATCGGCAGAATCGTTGCAACAAACTGGTCAGCATTGTGCAGCACAATAGAACATTTGTTGCCACCAGCAAAGCTTTTGTGCAGCATTCTACAAATAACAGAAAATGAATGCGAAAGCGACAGTTAAAGCAACTAAATATTTAGTCAAGTCACATATTCATTGCCTTTTTCTGACTTTGGTAGTGGACCAATTGTATCCCCTATAACTCTGTCAAAAGCCTTCATCGTAAGTTTTCAGTAATTGTTAAAGGTTGTTAAAGTTTTAGTTTTCTTGTTGGCATTCCTGAAATTTCTGCATCTACTCTGTTATACCACGAGTCATACAGATCCAGTAATAATGTTCTTTGGCCTTGGCCAAAGTTTTTTCAATGCCTGTATGACCTCCTTGTAGCTTTTTTCCCTTTAGCATTTGTTAATGTGGTCACCGCTCAAAGTATTATTCAATATCTACTTATCCATAATTTTGAAATTTCTATTGAAACTTTTTTAGAGATATTTTCCCACGGTGCCATTTTCAATTGGCATATTTTTAATATACCGGCTTCTTTTTCGCGCCTTGGGTATAGTTGGAAACATATATTGGAAAGTTTACATTGTGTGGTCTTCTTATGAGCAGCTGCAAAAACATGTATAAATTTTCAATCAAAAAATAATTATATATTTTTATTCATGTCTTCTTCTTGGACTTTTTTTAACAATCAACTATTTACTATAAATTTGTTTTAAATTTTGTATAGTCCACTTTCCTGGTTTTGATAACCCTTTTTTATGTATCTATTGTGCTGCTTAAACGATTTATAGAACAGCTGCCCTATGATTATAATAAAAATAATAACAATAGTTATTGTCGTTATTGACTTCGACTTTGTTTATTACATATGCTGTCGAATCTGCCGATTTTGTTAGAATTTTCAAATATATCTACAGATTTACCTATTTTGTTTGCTTCTATTGACATTTGTCTGTAATAAGTAATATATTATTTCCTACCTAGTGTTTGTGTGGCTTTGCAGGCCGCACTCTAATCGGTCGGATTTTATTCCGCTAAGCAACGTGAACTGCGGCAGCAACGGCAAAGGGGGAACAAAATGGGGATTGGCGCATGGGAAATGGGAACAGGAAACAAAACAGGCAACTCGTCGCTTCGCAGTTCCGTTTCCGTCCAACCGAAGCGAACGTCCGTTCGAAAGTGTTGCAATTGATAAATTTTTGCTGCACTTCCAATACCTCGCAACCCAAAGCGACGTGAATGGGTTGCTTTGCTCAAATTTCTTCTGCTCTGCACTATTTTATTTCGCAATCTAGCTGTGATATAAAAAAACCCCACTGGGTGAATTCTCCATAAGACATTTGGAGGTCTTGTGCTTCTTGTAATCTCCATATAGCAACACATTTGACTGCGAACAATTAGTTGAGAGTGGTCAGATATTTAATCGCCCCATTTAATTGCCAGATATACGATATTATTTTTAAATTATTAAGGCCATGAGAATGCGCGTTGCAGAGCATTTTAATTCATATTTTGTATTCATTTTGTTTCTGTTTTTATGCTGTTCATTGTTTGTTGTTTGTTTCTCATTTTGGGCTTTTCGGCGCCTTGTCAGCTGCAACTTTTGTTGACAATTTAGCCGTCAGGTGTCGCCGCCCTGGTCCGCAGTCCTCTGCTACCCGTGGCTGTTGTTTGTGGCACAAATACGAAAAATTTAATAAACTTGACGCCCCAGCAGAAGACGCGCCCCTTTTGTGGTGCGTGGCGACACTGTAATTGAGTTTTGATGGACCTTTGGGTTGTCCGTCCGTTGTGGGGCACGCAACGACGCAGCTGCTTCGCGTGGCTGCCCCCAGCTCTAGTTCTGGGACCGGCAACATCTGTGATCCGTTCATCATGCAAATGATGATGCTGTCGAATCCATCACGAGCTGACAAAAACACTCATTCCACCTTTGGTTTGTCTATGAAATGAAATTGAAGGCATTCGCTTTCGCATTCGCATTCGTCTTGACACTTTCAACTCAAATGCATTTCACAATTGTGTCCCACTTCAATTTTGAGCACGTCTGTATTGGCTTGTAATACCCGGTAAATGATTAATTGAGTTCTTCAGGTGGCCAGTGGCCTTCTCAATAGCTGACACTTGAATATCCAAGCCAAATCTCTAATCAAATTCAAGTAAATATTCAAGGCACGCCCACACTGCCGACTCCTCTCTCAAGAAATCAACAGAGAGCGAGTGACGGGTGGAGGGAGGTTTGATGGTATTTTGTCCACGAACTCGGCTGGCGCACATCCGGCATGGACATCAGCTCCCTGCGGTCAATCATTAAATAAACAAACGTCGAAAATGAGGCTCACACTAAAAGTCGACTGAAAGTGGCAGGCAGCAAAACTTCAAGCACGATGATGATGCCATTGATGATGATGCCGATGACGACGATGATGGTGAATGGTGAATGGTGAATGGTGATGATGATGACAATGATAATGGACGGAGCGATGACGATGAAGCAATTGATACGAACAAAGAGGGCCGCCAGCATCTGACCGAGAAAGCGCAAATGTTTATTAAAGTCGAGAGTCTGAAATTCAACAAGCGTTGGGATTAAATTTTCATAAGCAAAGGGTTAAAATCACCCAGGCCAGCGGAAGGCAAAGAGTGGTCGAGGAAGAAAGCAGGAGGAAAGAGAGAGAGAGGAGAAGAGTGAGAGAGTCAATGAGAAAGCTGTGACCCACAACGAAAGTACCTTAACCACCTGCAGCTAATTTGTGACCAGCCTTCTGCTCATGATTGCCGAATAAAACTCGAATACTCGAGTGTATGTGAATGTTTGTTGAATACACAAAGAGTGTGAGAACGCTTGAATACAGTCCTCATAAATGGTTATTCGAATTGTGTGTAAAGATTTGTGACAGCCAGCAGCAGAATGAATTTCAGAAACTCTTTTTACACACATTTTGCTTAGCCTTGGGGAGTACATGAATGTTAATAAAAATTCGAATTGGAATGAGTCACATGCTTTAATTTCAAAAACACCTTTCTGCTCTTTAAATGGAATGCGAAAAAGAAATAAATATCATACTATTCTCTGTGTTCTTGAGTCTTAATTTACTTCAAACTTTAAATTTAATATATTTTAGCGAGCCAATAGCTTTTATATTAATTGTATATTGTTATTTAATTTTATAACTTTAACTTGAAAGAAAATTGTAATAATCCACTCTACGACTTTAACATAAAAGAATACTAAAATAATATCCACTCTATATTTTATATATCTAGTTGTTCAACATTTCTCTAACAATTACAACATATAACTAAGTGTCTGCATAATCTTAGAGCATCCCGTAGTCGAGCATGTTCATCGACCACAATCTAATTGAGATTGAATGCTGCAACATAGAGTTTTACTCGGCATGCCAAACAAATTTGCTGAACTAACCGCTCGACTCGACTCTGGCATGATTAACCGAAGACATTTGGCCAGAGTCGACGGAAAAAAGAAACAAGTGATATCGCGTATAGATTATTCATAAGCACAAACTTCGCATGGAGTGAATTTATGTGGAAGTCGAGCAAGAGCAGAAATAGACCTGATGGGAACAGCTGGAGAACTGGAGCTGTGACAAATAAGTTGGTGCTGGGGACACGTACGTTTTATGGGGAGCGAACGTCAAAGCCGGCAGAAAGCGTAGACACATATTACCGTAGTGTTTGGTTAATCGATGAATTTATCATTGATGCAACGACGGCGACACGACGTCAGACGTGCTACACATTTGCCCACAACGACCTCGGCGGGGTAGCCCCCCGAGGGAGGGAGGCTGCAAAACACTCTCCCGGTCTATGGCCAAGGACGACATTGTGCCGACTATAAATCTTAAAAGTATATTTCATCTCATCTTGCTTCGCCCGCTCAGCTGGCACAATGTCATCTCGGTCTATTTCTGGTGTCGTTGTGGGTCTTCTTTCCATTTCCCAGCGAACAACACAACTAATTTATTTTTATCTCACCTCCTCTGCATCATTACTGGACACTCAGCATCCCACCCACCGCCTAGCGTGTCTTCTAGTTGACCTTACCATCCCAGTCAGCCAGGCAGTCAGCCTTGGAATACACACTTAGATACGAGTATAATGTGTACATCCCACGACTTGGTTGACTGTAATTTGATTGTTCCTGGCAGCGTCTGCTGTTTATGACACTTAGACGTGTTCCACATCCCCTCGCTGTCCCCGGAATGCACTGGACTGGCCTGGCCTGGCACAGCTGGCAGCACTTGATGTTGTCCCAGATTATGCTCAGTAAAATGCCGAAAAAAGAAACACGAAATTCAACTTCTAATCTGCCATGAAATATAACTGAATTTTAGTAGTTTCAATTGCAAGCAGTATTCAATTTGATGGCGATAAAATAATCGAACCTTCCGCACAAACTCGGGACAAAAGCTGTTGTTTCCGCATTGTTCATTGTGCCGCTTTTTGGGGTATTGAGACGGCAATTAGGCGACCTTTTTAAACCTGCCTTAAACATAATTGATTGACTCGCATGCGTTTGCGGCATTTTTAGGGTCAAAATGCTTTAAACGCAAAGGGAAGAGAGCAATTGAATGGCATTAATTTTGCAGTGGAAACTCTTTTGCTTTAATTGTATTGTCGGCAATTGATGACGAGTACTCGACTCGTTCTTGCATCCACACATTCGCTGGCGCCACTCAACTCTGGCCCAACTGACTTCCAAGGGTGCTTTGACCCCTTTCGACAACTATTAATTGTTTTAGTTATGGCCAGCAATAACTGCTCAATAGCCCATGGCCTTTCTCCACTTATTTGCAGAGGGAATGCAGAATGTGTCATTGAACTTTGCCCGGCCATTTGGGCCATTGACTTCTCCCCCGTCAGGTTTTGTTTGAGCCACTAATTTAGCCGCATTTAGATCGACTGCTGATTATTCTATGTGGCTGTATGTAGACTTTTCGCCAGAGTCGTTCATCTTCCTACATTTATTTATTTTTTGTTATGCCAAGTGTAATTTATGCATATCGTAGTCTTGTCTCTGTGTGCTTTAGATTATCCTAAAGCACACGAATTTTGCATATTTACTTGAATTTTGAATTTCACTCTCTTTTGTTTTCCTAAGTTCTTGTGAATCAACCAAAAGAATCGTAAAAGTCTTGAAAGGTTTTCTCAAACCACAAATAGTTTAACAGATATCTTGAGCATTTAACTGTCAATTGAATCGGATGACAAAAATAGGTTGGAAAGTTAACGTTGAAGAAAATTGAAAGCTTTGATTTGCGGAGAGTGGGAAGAATTCAGTCGAATTGAAGTCGAATTTAATGCGAATTTTATTCAAGCGTCACTCTCGTAGGTTGTCTATTTTCCGGACATTGTATTAATCATAGACCGAGGAGCGAACAAATGGAAACTTTATTCCTGGAAGCCTTTAGAAGTCGCAGGTGTTTAACCTTCAGTAACAGCTCATTGTTGTGGTTCGTTGGATGATTGGTTTGGCTGGTTTATCTGGATGCCGAGCTTGTTCTGTGATTCGTCGCGTCTCATTGGCTCCGTTGTGTTGTGACCTGATTTCGTATTAAATTTCATTTGCGCAGTGCGAAAGAGCAAAGCGCAAAGCGCAAAGTTGTGGCATACCAGAGGTGATCCAAGCTGTTGCTGTCCCAGCATTGTGAAAATTTGTGGCGGCTAGCGAAGAGGCCGCAAAGCAGTCAGCGTGCTTGGCGAACAGTTTCCGGTTGCCAACAAAACTTACAGCATATAAATATTGTAGCTCAAATGGCCAAGGGGCAGCACAAAGAAATCAATTCGAGTCAACAGCCAAACAAACAGCCAAGCACACGTATCTACATATGTGTGTGTGTGTCTGTGTGTGTGTGTGTATTCACATTGTGTGTGTTTGCCAAGCGGAAATTGAATTTATTCTCAACGCTCAATGCTCTTTACCCTGCCACCATTAGACGACAGACCGTGTGACCCGCTCAATGGCGGAATATTGCAGTTGCACTCGTCGGCCTCGTCGGCCACGTCGGCCATGTTTGGTCCCCGATGACACCGATGTTGTTCTCTCTCGGTCACAATTGTTTGAGTGCGAATCAAATAGAAGCAGCATTTACCGACACCCCGCAAAAACTGCTCATCTGAAGGTGTCCTGGCCCCGGCTGACGGCATCAAAAGAGCCGCAGCTGATGGCAAAGCCTCAAACGGAGAACTAGAAACTGGTAAATGTTAACTGTTAACTGGTGTCTGGTAACTGGTAACTGGTAGCCGGGCAGCAAAAAGCGTAAATAAATACTCGTAACAGCAAGTGCAAATATTCCCCCAACGAAATTGGAATTGCAGTCGAATTGGAAATGTAAATTCAAATTCAAATGAATACGAGTATGCACAACAACCAGCAATTATCTACACATTTCTCTCAATTTCCTGGGCAGTTTTGAACAAACACAAATTGAATGTTATCTCTAACAATTCTGAACAATTTTTACAAATATAAAGGCAATGAATTAATTCCATTGACATCTAGTGAACAAAGTTAGCTTTCGAAACATTTTCATTGAACTCATTCAACTATTTTCGTAGTTTGGCTTACGTACAAAACGCTCTGGTATTAATTCTAAATATGATAACTATTTGAGAGTTAATTATCCATAAAATAGTATTATACATTCTTCAAAATAATACGTTCAATCATTTCAAATACCTGCAAAAATAAATAGTTCCTAGCGGTGAATCAGCGTTTGAATTGTTAGAATTTGAATTCGATTTTATAAGCATAGAATATGCAAATCAATGCGACAGGTAACCGGTGCTCACTCTGCAGCAGCGAAATGATTAAAATTCTATTTATATATGTGTATATACTATATTTGTGTCTAACACACCGCGGCGAACGGTGCGCATGCTTAATATTTATGTGTGGGCTGTCAGCAGCAGGCAGAAGGTGGCGCTTGAGGCGAAGTGGGCGAAGAGGGGGAACAAGAAGGAGGGGGGGGGGGCTCAATATTAAATGAGTGGCCATTTCCGGCACGTGTTACGACCGGTTATTGATATTGTGCAGATAACATAATAAGTACATAAGTAGTTTCGCTGAAACTCATAACTGAATTTTTAATTAAAAATTCGGAAAATTCGCGTACGCATGCCCACGCACCTGCTGGCCTTTTGTCCTTTGGGCCCGGAGTCGTTGCGGAGTTCTAATGGGAGTCGCACTGGGCGTGGAAGTTAGCTGCCAAAAAAAAAGACAAGAAAATCATAGCAGGAAATCAAAAATACACACAGCTGACGCCATAAATGAGATAACAAGTTTGTAATTTCGGCATAATTGCCTCCCTTTGCAGGGACACGAGAGACACGGGGGGGGCCTAGGAAATGGGTTTTGTAGGTGAACCCAGGGTGAAAGTTGTCTACCATCCGATGTAGATTTGATTCCACTTTGGCTTACCCCCAAACCCGATGCCGCAGTTGTTGCTCGTTTTTATTAAAATCAAACTGGCATATTTTTATCTGGCGTATGGCGTCTGGCGTCTCTGGGCGTGGCTTTTGGCAAGCCAAAGTTTCGCTAAAACTCCGCAGACGTTGGAGCTAACTCACACACACACACACACACACACACACGCTGCTCAATGCCAGATGCTCCAACAGGAAATGACAGCTGTCTGATGGCAGCGATTACCTCTTGTCTCTTATCTAATTAAGTTGCCCCGAAATTTATAACTGGCATTCATTTCGTTTCAGCTGCTGCATCGCTTCAATCGGGATCATCGCTTAAGTCCTGACCATATGTTTCGTTTCTCTTTTCGTTTTTATATATAAATATGCTCACACCATTGCGAATCCTTAATATCAATTTATCTTGCCAGCGTAAAATATGTAATTTTGCATTAACTCAAAAAAAATAATAATGTTGCCTGCCATCTTTTAGGTCGCAGTTCCGCTCGAAATGTTGCCGAAATTCATTTTCGACTACGTAATTTCCATTAGTTTAAAAATATTACTGCAGGCAGTGCTGGAATTTCCCGGAATTCACAATAGTTTCAAATAGTCCGTGGCATTGTTAATTACGTTTTCTGTCAGTCTGCAAAAACATTGCCTTTAGAATAATTTTTCATCTATTTATGAAGTGTAAAAACATTTCATGAAATGCTTAATTGAATAATTTTTTCAAACCATGTCTTCGTATGCTCGTTTTTAAGCCCTTAAGTCTGCTGCCAGAGAATTAGCAGCGCTTAACAAAATTTCACCAATTTTTTCCACAAAACTGATTCAATTTACAAGAATCCTATGAAATCCACTTAAGGACTTTACTGGTGTTTTTCGCATCAGCTCGAGTTTATTTAGTTATTTATTTATTTCTCTTTTTATTTCGTGGCTGTCTCACAGATGTCTCAATAGAATAGTATTAACTCGGCCAATGCAATGGCAATAACAAAGTGTATTGCCATCATTTCAATATCTCTTTCATTCATTGCTTGTGACTGCTTATTTTCAGTTCTCCTCTCAGTTCATACTCTTTGATTTACTGTCGAATGTTCGCAGCGAAAAGAGCGTATTTATTGCAAGTAATTTTCGCATTGAGTTTCATTGGGTTTTCATTGGGTTCCGATGCAATGACAACTTCAATTGGATTATACGCTCGTTGATGCGATAGCGAAGCGGATGTGAAGATGGTGCTGATGGCTAAGCAAACAAAGCAATAAACATTCTTCTTAAACTTTCGTTTCGAGTTATTTTTTAGTCGTTTGGTTGGAGGCAGGACAAAACTCGCCACAAAATATTTATTAAATTGTAAACATAATAAATAGCACGGTCTTTGTGAGCATTGTCCGCAAAATCAAAGCAAATTTCCCCCCCGAGTGCGAAAGTGAAACGACAAAACGATAAGAACAAAACACAAATGGAATTTATTGACACATACATGTGTGTGTGTGGGTGTGGGTGTGTGTGTGTGTGTGTGTGTGTATTGTAGTACTATTGGATTTTGTCGAGTTGAGTTGGATATTGCCTTGGTTTCCTTTATTTTGTTTTCCTTGGCGTTGGCTTAAAGCACCATTTGGGCTGGAATTGATATGTCATGGACGATTTGTGCGGGATTAATTAGTTGCTACATGGGCAAGGGGGGCGGCGGCATGACTTTGATGCTGGCGCAGGTCTTCAACAAAAGACCAAAAGTAAATTGAGCAAAAATATTAATAATATTGTTCGCAATATTCGCAAATCCAATTTATTGTTGCTGTTGCCAGAGGCTACTCACCTGTATCTTGTTGCCACATACTAACATGCTATATGCATTGCTTTAACCCAATCGATTTTCTAGCCGTCAGCACAACAATTGCCCAGCTGTTGGCTGTGTGTGCTTTCCCCGGTTTTTATTTTCCCTTTTGCTCATTTTCACATCTGGTTTTGCTTGGCTCCAACGCTTAAATTAAGCAGCATCAGCTTTCGGCCAGCGCCAAACGTTCCCCAAAAAGAAGAGCACCAAATTGCGGCACTTATCGCAATCAGGGGGAGCAAATGAGACTCGACCTTGTTTCATGCTCAAACTCACCTTGCCTTTTGCATAGTTAAGTGTCTGTGTGCTAAATGTATCTGTGTGTGTTTGTGTGTGTGTGTGTGTTTTGTGTGCTGCAGTCAAGCGGCAAAAATTCTCAGAAAGGCAAAAACAGCTAACAGAGATAGAAGTTCTCAAATTTCTACTCCTTGCCGGCGAATTCAGGGACCCGAAAGCAGCAGTAAGTTACACAAACATATTTGCATTGCAAAATGCATTCACCAAAAAAAGAAAAAGGTATAAATGGTTCCAAGTGCTTGGTTGTGAAATGCCTTAAATCCACATTCATTGTATTCAAATGCAAAGCTCACGCTAATTATTCAGTGTTTGCTAATGTAATTTAAATGACATGCTGCTCTCTATTTATACAGCAAGTTGACTGAAACATATTATGACAAATGACAATTGAGCCAGCTGCTCAAAATGGCAAAATTGTCATTTATTCAATATGGTATTTTAATGGCTCTACTTTTGGGTTGCTTAGGTATGTGATGCATTTGAAATAACTACGAAATATCGAACAATCAATGCGGTACTAACCGACTATTAGATATTAGTCCATTTACAATATTTCCCTAAAAATATATACATGTACATATGTCGGCGACAAGGGTATGTTATCCATGTTGATGCTTTTATTGACTTACGCAGCTGCACAGCGAGTTCCGATCGGTTCGAATACCCAAGCTCAACTAACTATTGCATACACGTTCACGTCATAAACTCACTCAAGTCGAGCGTATACAGCCATCTCTGTCTTACTCAAGACTCTTGGTATCTTACCATCGAACCTCACTCAGCAGCAGAGCGTCTCTGCCTCTGCTGCCGTGCTTTCGCTCAATATCAACGAGTAAAGCAGAAGCAGGGAATTCCCCGAATTCCCAAATTACCAGAATGCTACATTTACTGGGAATCACACTGCGACACATACATTTGCATATTTGTGTAAAATTATGTAACAAATAGCATTTGGTCCGTTAGTCTGATTTTTACAAGAAATACATTGTATATTCTACTAAACCATTATATGTATATAAATTAAATTTTTTGCCGTTATTCACGGAAAATGCGGTTTTCTCTATATCTTTCTCCTTTAAGAGGATCTGATGAAATCCGCTCTTGAGATCTAATATGGAAAATAGTCTATTATTGCTCAGTTGTGCAAGAACTCCATTAAAATCCGGTATAGGGTATCTACCTATCTGCTATTGCGACACTATTTAGCTTTCGATGACTTAATATTTGATGAATCTAATTTCTTTGGAACAAACCACATAGGTGAATTGTATGGTGATCTGGAGGGGCGAATAATATTATTGTCCACAAGTTATTTGAGTTGTTTGTTGACCTCATCCTTTAAAGCCATTGGTTATTGATAAAATTTTGAATATGGTGTGTCTGTATTTGTGCGTATTTCTGCTTTTACGTTATTTGTATAGATACGTTTTTCGCTAGGTTCCGCGAAGAGCTTTGGATATTACTTTTAGAGTCGGCTTAGCTGAAGTTTCTGCTAATAAGTCAGGTGATCTGTTCTAGGGATGATTATGTTTTATAGTATTTCATTTTCCTAACGTTACTTATTTAATAACATTTATATTATTTTGCTTATTGAATCACTCCTCATTTACATGCACTCTACCTATAGTTTCCTATAGCTTTACGTGCTATTGTCATAGGATAATTCAGCTGTTCCGTGGTTTGATTATTTTTCGGGTTTTTTTTTATTAGAAGGAGCAGCTGAGGTGCCGCTCCCCCGATCAAAATGTCTCTCTCTTTTTACAAGATTTTTTAAGTCTAAGTAAGGCTAAGTCTCGTAGCTGCGCTGCTCGCAGGCGGCGTCAGAGAGACGGCTATGTACTTATGTAAATTAATAAATCGTTTTGCTCGATTTATAAAAAAAAGCAAGTTGCTTCTTTATTGAATTCCAAATTAGAACTAACTTAAGACAATGCTACAACTTAAAAATGAAGACTTGCTGCCGCTGCTTCTGCTGCCGTCGCTGCTGGCTGTCCCACGTTGGTGACGGTTGCGTAAGTGTCCCCCGATCCATATTCTGCTGATGCAGCGCACGTGGCGGATACGCTGGGCTTCTGGCTTGCGCAAGTGTCCCACGATCGGTGTGGCGGATGTATTGCAGACTTTGCCGCGTTTGCAGAATTAACTGAGTGCATTGCAGGTGTCAATGCTAAAGAAAAAAGTATTTTGCTCGACCTAGTTGATCTCAAATATCATCAATTCTAGGTAATGGGAATTTATCAGATAGTATTTTTTTATTAATCTGGCGGTAGTCAATTACTAATCACCATTTCTTTACATTTGATCCGGGGGATGATTTCTTAGGAACAAGTAACAATGGGCTATTATATTCGGATACTGACGGTTCGACAATCCCGTCTGAGATTAATTTTCTACTTGCTTTTGTATTTCGTTCACCTGGCTATGTGGGCTTCGATAGTTCTTTATATAAACTGGTTCATCATCTTTTAATCTCAGTTTCTGTTATGGTATTTGCAACGTAAATACCATGTTGAATTTCCTGATTTGGAATTAATACACTGTCTGCTTTTGAATTAAGTTCAATATTCCGAATAACTTGGGATCTTGCTGGCAGAAGTATTGAATTATTGCCAGAACTATGAGCTATTGGTACTTTAATTGGAAATTTTCAAATATTGGGTCGAATTATAAGCCAATCTTCAGATGGCTTGAAGTCTAATTGACAGTTGTATTTTTTAATAAAGTCGATGCCTATTATTCCATCGCATGGAATTGGGAAATGTGAATTTAGGATATGAAAATCGTGTGGAATTATGTATTTAGTTGTCTGTATCTCTATAGAAACTAAACCTTTGGATTTGATTATTTCTTGACTTATGCCTTTTATGTCTATGATGTAATCATCTTGCATGTTTTGGAAGTTATCAGAAGTTTCTTTTAAAATGGAAATGTCTGCACCTGTGTCTATTGAAAAGATAAGTTCTTTCCCAGTAGCTAGATTGAAAAATGAAACGAATGTATTTTGGCTGAGATTAATGGTGTGAACTCTGACTTCTTTTATTGTTGAGTATTTAAAGGGCTTTGGGAGTTTTGCGATGTGTTTTGGTTATTATTTTGGGTCTTTGTGCAATTTTTAGTCGTTGCTCTGACTGCATGCTGCATGGAATAACTCCTGGCTAGCTCTAAAGTTAAACCATCTGATATATATGCACCTTCTAAAGCTTTCGTCATCTGCTCAATTTCTTGTATGTATTGGTTAGCAGTTTTATTGCGCTGCTGTAGATTCATCAGCTTCGCTGATAATACCTCAACAGTTTGGCCTTTGACGTTGCTTCTTAGTCTGGAAATCACCTCAGTAATTGTTGTTTCATTACCGATTAGATTCCTGGCGACACCTTTTAGCTTTGTTTTAATAATGGAGACAGCTAATTCTTCGTGCTCGCCTTTTATTGATTGTATTATTTGTAAAGCATCAATGAAACTTGTTAAATTTTCAGCCTTACCATCAAAAACTGGTATAAGCTTAGATGCTGCATTAATAAAATCAATATTTGATTGTGCCATTGTGATGGAGTTACTTATTTTGTTTTCTATTACACTCGAACTATCTGAAATTTAGAGAATTATCCAGATCAATGTATACCGCCGGAATAGTAAGATTATTCAAATCTTCATCTTCTATTTTGGGGTTTACTTTGGGAAGCTCTTCTGACTCCGATTCGTTTGTTTCTGTTGATTCCGAGTCAGGTGCAGTGTCAACTGCTATTGGAGTGTTTAGAACGGTTGGTAACGATATTTCTAAAGCTGAACTTTTGTTTAACAAATATTAAAATAGATCGTAGTCGTATCAAAAGTTTCGATACCTGTGACCAATGATCTTGATTTAATCTTTCCCTATGATCATGTATTAGCATTCGCGCTTCAATAAAGCACTCTACAAATATTTCAACATGCTTCCTAACCGTGTTCTTTTGAATAGGTCTATTCTGAGTTAGCGACTTGTACGATCTGTCAAAATTAGTTTTAATGTTTGATAACTCCTCGTACAATTGTTCCATTCCATGCCTTTAGTTTAGCCAGACTTTGTAAGAAGAATTACGTAATATATTTTTATATTTAATTTCTGTTAGATTTTAGGTGTTGACATTTATGTGTAATAATTTTTGTTTGTGGTGTGTTTTTTTTTTTTAGATTTTGTCCAGATCATTTGCTTGACTCTGGAATTTTTTCTTCAAACATTTGTTGTGTAATTTATACAATTTTAGTAATACGCTTGCCAACATTATAATAACGATTATCATTAACAATATTGTGATTGTTTGAAGATCGATTTTTTCGGATTCAATTTTATTAACGACATTTGCCGTGGAATCTACAACTTTTGTATCTACCAAACCCATTTTAGATATTGTATCTTTTTTTCTTTTTTCAATTTCTATTTTATTTTCATTTGTGTCATATTTTGTAATGTCATATAATGTTTCTAGGAAGTAATAGTCAGAATCATTTATTTGATCTGTTTTACTTATGCTATTACTTCTCATTAGAAAAGAAATTAAAAAAAATCTCAGTTTTTCTCTAACATCTTTTTTCTATCTATTATTTGTACGGCTTTACGGGCCATACTTTCTAATTGGGCAAAAGAGGTTCCGCTCAATTTTTCAAAATATTATATTGTATAAAAAAAATATGCATCGTAGTGCAATCAAAACAATTATGCAACACAGTGCATGGGTAAAAAAAAAAAAAAAAAAATGTTCAGCTTCTACGTCAGCTGCTCGTCGCCGGTTTGGCTGCGCTGACGCTCCCTCGGTGGCGCAGGAGGTGGCGTATTCCCGCACTCTATTTGCTGCTGCTGCTGTCCGGGGCCTTTTGGGCTCTAGGCATTACCAGTGTTGGTCCACGTACAGGTGTGGTTGCAGTGGGGGCTGTCCAGTGGTCCAGGGCAATCCTTCGGGCGTGTCTCTTTAAGTGTTGGTAAATGCTTGGGTCATGGAGATGGAGGTTTTGTTGTTATTAGTTTTTCATTAATTTTTCTTATTGGCACTGAGTGAGTGGCGGCAATTTTTGGGCGTTTATTACTTATTAATTTGTCTTGCAGAAAATCAAGTTCTGTTTGCAGTTTTTGGGCCTTAGCCCACGCAGCAGGTGGAGTATTTACGTAGAGCAGCCACTTTAGGTGTGCTACCCTTTTTTTTTTATCTTTTTCGCAACTGTAATGATTTCCTCAAATTTTAGAACACCAGTTGACTTGGTTGTTTGAGTTCACTTTTATTGATGATTGTATTCGGGAATATAAGAAGTTCTCTAAGTCTAGATACATAAGTTTTGGTGCGCGCTGCGCTGCCAGTTCAGCCGGCAGCGGAGCGGTTACATTATATATTTCTTATATGCATATACTTAAGTAGTATGTTGTAAGAAAGCGAGTATGTTGCTTAGTTTACGTAAGATATGGAGAGTCTTATGCACATAGGTCGTTGACATATGCGGTCAGCGTTGGACTGCTGAGTTAGCCTAACTCATAAGTGGGCGATCATATTTCATGACCACTTGAGTTGGTTTATTTATTTGTTTATGTTGCAACAATGTGTTGTATTATTTTGTAACAATGTTTTGTTGCTATATGCATGCAGGGTACAGTGTTACCTCGCTACATGTTTCTACATATGTGTATATTACATCTCCCTCCTTTTGAAAAATAACGTAACCTAGTGAAGTTATTTTGAGAAATATTTTTTTTTTAGTTAGAAATTGACAATTTTATTATTATATTTGATTTGTATATATATATCTATGTAGTATTTTTGAAATATATAACTATTGATTCTTATGAAGTAAAAATCTTTAGCCGATCCTTATGCACTGTTTGTTTTTTATTTTTATATCCTGAAATAACTATATTATCTCTGTCATTAACTTGTTCTACTCTATAGGGCCCTGTGTATTGTAAGTCTAATTTATGTCCTACTTCATTTTTAAGTAAAACTTTAGCTCCTATTGATAGACTTATATTTTTAGCTTTTTTATCATAGTTTTCCTTATTTTTCTGCTTATTCGAGTCGAGCATATTTCTTGCTCTTTTGTAGGCTACTTCTAATCTATATTTACTTTCCTTAGCGTAATCATCTATGTTATATATTGGTTCTATATTATTTACGCTATTAAAATGCTTTGGTAAGTTACTTGATTTTCCAAAGACGAGTTCATATGGACAATAGTCAGTGCCATAGATGGGGTCGCGTTGAAACAGTATACGAAATATTGGATCCATACATCCCAATCAGTTTTATCAACCGATATATATGAACGTATGTATTCATTAAAAGTTCTATGACTTCTTTTGACTGTTCCAACTGTCTGATGGTGGTGTGCAGTTGATGTTATATTAGTTATTTTTAAGTACCTGCACAGGTCATTTATTATCGAATTTTTGTATTCTGTTCCCATGTCCGTAATGAACGTCTTCATTGGACCGTACTTCAGCATAAAATTTTCGAATATAGCCTTCGCTATTGTATTAGCGCTTTTATTTGGAATTGGAATTGCTACTAAATATTTAGTCATGTCACAAATTAGTGTGACTGCATATTCGTTTCCATTTTCTGACTTGGGTAGAGGACCTAGTGTCTACTATACCCCGGTCAAAGGCTTTTAAAGGTGTTTCCGTAATAGTTAAGGGGGTTTTAATATGCTTATTTATTTTTGCTTTTTGGCATTTTTCACATTTCTGGATATGCTGTGTTATATCACGAGTCATACCTTTCCAGTAATAATTTCTTTTTACCTTGGCCAAGGTTTTTGTAATGCCTGTATGACCTCCTTGTATTGGGTCATCATGGAATGTAGACAATATTGCTTCTTTCTCTTTAACATTTGTTAAAGTGGTCACCGGGTTGAGTAGCGCTACTCTTAATGTATTCAATAATTCATTGCCCATATTTTTGAAATCATCTATTGAAATTTTGTCAAAGATGTTTTCCCACGGTGCCATTTTCAATTGGCTTATTTTTAATGCACCGGCTTCTTTTTCAAGCCTTGGAAATAGTTGTCCTAAGTCAATATTTCCATTTGCACATAAATCACCAATATCTATTCTTGCTATAATTTTCTTACCATGTTTAAATAAACATAGCACATTTTTTATATGCAATGTCACTACTTTGCGTACTTCGTCATTATTTATGACTTGGTATACTTTGGGCTGAGAAGCTTTTTCTGTAGATAGCCTTGGCAATTCTACTTTTTCATTATCTGCGCAGATATTTTGTCTACTTTGGTACCTGGTAGTGACTTTCAGGATTTTATTTTGTATGTCTTTTAATTCGGATATTGTTATCCTAGATAGGGCGTCTGGCACGAAATTATCTTTACCCTGTAGGTACTCGACAGTAAAGTCGTATTCTTCTATTTCTAGCCGCATGCGTGTTAATTTATAACTAGGATTTACCATAGAAAATAAATATGTTAATGGTCTGTGATCTGTTTTAATTATAAAGTGTTTTCCATAAATATATGGTCGAAAATGTAATATTGCCCAATGGATTGCTGCTAATTCTTGTTCTGTAGTACTCTTATTGCTTTCGCCTTTTGTGAATGCTCTCGATGCGTAGGCAATGGGAAGTTGGAGTCCATTATAGTCTTGAGTTAAGACTGCTCCACATGCTTGCTTACTTGCGTCAGTGATAATGCAAAATTCTTTGCTAAAATCGGGATATTGTAGTAGTGTTGGTTCTATTAGTTTATCTTTCAAATATTGAAATGCTTTTTGGCATTCATCTGTCCATTCAAAGGGAACATTCTTTTTACATAATCTTGTTATGTGCCGTGAATAGTCGGCGAAGTTTTTAATAAAGCGTCGATAGTAATTGCAAAATGCAACGAAACGTCTAGCACTATCCGCATCGTGTGGGATTGGGTAATTCATGATGACGTCATATTTCTTGTCATCTGGAAGTATTCCTTTATCTGTGCACTTGTGGCCAAGAAATGTCACTTCGTGCATGAGAAATGAACATTTTTCTGGATGTAGTTTAAGGTTATTCTTCCTACAGAGTTCAAATATATTGATTAAATTTTTAATCATGTGTTGCTTTGAACATCCAATGACGATTAAACCGTCCATATAAAAGAATGCTTGTGATGGTTCTAGACCTGAGAATGCTATTGTCATCATTCTCTGAAATGAATTTGGTGCTATTTTTAAACCAAATGGCAGTCGCGTGAAACGATACGAGCCGTTGTTGGTTGAGAATGACGTTATATTTCTTGATTTTTCTTCAAGCTCTATTTGATGAAATCCTGACATAAGGTTAAGGCATGAAAAGTATTTAGCTCTACCTAATTGATCGAGTATGTCGTCAATCCTAGGTAGGGGAAATTTATCGGACAGAAGTTTTTTATTAATTTGGCGATAGTCTATTACTAATCTCCATTTTTTATCATTAGAACCTGGGAGTGATTTCTTTGGTACTAACAGAAGTGGGCTATTGTATTCAGATACAGACTCTTCAACTATATTGTCTTTAATAAGTTTATCTACTTGGTTCTTTATTTCGTCCCGATGACTGTGCGGTATTCTGTAGTTTTTTATGTACACTGGTTCTTTGTCTTTAAGTCTTAAATGTTGTTTGTAAAAATTATTAGTTGTGATTGATTCGGTTTCGAGTCCGAATATATCACTATATTTAGAGCATATGTCAGTGAGCTCCGGTTTGAATTGCGTAGGAAAGTTTTTCTTTAATTTAGATATGACTTCATCTGTTCTAGAACCTTTGCTTGGTTGAATTATCTCGTAATTCGAAAACGGTTCATACTGTATGTTATTTATATCTATTAATTGGTCGGTACTGGTTGTATTCAGTAAACGGACAAATGTATCATTGGATGTTGCTACTGTATTCGGAACATAAATACCAGATACTATTTCTTGATTTGGAATTAAGATATTATCTTCTGGGAAGTTTATATCTAATTTACGGACAACTTCAGATCTTGCTGGTAATAGTATTAAATTATTACCAGAACTAAACTTTATTGGAACGTTTATTGTTGTTTTATTACTGTTGTTTTGGTTATTTATTCTACCTCCGTAGTTTCCTCGACTGCCTCTATTATAGGGTCGTTGACCACTGAAGTAGAGAACAGTATTAGATTGTCCTGTTGCATCTGTGCAACTTTTGACGAACTTAGTCGTTGCTTGGTCTAGAGTGCTGAATGTACCAGCCTCCATTATGTATTTAACTTTTTCTATAGAGCAGTTTTTAATAATTGCATTGACAGCATGCTCTGTGCTGTATTGGGTGGCTGTTTCGGAGGGTAGTCCATCGTCGATGTAGACTCCTTCTAGGGCCTTTGCCAACTTCTCTACCTCGTGTACATATTGATTGGCCGTTTTTTGCTTTTGCTGAAGGCTCATTAGTTTTGCAATAATCCCTGGTACTGAATCACCTTTTATTTTACTTTTCAATTTACCAATTATGTCAACAATAGTTGATTCTGTGGTAATGAACTTCCTTGTATGGCCTTTCAATTTTGTCTTGATTAAGTTAATGGCTGTTGTTTCATTTGGCCTTTTAGTGAATCAATTAGGTTCAATGCGTCTATGAAACTTGTCAAATTTTCTGCCTTTCCATCAAACTCTGGCAGCAGAGATGAGGCAATCTTTAGGTATTCTACCTGTGACATAGCCATGTTAACGACTTTTTCAGGTATTGATTCTGACTCAGATTCGGATACCTCGGGAAAATGTATCACCGCTGGTATCGTGAGATTCTGTAGATCTTCTTCTTTAATCTGATGTTCTGAATCGCTTACAGATTCTGTATCTGTATTTGTTTCTTCTTCGATTACTGCTGGTGTATTCAGTATCGAAGGTATTGTAATTTCTAGTAAGTATTTTGTCTTTGTATTCTGTAGGTTATTGTTCAACCTCTGTAAAAATCTAGATAAATACGACCAATGGTGAGAGTTTAACTTTTCTCTATTGTCGTGTATCAATGAACGTGCTTGGTTGAAACAAGCAACTAACGTTGTTGCGTGTTTATTCAATGTTACGCTAGATACGCTTCTATTTTACGTTAGGCATTTATACGACTTATTGAACTGTGTTTTAATATCAACTAATTTGGCGTTCAAATTATTCCATTCCATTGCAATTCATAATGGGTAATAATGAAATAGTTCTTCGCCGTTTCTTTAGATATATATATATATTTTTTTTCATCTATTTATGCAGTTTTACCATTAAAATTGTACATTCGCCCAGTATTAGGTTAGTTTCTTGTACTTTCTTGATATATGCATACGGCAATGTATTCAAAATGATTGCTTTAATTGTATTTTCAAAGTACAGAAGAGAGCTGAACATACGGTTCTATGTTTCCATATATTCACTTTCGAATTCATATAAGGACATATAATCCTTGTGTTTGTGCAGAATACTAAATGCACGAATTCGGAAATCTAGGTCGTGAGCTAAAACTGCGTGTAAATATGATTCTATTTGTATTTCGGGCATTGCTTTAAAATCCAAATTCAATTATTCAATCAAGTTGTATTTCAATGATACCTCATAGATACATTAAACAATTAGATTATTCATAAAATTGTCATTTAATTAGCTTACTTCACTTTCGTTTTAATTATTTTTCTTAAATTTTATCCAAGTCATTTGCTTAGCTCTGGTATCTTTTCTTAATACATTTATTGTGGTATTTATATACTTTATACAATAGATTGATTCACCACATGTATTATGAATATTATAACTATTAATGTGGTTATAAATTTAAGGTCAGTGTTATCAACTTCTACTTTGTTGATAACATTGGCTGTAGAGTCTACAGTTTTAACGTCTACAATGCCCATGTTGGCAAGATTATCTAATAATTCTAATTCTGTATCTTTGCTTATCTTATTTGTCTCTATAGACATTTAGTTTTTATACATATTATCCTGCCTAGTGTTTCGAATGGCTTTTCGAGCCAAACGGCTGACCGGTCGACTCGATTGTCGTCGGGTATTACAATGGTTTTTAAATATATATTAATATTATTATTTATACATCTAGGCGTTGGGCGCACTTAGTTGCGCTGTCGGGTTGTCCTGCACTCTATGTAGTGCCGCCGGCATCTGCACCCTTTGTGGTGCTGTCGACTTCTTTAGGCGCAGCTTGATTTGCTGGCGGTGCCGGTGCTGGGTTCACTGGCTTTTGTTGCTATTCCTGGTCTGGCTGTATAATGGGCCTTCACATTCGGCTGGACATCTGGCTTTGTAAGGCTGTGTCCTTTTTCGATCTGGGCGATGAGTTTTTGGATTTATTATTATATTCTGAATTGTTTGTGAGTTACAGGTTGAGTCAGTGGCTTTTTCCTTTAACAGCGTCTCGATATGTTCGAGTTCGTTGACAAGTTTTTGAGCAATATCCCACTTCGGGGGACTTTTGCTTTTGTAGAGGGTTCTTACGATCTCAGACTTGCGTTTTCTGAGTCGTTCTTTGATCCATCCCACTACGCCTTTTGCTCATTGCCTGTACTCACTCAGAATTATTTCCGTTTGATGTCATCTTCAGTTGTTGTTGCTTTGTCATTAACAACTTTAATATTTTTGATATTCACTGAGTGAGTATGTGGTGTAGGGTTTTCTTTTATCTATTTCAGCTGTTGCTGATAAAGGTCAAGCATGGCCTGTAGCCTTGCTCTTGCCTTCCACGATGTGCTGGCCTCGGGTGAATATTTTAATTGTCACTTAATGTGAGCAATTTCTTTATTCAATTTTTTAACCCAGCCACCGCGATCCATTTCACTCACTACACTCTATTCACTCAGTTTTTTTTTTTCTGTTAATTTCTGTTCCATATATTATGCACTTGTTGTTGTTGCCTCCTTCATCCGCCTTCCACTGTAGTTATCCTTGTTTAATGCAGTCCGGTGACATTTGTCACGGTCGCCATGTATGTAGTATTCCACAGATTATAAGAAGTGGTCCAGTTGTTGTTCAGTTGAAGAAGACGTCAGTCTCCTCTGACAAATGTTTATTGAATGAATTCTTACAGTTAGTGCTGTGCACTGTGAAGCAGTGAGCAGTCTTTCCACATACATATTTTGGGCTTATTATGCACAGCAACGGCAACGGAAACGTTGCTGGCTAGCTGAGAAAGTCATTCGCGCACATATGTCTACACAGCGACGGTCAATCGTGTGAACGCTGGCGGTCTCTGTTATCAAGTGCGGATCATATTTCGTCTGCACTTGCATATGTGCAAAAGGCACTTGGCGTTTGTGCCCTGCGACAAAGTCGCTGCTTCTGTTTGCGTTCTGTTGACATAACAACAAAGTGTTGCTGCCTTATATATTATTATATGTATGTATATACTTGCCTTTTCTTAGTCTGAGTCTAACTAATGACCGGGCAAGACGCCTAAAGTCAACGCAGAATAAATAAAACGCGAGGTTATAGGAAAAAACCCGCCTATTTATTGTTCTATTCAGCTTAAGACTAAACTGTACAGAAAAGGTTCTTACAAGCGAGAGTCAACGAATTTGGATTTGGTTGTCACGCATGCGTTTCATATTTCAGCATGTGCATGTGTGAAAACTGTTGAATTCGCGATTTTACAATTTGAAGTGGCATAGTATGCAAATTATTCAATCTCGTCCTCCAGAGCGTCGCCAGTTCCAGGTTACTAGAGACAGCTTCGTGATCCAGAGAAAATGATGATTAGGATGAGGAATTGTTAGTTCCTGATATGCTCGCCTTGTGGCAGAAGCAATAATAAAGAGTGATAATGTTGTATTGCGGCAATCAGCCGGAGCAATATATTTCAAGACCTTGCTTGTTTGATTCAAATATAAAAAAAATGAACTTATAAAGCACTAAGAACTACAGTTACAACTAAGCGTGGCCAGTGGAAAAATACTGGCAAGCGACTCCTCCCATAATTCCGTCAATGCTGGCTGCTCTATATGTTTGTGGTACAAGCATGCGAGGGTAGTTTGATGTTTACTAGCGAGTGACGCTTGTTAACTTGCATAATATGCTACTATATATATTTAATTAGATTTTCGTAGTGCACGAAAGGTAAACAAAAATAAAACACACGCTTTACTTTTGCTACGATAGTTAAACTTTATTTTATAAAGTTTAAGGAGGAGTAACTCTAAAAACTGATCTGACAATGCGTCTTGATCTTACATGAAACTGCTTATTGCGACTTAGGTCTTAGGTAGTGTTGAAATATGCTGAGTCTTCATTTATGCTCTAATGGACTTTGGTCTTTGGTGGCGTGATTTGTGCAAAAGGATTCTATCTGGGTTCTTAGAAATCTTTATGCTTATTCTGATAGGGAATGCTTGTCGCATGCTTTGGTCAACTGGGAAAGTTTATATTTGGCTTGATGAGGAAGAATGTTTATATTTGAATATTGGACATTTCATATGATGGGAGGGAGCTGGTGTGGTGGATATCTTGATATCTCACTATATATATTTCAATATTTTGACTTGGGCTTATTTCGAGAATTTGTCTATGACTGTGAGTACTACTTGTTTTTGGGATACCTACAGGTCAATGTGAATTATTTCTCCAGAAGATTTGTTATTTACATATATAAACTAAATCGATTGAGATAAATGATTATTTCACGTTGAGTCAAAGTTCACTTACAATCAATTGTACTTGGTAGCCCTGAAAAATGCGAAAAAAATTCCAATGGCAACGATTTAGTTTTACTTGTTTTAATTCATTCGTACTCAGCCGAAGACTAAAATTGAATTCAAAAATACAATGCTTGAGTTTATGATTGTGACAATGTATAATGTGCTAATTCTACATTTTTTATTTGAGTATATGGTTTGTGTGCATGTGGACATTTGCTTGTGTAGGTAAATACGTACTATATTTTATTTATTCTTTAGTTCTTAGTTTACCTAAATTAGTGCTTCGTAATTTAGAGATATATAGTAAACATGTAGTATAGTCTTTTAAAAAAAAGGTAAAGAAGACAATTATATTAGGAAGCCAGTCACAATTCTTTAAGTGTTCTTGTCTCCAATGCACACTGGACGATCCCATAGGGATTCAATGTTTGAATTTTAAGTTCAAGTGTTCGGAGTCTAGTTGGAAATAACTACAAAAATAATGTTGCATAACCTTAGGGGTCTGCTTGATTTTATGTTTTAAATTGGCGCGAAAATAAAGCTTATATAACTTAATATTTAATAAATTTGAAGATAACTTCTTTATTAAAGATTCAAAATAGAACTGATTTTACAATGCTTAAGAATAACCTAAACTGGCTGTGGGATTGCAGGGGTAGGCGGATGGATTATTGCTGACGGCGACAGTTTTGTGGATTCAGCATTTTGTCTTTTTGTTTTAGGATCGATCGATTACAATAAAACAAACTATAATAAACCAATTCCACTGGAATTTAACAACATCCCTTACTTCTAAGTACCTACTTGAGGACAAGTAGGATTTTAAGGAGGAGGAGTTAACAGCAAGAATATGAGAATTCAGTGAACAGCAAGAATTCAGTGGAATAAACAATTGGGCAACTTCGTTGCACAATAATGACCACTCGAGTTCAACAATCTAAACATCCGCCGATCGATTCGCCGATCGATCCTAAAACAACAACACAAAATGCTGAATCCACAAGATTGTCGCCGTCAGCAACAATCCATCCGCCTACCCCTGCAATCCCACAGCCAGTTTAGGTTATTCTTAAGCTTTGTAAAATCAGTTCTATTTTGAATCTTTAATAAAGAAGTTGTCTTCAAATTTATTAAAAATTAACTTGCATGTGCTACAATATTTTCCTTTCCTGGTTTATAGCAAAGCTCTTTGTTATATTCATCGAGGTAAGATTTCCAGCTCCTGATTGCTATTCCGCCTTTCCAATTACAATCGTGTGTGAGTGGCTCATGATCAGTGTAAATTTTTACTTTCGAACCGCCATAAAGATATCCTCTAAAAGCTTTCACGGCCCAACATGTGGCTAGCATTTCTTTTTTCGCAGTTTCGTAATTTTCTTCGGGTTTTGATAAGGTTCTAGATATAAATGCTATTGGTCTGTCCGCTTGTGAAAGTACTGCTCCTATTGCATAGTCCGAAGCGTCTGTGGTTAGTGTAAATTCTTTTGTGAAATCGGGGTACTGTAAAATTACTTCATCTGAAATTAAGGCATTTTTGAGTTGTTCGACCGCTTTCTTTGCTTCGTCGTTTAATTTTATTGGTTTTCTGGATGAAGCTCCCTTTGATATTCGTCCGTTCTCTCCCCTAAGTAATGTCGTAAGTGGTTTGGCTATTGCGGCATAGCCCATTATAAATCTTCTATAATAACCCGACAGTCCGAGGAATGATCGTAGTTCCTTGAGAGTTTTGGGGAAAGGGTAATTGGCTATTGCTTCTATCTTCATTGGATTCGTTTCTATGCCCTTGTCCGAAATTACAAAACCTAAAAACTCGACTTTAGTTTTAAAAAAGTCGCATTTGTCCAATTGACATTTGATATTTGCTGCATTGAGTGTTTGGAATATTACGTTAAGATTTTTAAGATGAGTTTCCTCATCTTAACTAAAAACAATAATGTCGTCAATATAGATGTAACAAATCTTCCCAATATGATCCCTAAGAATGTCGTCAAGTGCTCGTTGATAAATGGAAGGGGCATTTTTTAACCCAAATGGGAGTCTTGTAAATTCATATTTTCCGTTCTTAACAGAGAATGCTGTTTTCTCTATATCTTTTTCTTTTAGAGGAATCTGATGGAACCCGCTTTTGAGGTCCAATACGGAAAATAATTTGTTATTACCTAACTGAGCAAATACTCCGTTGATATCTGGTATATGGTATCTGTCCGCTATTGTTACGCTATTTAATTTCCTGTAGTCAATAACCATTCTGTATTTTTGAATATTTGAAACGTCTAATTTTTTGGGGACAATCCACACAGGTGAATTGTATCGTGATCTAGAAGGTCGTATTATGTCGTTATCTAAAAGGTCTTTAATCTGCTTGTTAACTTCATCTTTTAAGGACATTGGATATTGGTAGAATTTAGAGTATACTGGTGTATCTGTGTTGGTCCGTACTTCTGCCTTTACATTAGTTGTATAAGTTAGTTTTTCATTAGGTTGTGCAAAAAGATTGGTTTTTTTTTAAAAGTTGATTTAATTGAATTCTTTGATGACGAGTCAGGTGGTCGGCCCTGGGGATGATTTCATTCACAGATTCAAACTTTCTTTTTTTTAATAGGAGTACTTATACCGCTTTTTAATATCATTCTTTCTTTGTTAGTGTCGATAATAGCACCAAGTTCTTTGAGCCTGTCGTTTCTTAATATTGCGTCGAAAGTTTTAAGTGTTGGTAATAAGAAGAACTTTACTATTGATTTTGGATCGTTAAAGAGACTAGCCATTTTATGATGAGTTATTGGTACGTTGCCTCCTACGGAGACAGCATGAAATTTATTTTTATTAGGAAGGGGGCTCGGAACCAGCTTGGGTTGTATGTAATTTCTGTTGGAGCCTGTGTCAATTAATATTTGGAGGAATTTCGCGCTCTTCACTTTGCATTCGAAGTATGGCAGTGAAGAGTCTGTTATTCTAAAAAATTGAGGTAGGTATAGTCATATTGTTGTTCTTGTTCACTACTGTCGACAAGTTCTACGTATTCGGCGAGTGTTTCTTCATAGTCAGTTTATTCGTCTTGTTCGTTTACACTTTGATCGAATTCGGCTATTGTCAATGTGTGCTCCGCGTCTTGTTTGTTCGCTGTTCGTCTGGATGTTGAAATTTCTTTGTCGCTTGTTAGCTTCAACATTCTGCATTGATGGCAATGGCGGCCTTTTACCAACATCAAATTGTGGTCTATTCATGTAGTTAATCTGTCTGGTTTGAATACTCCTGTCAATGTCCATTGGTTCAGGTTTCGGTTGTGGCTTTGCTGCGGACGGACGAGGTGGTTGATATTGTGCGTTATAGTTATGTCCGAACTGATTATTTGAATTTTGGAATATTGGTCTTTGCTGTGTCTGACCGAAGTTGTTGAATGGTCTGGGAATCATGGAAGGTAGTTGTTGTAAATTATTTCTAGGTGGAAATGGAGGTTTATTCTGGAAAGCTAAATTAGTGGGAACTTGAACCTGTCGAGCTACTGTAATCTGGGGTTGATTCCTAAATGTGTTTTTTTGTCCTTGATTTCTAGCGTGATTGGCACGGAATGCCTGGTTTTCTAATTTTAAGCAGAGATGCAGTGCAGTAGGTAGATTAAGTCAAGGAGTCGTGGGAGGAGTCGCCTCGTAATCCGCGAATAAATGTGTCCAAAGCTTTGTTCCTATACAATCTGGTAGCAAGATCATGTGCCTCTTTACCTAGTTCCATAGAGATTACTTTATTGAGAATCAAGGATAGGTGTTTGTAAACCGTTGCGTGGAATTCCAAATTCCGTGAAATTGTATTGGAACCTTGACTTATTATAGTCATCTCGTATTCTAGGGTGCTAATGTCTCGTTTGTCCGCGTAGTGTAAGGTAAGGCATTTTGATATAGCTTCCCAATTTAGTGGACAATTAAACGATTCTAGAGCACTATCTGCAACCCCAATTATTTTATCGCGAATGGATTGCAAGATGTTGAAATATTTTGGAGTACCAATTGTACCTTTGTAGACGTCTATAATTCTATCTACACTCTTTTCCATGATCCAAATTCAACTGGGTCTCCTGAGAATACGCGTATGCCCTTTACGATGTCTGGCACTCTATCAAGAGCAGCTAAGTTCCCTGCATGTTCTGGGTCAATTCCTTGAGCTTCTGCATTAGTAAAGTCAAATGTGTTGGTCTGAACTTGTTGTAATAGCGATGGTAATGATTCCTGCACTGCCTTTAAAACAAAATCTCGTACTTCTTCTGCTGTAGTGGTGGCTTCTTTGCTACTTGCACTGGTTGTATTTTTCGTTGTTAGCACGGGTGGTTTGAATAAATTTCCGGGATTTGACATTTTGTATGAACTTTGTTAACGATATCACTTATTATGTGTGTGTGTGTGAGTGTCTTGTTCAATGTTCACAACTTAATACTATAAGTAATTCAAATTTGGTTTTGCTTAATTTGGAGCTTGCTTTCTTTTGTTCACTTGCTTTTCTCTTGTTTATTATTTTTTTATCACTTATTCACTAGCTTACATAGTATGAGTTGATGTGACTTCTCCCTCCGTTGTCCTGGATTTGTTCCTTTTCGCTACCTACTTGGGATCCTGCGGTCCACACTTTGCGAGGGGCGATCTCCGGGCTGGCCTTACAGAGTCGTGAAGTCCACCGATGAGTCGATAAACTTAATTATCGACTATTTGTACTCCTCCGGATTCCAATTGGAAGAGTTCTTCCAGAGTGCACTTGATTGGGACGCAAGCCGCTCTTCAGACTTCTCGAGCTGATCGAACTTAATCGGATCTCCTCCTTAGAGTCGCTGGAGTAGTTGTAGTGCTGACTTGAACTTAATCAAATCTTCTTTGCTGGTCCCTGCTCGGGCGCCAGTTAATTTTTCATAAATTTGAAGACAACTTCTTTATTAAAGATTCAAAATAGAACTGATTTTACAAAGCTTAAGAATAACCTAAACTGGCTGTGGGATTGCAGGGGTAGGCGGATGGATTGTTGCTGACGGCGACAATCTTGTGGATTCAGCATTTTGTGTTGTTGTTTTAGGAGCGATCGGCGGATCGATCGGCGAATGTTTAGATTGTTGAACTCGAGTGGTCATTATTGTGCGACGAAGTTGCCCAATTGTTTATTCCACTGAATTCTTGCTGTTCACTGAATTCTCATATTCTTTTAACTTATATAGTAAACATGTAGTATAGTCATTTAAAAAAAAGGTAAAGAAGACAATTATATTAGGAAGCCAGTCACAATTCTTTAAGTGTTCATGCCTCCAATGCACACTGGACGACTGGACAAATGTTCGGAGACTAGTTGGAAATAACTACAAAAATAATGTTGCATAACCTTAGGGGTCTGCTTGACTTTATGTTTTAGATTGGCGCGAAAATAAACGTGCCAATACTGTAAATATAGCATTAATATGGAATTATTTAGCTGCAGAAAAAATGTTAAGCTGATATCTCTATTGGAAACATTTTTGGCCGCCTTCTCCATACAAGACCATCCTCTGTGCAGTGTCGAGATTCTCGTTTCTATTGTGGAGTCGATGACTCGATCTATCCTATAATGGGGTGCAATTTGGAAACAAAAAGCAAAGCCACCAAATTCTTCCATTTCTGACTTTAACCGTTTATTTGCCGATGCAAACTGGGGAATCCTTGGGTAAACCCTTGGAGCAAAATTGCTGCAGCATCATTATCGTCCTCCGAATACAGTTCATTTACACATTCAGAAATATCCCATAGTGTAATATTCTCTTTGTTTCGATTTGTGAGATAATTAAGAATATTGTGATAATTTTCTTTGGTGCTAATCTAAAATGGTCGTCATCTTTTATTGCAGCTTATTCATTAAAGAGCTTAAAGAAATGAAATCTAGAGTTACTCTTATTTGATTGAACTAACCAATTGTTATTAAAGGCTGCAAATAGAACTTACTTAATTTCATAAAATGAGCACCACAAACTTGTCATGTAAATTCTAGCCCATTTTGTATTTATTAGTTTTTCACAAAAAGGTATTTGACGTTACTGATTTGAAGCTTACTCTCAACTCTTAGAGATGTGCTAAAGTTTGAACTCACGATATTCATTTTCTTCATCGAAATCTACATTTATTAACGACATTGAATTTTTGTTAAGTATGTCGCAAATAAACTTGAACTGCGTAAATCACTGAATATATTAACTGCAGCTGATCAGGAATATATGTCGGCGGCAAGGGTATGTTATCCATGTTGATGCTTTTATTGATTTACGCAGCTGCACAGCGAGTTCCGATCGGTTCGAATACCCAAACTCAACTGCCTATTGCATACACGCTCACGTCATAAACTCACTCAAGTCGAGCGTATACAGCCATGTCTGTCTTACTCAAGACTCTTGGTATCTTACCATCGAACCTCACTCAGCAGCAGAGCGTCTCTGCCTCTGCTGCCGTGCTTTCGCTCAATATCAACGAGTAAAGCAGAAGCAGGGAATTCCCCGAATTCCCAAATTACCAGAATGCTACATTTACTGGGAATCACACTGCGACATAAATATATTTGCTTTTTGGGTTCGAAGGTGCTTCTTCTTGCCTATTACAACCACTTCCTGTTGCCACAAAGCTGCTGTGCCCTTCCAGCCCTCCCTATGGCCAGCGGCTGTAAAAAGGGGTTTCCAATGGACACCAGCTTCATAAGCTTCATAAATTTTTAACTGTTGGCGGTGGTCAATGTGGGGTACCCCCAATTTGGTGTCTGTGTCTGTGTCTGTGTGCGTGAGCGTGTGCATGGGTGTGGGTGTGTTTGTGCATGTTTTTGTGTCGTGGCTTCATTTTATTAAAATTTCAATAAATTTATGTGAAATATTTGCATTTTGCTTTTTTGGCTGGCTTTATGAGTGCTTGCGCCACTATTCGTGGGCTATTTATTCTGCCCACGGGCACAGAACGGAACTGAATTTAAAGCGCTCGCTCTCTCTCTCTCTGTCTCTTTAAAGCGGCAGTCGAGATGAAATTGAAGCTCTAGCCCAAAATCGAAATGACAATAGGGCGACGCGAGTATATAATTTCATTTTGGGGTTGCTTTTGTTGCTGTTGCTGTTGCTGTAGCTGCGGCTGATGTCGATGCTGATGCTGATGCTGATGTTGATGCATTACCACAAAGAAATCACTGGGCCGAAAGAAACAACCAAAGTGGCAACGTCGACAATTTAGCCTGTGTCGAATTTCGGCCATTCGACATTCGACGTCGCCATTTGCCATTTGCCATTTGCCGTCTCGCTGTTCACTGCTCACTGTTCGCTCTGCGTTGTTCGCTGCTCGCCATTGGCATTGCCTGGTTGGGTCCTTTTGCTTTCAGGCCGCTTCCGCATCCGTTTCCGCGTCACTGAATCCGACTGTGTGAAATATTTGTGGACCGAAACGCATAAAAATGTTGTAAAACAAAGTGAGCTCCAGTGTGGAATGTGGCAAGTGGTAAGTACCGGGTAACCTCCTCTTCCACCACATGACAGGCAACAACAAACAAACTAAATGTTTAAAAATATAAAAAAAATAAAAAAAATAAGAAAACCAAAACAAATAAACTTTCTTTATATGCTGCTCATGTGGGCGAACAACCAGCCCGTAATTTTTTGCTTTTATTTCATTTTTCTTGGCTCAAACAACTCGTCAACGTTGTCTGTCATATTGGCTGCCAAAAAAAAAAAACAAAAAACAACAAAACAGCAACAGCAACAAAAAAAACTATAGTGCGAGTACGTGAAGGCATAAAACAAGTGACAGTGAGTGACATACTCCAAGCTACTTACTTGCCAACTACCAAAACACGAACTTCAACAACTGAATATCCAAACTGTGTACAATTTTTGTTTCACAACTCGATTATCATCATAACTCTCACATAAGTCGCGTCTTATTCTCGGAAAATGCCAAATTACGTATAACATATTTAGCATGACAACTTGACAACTTTGTTTTCTGGGAATCCATAACTTATTTGATGGCTCCTCCAATTTGCACAGCGTGTGGTTCTACTAATGATGACCACGCTAAAGCATTTAAAACCTTCTCATCTTCTGTGAATTCGATCATAAACAGCTATAAGTATTGTATATAAAATTGTTTATCTTGACTGAAATTACATTACAACATTCATTAGATTAAGTCATTTGTTAGTATCGAAGGACACAATTGAACTTTATAATTGTGACGTCTTTAATTTTTATAAATTCGAAATTTAATAAAAAACTGTTAAGAAAAACAACTTTATCAATATAATAATTTTCAAATCAAAGTAGCATCCAACTAAGCGAAACTAGTAAGATATAAATGATTCTTTCATTATATTTATAGTAATCTCTAATGGTTATTCTTGATAACGCATCAGCTACATAATTGTCTGTTCCCTTTAGATATTCAACTGTGAAATCATACTCTTCTAATTCTAGCCTCATACGTGTCAGTTTAGAACTCGGATTAATCATTAAAAATAGATATATTAATGGTCTGTGATCTGTTTTGATTGCAAAGTGTTTTCATAAATATATGGTCGAAAATGTAATATTGCCCAGTCAATTGTAGCTAATTCCCGCTCAGTTGTACACTCATTACTTTCTCCCTTTGTGACATCTCTTGATGCTTGCTATGGCTGCTCCCTCCGATGTCCCGGATGTCTTCCTTTTCGATGTCTACTCAGGATCCTGCGGTAAACACTTGGGAGGGGTGCTTGGCGGACTAACTCGACTGTTATAATATTTTCTGTTTTCTTTGAATATTTGTTATAAATTAAATTTATATGATCGTTGAGATTTTTCCGTATTAGGCCATATAGTATTAATAATGCTAAGATTGAAAGAATTACAATTAATATTATTTTATAAATTGTGCGCTCTTTGTTGTTGTATGATATAATTTCCTTCATTTCTATATGTGAAATTGGTTCAATTTTGTTTACTTTATATTCTGTATAAATGGAGTTTACAAATTCTTCTGCTTTTTTGGGAGCTTATTGTTTCTTAATTCTATTGTACAATTAAATATTTTTAGTATTCTGCTATTTTCGATATTAATTTTTAGAGTATTAAAATCGTGATACAATTTGGTTTTGGTTAAGTTCTATGTTAACAATATATTTTGATTCGATTATTTGAATTAAATCTAGCTGGCGATAGTTAAATGCAATGGTTTTTAATTATATGCTTAGAAAAGGTGTTTATTACTTCGTCACTATGAATATAGAATTTACCATTTATGTGTTCATTTATTACTAAGTAGGCGTCATATTAGGGTTCGTTGACTTATGTTAACTTATACACATGAAACATACACATGCCACAGGAGGTAGTGCAGTAGATATCTCACTATATATATCTTATAATATGATATTAATAATAAATGTAATAAATGATATTATAAATGTATATACTAGACTAATTATACCTATACTATGTAATCCGCATATTTTGTATTGACATTTATTTTAGTTTTCATTTATTCGCCCTATGTTCTTAAGTTACTTATCGAGATGCACAAGTTCTTCACTTAATCTATGTGTATATATAAATCTAATCAATAAACTCAATGTTTACCTTTTATTTTAAAATGTAAAAGAAACGATTTTAACTTTGTCTTGTGTTATTAAGGGCTGACTTTGAAAATTATGCGTTACTTTTGTAATGCCAGAGTTGCAAAATTGCACAGGCACAAAATGGTAACTAATTAATTAAAATCTGGTGTACGCATTTGCAAATGTACTGTCGATAATTGGAGCTCCATTTAATTGCACATCCAAGATAATTGCATAAAATGATATAGAAATGGCAGGAAATGCAGGTTGTTTGCTCCGAAACTTCGAGCTAAATTGGCTGCCACAGAGTTGTGTGTGTGAGTGCATTTATCGACATCAACAACTATTCATATGATAGTTGCTACCAAATGAGAGACTGTCGCATGCAACTACTTATATCTCAGATGTTCACAGGCCGCATGCAAGATATGTTCTTGAATTGATCATTTGGTAAAATTGGCAATCAATGGCCAATTTCCTGGCTTCAATATTTTTGCTTTGAGTCACCAAATTAATTGAATGCAACAAGTCGAGCGATGGAGCTTGTCATCCGGTTTAATCATACAAAAAAAAAAACAAAACAAAAATGGAGAAAATAAAATAAAAACAAGTCAGAAAGCAACAGTCGAGTGTGCTCGACTGTGATATACCCAGCTCAAATATACTAAAATATACCAAAAAGTATTTTGAAAAAAATGTTTTTACAATTAAACTACTAAATTGCAAGCAGGGCCATCTCTCAAATATACTAAAATATACCAAAAAGTATTTTTGGTATTTTTGGTATATTTGGTATACTTGTACATTCATATTTCAACACATCCTAAATATCGTATAAAATATAAAATATACCATGCACGGTCACATTGTCCACTAGAAATGAGCTACATGCAGCTGCTTATGGATTTTCTCATCCTCGAGACTGTCTTTATCTTTGTATGTACCAAAACTCGAGACACTATCTTTAAAAATTTTGGATTTCAGGAGGCGAAAATGAGCGTGGAAAAATCTAAAATAAACTTGATTTGCACACAGCTATAATACCCTTCTACCCTATGGGTAGCGGGTATAAAAACCAAAGGAAGTGTGCAGCTGATGTTTGTTGGCAGTTTGCTGCTGAATTTTCGCATCGGGCGCATCAAGTGGTTTCTCAGCGACTCCGAATGCGGTTGGCTGCCAAACAAAAAGCTGTGCATCAAACAACATTTAAATATATGTATATACATAGTATGTATAGAAATTGAAGCATACTTGCGATGGCAAGTATTTTGTAGTTGAGAGTTTTGGCTGCGGTTTGCTGCCAAAGCATTTTCACTCCGTTGGCCTCAGTTGGCCACAGTTGGCAATCAGTTGGCATTCAGAGCAAAGAATTTCAATATGTCCAGCACTTGGCACTTGGCTGCTCGCCAAACAGCCAGAGCCCGGAAAAAACACTCATACTTGCTGCTGCTTAGGGCACGAAAGCGACGCACAGTTGACGGTCATTTAAATACAAACAGCAATTTACGTGCCGCCAAAGCTTTTTGGCCATTTAAGTTGTTGGCGCAGAGCAATAATAGTCCGATAGTGCAATAGTCCAAGCTCAGCCAAACTCAGCTCCTACTTTCGGCTTTCGGCTTTTGGTTTTCGGTTTTCGGCTGGCCTGCAAGAGTGCAATCAATGCACAGTCACGTTGCAATCAGACACCAGGCTCCACGCTCCACACTCCACACTCCACACACCACGTTTCGCATTCCATGCGCCTTGTGCCGCCTTCTGCCGCTT
Source organism: Drosophila siamana (assembly GCA_035047445.1). NCBI lineage: Eukaryota > Metazoa > Arthropoda > Insecta > Diptera > Drosophilidae > Drosophila > Drosophila siamana. The sequence goes on from JAWNPP010000068.1 coordinate 3,389,133, forward strand.
CCCGCTTTCTGTTCGCATATGCTGAACTCGTCCCTCCCGACCGAACAACATTTTGGGCTAAGTGGCTGTGGCTGTGGTTTTCGATTTGACTTTGCATTGGGCCTTGTTTACGGCATTCGTATGCTCACGCTGCATAAGTAAGGAAGCCACAGACGAGTGGGTTCGACCGCGATGTACCTGCTTTCGGATGCTAATCCCTTTCGTTTCCAGCTGATTTATATTTATTTGATCTTTTCACAGTGCAAACAAAAAATAGAGAATAAAAACAGGCAACTCGGCTTGTAGTTTAATGTTGTGCCATGCCGTTTATTAAACGGCCAGCAACTAACTTGGCTGCATGCACTTGAGCAGCCTGTTGTGTGGAGCTGTGGGGGGGCTGTGGGGCTGTGGACTCTCTCTTTGTTGGCATGCCGGCATTATGTGCTCCTAAGCTGCTATAAAAAGGTGAAATTGTTTTCTATGCAGGCGCCCGCTCAAAAGGTGTAGCGAGCAAGGGCGCTTTTGTTTTGCCAGCGTTTAGTTTGGAAAATATTTGCGCTTTAGGAATTTCATATGCTCGGTCGAGTTCCAGTTCCAGTTTCGGTTTGAGCTTGAGTTTGACTTTGCGGCTGCGACTAAACTATTTGACAAGCCCTTTAAATGTTTGCACAAAGCATGACCCCAACAGCAAGGCTCGCATCGTGATGACTGGCCAACTACTTAGTGCACAACCTGGTGAGCGGCGCAGGACGAAAGGAGCAAGAAGCAAAGTGCAAACTGCAAACTGCAAATGCAATTTCAATTCTTCCTTTGTTTTGCAGCGTTTGCCCGAAAGCGGCAACAAACTTGGCCAGTCATGTTTGGGCAACTCTAATTGGAATATACTCGTTTACTCGGTACACTCATTGTGAAACCCCCCCCTTGACCCCTCCCTCCCGCTCCCCCATCCATCGTTCGTTGTGTTGTTTTGTTTTGTGTGCTCTCAGCTCTGTTGTTGGCTGCTCTAAAAATGCTGCCCCTGCACATGGGAATCCTTGTGCAGCTGCTGATCGCTCAGGCGGACAGCATTTTGAGGTATAATCGGCAAATGTGAATCAAATTGCTCGGACTGTCGCCGGCCACCAACTCACATTTTTGATGCGCATTTTGCACAAATGAATAAGCACGCTGCACACTCACTCACTCACTCACTCTGGCTGCAAGTTCAGTGAACGTCCAACGCCCATGGAGCTTGGAGCCTGGACCAGTTTGCTGCGGTCAATTAATGGCTACAGCGGCAGCAACGAGGTCGTAGCACCCTTCTTGGACTCGACCAGCGGTTGGACATTTGAGCAGTTGAGCAGTTGACTGGACTCGTAAATAGCCCAGAGTGAAGTGCGCGAATGTGTGTGACTGCAGTTGATTCTATGAGTATTGTCGTCATCTATGATGACTGCCTTCAAAAAAAAAAGAAATAGAAAAAAAAAGAAAACAGCAGCAAAATCAACAAACAAAATTCCTCTCTTTTGTGGCAGAATTTCGACTTTCACAGCTCGACTTCCACCGTTCGAGTGGTGTTATTGCATCTGACCAATGTCGCCCGACAACTGTCTCGTCCAGTTGTCCGGGCATCGCGACGGCACTTTCATTGCAAATTGCGAAATTGTCTAAGCTGTCAACTGCTGCAGTCCAGTCATGCTGTCAATACACTGCACTTGCCTCCCACCCCCCTCCCCACCTCTCAGCGCACTCTCCAAAAGCTTTAGCCAAGCTTAAAGCCGTCTCAAGCGCAATCTTTTAACGCTTTAAGGCAGGCTGCGGGTTCATTTATTTTCACGCATTTTCATCCTGTGTCCTTTTAAAGTGGACAAATTTAAGGATTTCTTAATGTACATAAGTACTTGGTCAGCACTATTTAAATGTAGGATTTAGGCATAAACGTGTTTTCACCTAAGTGCCCTCCAAATTATGTATTAAAGTTTTAATGTAGTGCCCATATATTAGAAAAGTTTATTTGTACATCTTTGATATTTAATTGTATTAGAAAATTCGTTCTTGTGCTCTCAATTATCGTAATTGCCATCGTTTATACTATTTTCAAATATTTGAAATCTGAATGAATATGAATATTCATCAATAAAATTAAAGCAATGTTAGCAGCTCGAGTTTAAAACTTAAAGTTCTGTAACAATTTTTGTTTTCAAAAGGTAATTGAATAATTTCAGAAATATTAAAGGTGTTACTAAAAAGCTTAAAAACGCAAGAGTTTATTTTAAAATTAAATTGTTTTGCACTCTCAATTCAAGTGTTCTCACTTGCTTAATAAGCGTAAAGTATAATAAGCGAATAAATATTTGTAATAAATTCTCAATAATTTATATTTTTACCTAATTGTGAATTGAATTGGATTACTATAACAACTTTTGTGTAACTGAGTGTTTAAAGAACTACTACAAATTTGGATTTAAATGCAAAGCAACCACTTAAAATAACCTTGCTGAACAGCTGCTGGCTCAGCTTTTGCTTACAGTCAGTTGTCGCCAGGCTCAATCTTAAACAGAAGCCGGAAGGCTGCTCTTAACAACTAAGTAGTTTATCTCAATCGGTCGAAACGAGCATCTCGTTCGCACTCCAAAAATATTCCAATTGAAACTATTCAGTGATATTTTATAGCTTTTATTCTATTTGGCATTCCATGCTGCCACAGGCGAGCAACAAAGCAAAAGAAAAAAAAAGACGAGAGAAAATAAGAAGAAATAAGAAATCTCCCCCACAGCTGGCTGGGCGGAATGGACGGGGGTGAAAGGAGTCGAGCAATTGTCGTGTGGATAGGAGATTAGGCCGCATTATTTGGGCATTTGCTTAGCATATTTAGGAGGGCTGGCGAGCAAAGCCGGCGACAAGTGACGCCAGCTGTGCCAACTGAGCGATGAAGACGGGATGGGAGATGGAGAGATGGAGACGATGATGGTGATGGGCATGGCGAACACGTCGCAGTGTCATAAACAGCAGATGACAACGACAGCGATGTCCGGAACAATCAAATTACAGTCGCACCATGTCCTCGGCTGTGAGGCTGGCCGTCAGTGTCTTCCAGAGATCTCGATGCGATGCGATGCGATGCGATGCGATGATTGAGTAGAGCAGTTAGGCAACAGCCGGCGCAATGCTATCTGCAAGACAGCAAGAACGAGGGAACACATCGATGACAAATTCATCGATTTACGACTTGGTCCGGCGATATTTATCAACGGCCCCACATCCCAAGCTGAACGTCGCTCCGCGGCTTAACAATTTGTCACAACGAACGCCCCCGTCGACTGCAGTTCGTTGCGAGATGTTTATGGTTAATCGCAAGTCCAATCGCAGCAAGTTATTTGTACTATGAGTAGTTCACCGATGTAGTGCGA